>CAJNDT010002890.1:270000-784018 GCA_905221615.1 Symbiodinium sp. CCMP2592
TCCTCGGCCAGTCGGCTGAGGACCTTCCAGTCGGGCTCTCAGGGGGCTTACTTGAACCCAGACAGACTACCAAGAACCCTAAACCCCTATAGTATAACCCTTATGGTAACCCTTATTTTAATCCTTATAGTAACCCTGAAAGGAACCCCCTTCTTGGAGCGTCGGGGGACATAGTAAGCAAGTAATAAGTGAAGTTATACGTACCCTAAAAGGGATCCTGATTGGGGTTATTGTACTTATAAGTCTCCAAAATAACTATCATGGGACTTTGTAAGTAGGTTATAACAGGGAAAATAAGTACCCGAAGTGGGGTCAACCTATATAACTATAACCTACTTATAGCCTGACTTACGAAGTCCCATGATCCTCCAAGTAGGGGTTTCGTTTCTTCGTTCTTTTAAGGGATCTATAGGCTTCAGGGTTTAGGGCTTATGGTTGCTGATAGAAATCCCAGGGTTCCATTAGAGGGATCTAGAAGGGTACCGTTAAAGGGGCTCCTTTACAGGATCTATAGGCTTTTGGGGTTTAGGGCTTCTGGTTGATGGTAGAAATCCTAGGGTCCCTTTAAAGGGATCTAGAAAGGTACCTTTAAACGGTTCCTGCAAATGGATCTACTAGGGTACTTTTAAGGGCTTCCTTTACGAAAGGGAGCTAGAAGGTTTTAGGGTTTAGGGATATAGATCCTGCATTTCCTTAATTAATGACCCTAGACTATGGTATACTCCTCATTATGGGTCATGCAGGATTTTGTATTATCAGCCTTAAGGGTTTCGGGTTCAGGGTTTGGGGTCTATAGGGGGTAGTAGGGTTTAGGGCTTGAGGGGTTTAAAGCTTAGGATTTCAAGGTTTCGGGCTTTCGGTTTTGTTTATAGGTTTCGGCTTCTTTTGTGCTTCGAGCACCAATTTAGGATTTAGGGGATAGGAATTAGGGTTTAGGGGTTTCGAGCTTTAGGCCTTATGGGTTTCGGGTTCAGGGTCTAGTGCTCTCGGGCTTAGGGATTGGGGGTTTTAGGATTTAAGGCTTCAGGTCTTATGGATTTCGGGTTTAGGGCTCTCGGGCTTAGGGATTGAAGGTTTTGGGGCTTGAAGGTTGAGTTTTTGTTGGTTTAAGGTTTCTGGTTTGTGGGTTTCTGTGTTCATGGAACTAGAGCTTAGGGACTACGGGGATTTATGGGGTTAGGTTTTCAGGTTTAGGGTTCCGGATGGCTTAGGGGTTTGGGGTTACCAAATACCTGTTCATCGCGGCCTCCACCGCCGTATGGCGCACAAAGGCCTCCACGTCCGCAGTGCGGGCGAAGAGCTGCGGGAGGACCTCTGGCTCTGCGGGCCCTAAATGGCTTAGGGTTTTCGGGTCGAGGGTCCCAGAAAACTACGATACGTTCTAGGTGGATTTTATAGAAAGGATCCCATGAATTAAGGTTGCATGAGGCTCTCCGCATTGTCCGAAACTCCCATCAAACAGGAGCCTGAATGATTACGTAGACCTTCTCTGCTAGCAACATGTACGCGAACTTCAGGAATACCGAACACTGTTCTCAATTTTCCTGGCTGCCAGTTAAATATGGGTTCTGAAGGTTGAGGTCGCGGTATGATTGAAGGGAGTATGAGCAGCAAACCCCAAATCCTACACACCCTAGTATTTGTGTGAGTTGGAACTCAAGTACATCAGAGCACGCGAGGCTGGCACTGGAACAATGGACATCTTGCGCAGGACTGCCTCTATCCCCTAAGACTCCATGTACCCACAGAGTAGGTGCTTAGGCCTTAAAAGGGGTCCCTACATGGGTACTTTAAGGCCTAAGTGCCCCTGAGGGTCCAAGTACCTAATTATCATATACTCTCCAAAATAGTAACCTACATAACTACTATCCTAAACCCCAGTACCTAATAATTGGGTCCTTTGGACCCGTGGGGTGCTTGCTTAGCAAGTACCTTAGACCGACACAGTCTTCAAGCTTGCTCAAGGAAAGAACTCTCGGACTGCAACTCCAGTGCCACACAGGCGCGTTTCTTTAAAAAGATTGCAGTGCACGAAGCATGCTTCCTGTCGCCATGCCGGGATGGCCGCCAGGCTCTTGCATTCCATGGCCTTCAGAATGGCCGGCAGCTACAGCGTTATGGGCTGCAACAGACAACGGGCTGAGACTCGGGTGAACAAGGAGCACCAGGTCGTCCGAGACGGCTTTCACCTGGGCTCTTTGCTCCCCCACCTCCCCGTGGAGCAGCTGTAGGCCGGGGTGATGGGCCAACCGTCATCAAAGGTGCAGCTGTAGGCCGGGCTGCACTGCTGGCGGCACATTGGCCGCCAACCGACAACTTTGAAACCCTTTTCCAATCACAACCCCAGCTACTGGGTTCGTATAGGCGCCTTCATTAACAAGTAGAATCAGATTATGTGTATTTCGTACTGTGTAAATAGTCAGGGGTCTTTGATTAAGAAAGGTGCTCGTGTATGGTGCAAACCCAGTTCAGGGTGGGCTCAGCGTGCTCAGGATCGCATACCCCACACCCTGAACCAGGTCCTTGGCAATTCTCTTCATCTTTGGTATACGGCACTGATAGTCAACCTATGTCAACCTAGTACTTCCTCAAAAAGAGGGGCACAGCAACGAAGGAACCTTCTGCAGCCCCAACCTCCTTGTGCTCTCCCCTCCTCCCCAAACCGCTCAAAAATCTTATTCTCAACCTAAATGGGGGGCCCACCCCGTCCCCACCCCACCCCTAGCCCCCGAACCCGAAAGCCCGAAAGCCCGAAACAAGCCAAAACCTTACTCCTCCACTCCTCAACCCTGAACCCGAAAATCCTAAACCCCAAACCATGAATCCTAAACCCCAAGCTCTAGTAATTCCTGGATCCTATAATCCCACAACCCTGAAAGCCCAAACCCAAAGCCACTACTATGACTACTGATAAGACTACTACTACTACTACTACTACTACTACTACTACTACTACTACTACTACTACTACTACTACTACTACTACTACTACTACTACTACTACTACTACTACTACTACTACTACTACTACTACTACTACTCTCTGAGGCTGAGGCAGCAGGATCCTCCTTGTCTGCAACCTTCGACCACAGTAAACCCAATAAAGTTGGAAACAGGATTAAGGCCAAATAGTGCTGGGATTCCCTTTGCATTACTCTTATGGATTGGGGCTATTGGGTTTCCAACTTTTGGGCTTCTACTATACTTGGAGGTCAGGGGACATAGTAAGTAGGTACCTTACAGACTCGTAAGCAAGATAACCCCGAATCGGATCCCATTTTAAGGTACTTATGAGTCTACTTGTTTTCTACTTACTAAGCCCCCCGACCCTCCAAATAAGTTTCGTACTTCCGGAAGGATCCTACATAAGATTTCGGGTCAAGGGCATGCTGGGCTTGGGATGGCTTGGGGTTCAAGGTTGAATTTAGAGCTTTGCGGCCTAGTGTGTAGCGTTTAGAGGCTTGAGGTCTAGGGTTTAGGGTAGGGGTGTAGGCTTTGGGGTTTACGGCTTAGGGTTCTGATTTCAGGGATGACATGAGACACGCTTCCACAACCATACGAGTTACGTATTCCTAATTATAGAGACCCTGCGTTGGATGATGTTCAAGGAAGTACGACTAGCGGCATTTTGGGTTCGGAGTTCAAGCAGGGATTCACGACCCTAAACCCTAAACCCTAAACCCTAAACCCTAAACCCTAAACCCTAAACCCTAAACCCTAAACCCTAAACCCTAAACCCTAAACCCTAAACCCTAAACCGCATACCCAGGAAGCCTCTACCCCAACCGTGAAGGATAACCACTGATCTACAAGTCCCTCTCGAAAGGCCCAGAAATACGATATAGACTTTCGGGCTTGTTGGGGAATGTTTGATAACTTAGACCCCCTAACAAAAACTGTAATTTTAGGTGTGTCTTAGGGATTAAAGGGGCCAGAGATTAAGAACCATTCATAGGAATAGCCCGTTATACTATATTTATAGTAATAATGATAAGGAGCCCCCTAAATAGTATTTGTAATTATTGAGGTCCCTATAGTATATCTTTGTACCCAAGGGCTCAACCTAACCCTCCTGGAACTTCCATCCACGGCTGTCTGGCTAGTGCGTGAAGGGTCGGAGGGCGTAGTAAGCGGGTAACACGAGTTCCTTAGAGGGCTCCTTAAAGGGATCTATAAGGGTTCTATGAAAAAGGGTATGGAACTTAGTAAGTAGGTAATGAGTAGAGTTATAGGTACCGAAGAGGGATTCTAATTGGGGTTACGGTACGTTAAGTCTCTAAGATAACTAACTAGCTACTAAGTCCCCCTACGCTGCGAGTATACCGAGACAAGCTCCAAACACCATTCCAAGCAGCCTGCAAGCCGGCTTTCAAGAACTGTTAGGGTTTAGGGTTCAGGGGTTTAGGGGTTTAGGGTTTGGGATGCTGGCTCCAAGATGTTCTGCTTGGCTCCTTCAGTTGATTGTCGCCATCGCGACTTCATCCTTTATATAACCGCCACGACTATTGGACGACTGCTCCCTGTATTGCTACGTACTACCTGTACTCTCGGTGCTCGCTTGCTGATGCCCCTCATCTTCCTGGTATTTCTTGCTAACAGAACTGCTGCTGCTGCTGCTGCTGCTGCTGCTGCCACAACCACAACTAGCAGCATCACCACCACAACATGCAACGACTACTACTACTACTGACCACATTCTTGTGAACCAACTCCTCCTTCTCCTCCTCCTCCTCCTCCTACTGCATACTATACTACTACGATTATCATTACTACTACTACTACTACTACTACTACTACTACTACTACTACTACTACTACGACGACGACTCCACTACGACCGCTATTACTACGCCTACTACTACTTCTACTAGATGTACTTCTACTCCTACCTCTGCTACGACTACCATGACAACCACTCAGACCAAGACCTGCTAGCAGCACGGCCACCACCCAGCCCTGAAGCGTAAACACTTCTACACCCAAAATTGTCCAAACCACAGACCGTACAGCCAAACCAGGGCCTAAATCGTGTGCTCGGGTTCGGGGTCTCGGGTTTTAAAGGTTCAGGATTTGTGGCTAATTTTCAACTCTAAACCCTAATATTAGGGTTTAGGGTTTAGGGGCTTAGGGTTTCGGGTTAACCCTAAACCCTAAACCCCTAAACCCTAGCTCCTAAACCCTAAACGTGTGTCGGCCTTCTCCAGGGCTTTGACCGCTGCGCGCCTCACACCGCCGTCTCTGTCCTGAAACTCGGCATTTCCAAGGCGGAAGATTGGTGTTCAATGCTAATAAGGGTTTCGGTTAAGGGCTTAGATTGCTTCAGGGCATCTTCCCCTCCAATGGTGTTGGTGTCACGGTATCAAGTAGCCTACGTACAGCCACATGCATAATTGGCTGTAGCCATACGAAACTGTTAATGAAGTACACTGTAATTTCCTGAAATCAGGGTCGCATGATTCTCTGAGCGTCCACGGATGCAGTCCAGAGACCAAGTCTGAAGGTGTTACATCCGGAGGCCCTGTTAGCTTTGGGCTAAGCTTTGCAGTTTAGTCTTTAGTCTAGGGCTGGGGGTGAAGATATATGTGGTCTGGGCTTAAGGTTTCCCTCAACCCTGCAAAACCTACATTTCTAGGGCTCGTTATCATGATTTCCTTACAAATGTGCTTAAAAAGGTAGGCTATTCCGCTTAAGGTCGGGTTGAGGCTCGAACAGACCCGGCGACTCGCAAGCCTTTTAACTTTGTAGGCCTTGGAGCTTAGGTTGTCGGGCTGTCGGTAGCAAGGCCCACGGCCTACAGGATATCAAGCATGTGTCTGTCTATGTGTCTGTGTGTGTGTGTGCCTGTGTGAGACCCATCGTGTAATTCTAGCTTTGTAGCTAAGGTCAGCGGTTTAGGGTTCAGGGGTTAGGGATTTGCTGCGCCGCCGGTATGTATCATCAACGATATATGGCAAGGACCTCTACCAGCGTGACGGCACGACACAGGCAGGTCCAAACCCCAAGTGGACAAAGCCAAGGTTGAGGGTTTAGGGTTTAGGGGGTTTCGCGGACAGCAGGGTAGTTCCACGCCATGCCGGCGACCTCGTCCTCGTCTGACCAACCATGTGGTCGTCGTCCTTCGGCTCAATCTGACGAGTGCAAGCACCAGGACTGCCGCTCTTCGACTCAGTGGTGTGACGATCAGTGCCGCTCTCCTCTGCCTCAGGCTGGCTGATTGGTCCTCGTCGAAGTCTGACACCGCTTGGTGTTGAAGTGAGGCAAACACCTCATCCAACCACTTCCTCGGGCCTGGCTCCTATATTAATTGCAGCTAATGTGGAAACTGCAAGTCCCCTTATCATACTCACGGTTTAGGGTTTAGGGTTCGGGGTTTGCGGAATTTAGGTTTAGGGTTTATAGGGTATAATAGACTACTGACTGCCGTCCTCTCAGCAGGCCCTTTGGGGCTGCATGTCGTATAAATGGAGGGTAGGGGACGCAACAGATGCCTCCACGCGCAATTGCCCTTAAGAACTACATTCGGACTGGAACCGTATATTTGGTAAGCGTATCATACAACACTTACAGAATACGAGACTGTCAAAGTTCAACTCCCTACAGCCTGAAGCTTCAACGAGCCAAAACCCGAGTTACACACCCAAAACCGAAATCCGAATCTTCCTAAACCATGTAATGCCTTCACCGACCCAGGAAATATGAACGAACAAAACTTTCGCAACCTCGTAACTCTCGGTCTCTAGAAAGGGCTAGCGGTCTACGGCTTGGGATTTCGCGTGTAGGTCTAGGGGTTCATGGACCTCCGGAATTGTTGAAATCGAGAAGGATCCGCAGAATCTCACTTGTACACAAAACTGCCCCAAAACCACCCAAAGAATTGCGACGGATCTTGCTAAGAACGAATTTCAATTCTCAAAAGCTCCCCAAATCCTGAACCCTTTAAACCCCAACCCTACTAAACCCTGCGCCCAAAACCCAACACCGCAGATCAACACAAGTCCTCGAGTCGTCCGACGAGTGCCTCAGGCTGTCAAGCTTCCGGGTTTCGGCCAGGGTTCAGAGTCTACCTATAGTCTCCATTGTAGTTCGTTGCTTTGGTTAACCATTCTTCTGGTCAGGATCCTATAATATAGATACTGGTTATAACCAACAAAATGAAACTATACGTAGTGTTAGGCTTTAGGGTTTCGGGTTCTGGGCTTAATTACATGGTTCATGGAAGACCTACATGTTTTGCTGTTAGAAACAGGAGGAGGAGGAGGAAAGTGGCCCACAGATGTTACTGCGGCCGTCAACCCCCTTCCCCCCAAGCATCTCAGAGCAGCTCCGATGCCGTCATCGCCGCTCTCCGCGAGGGGTTCGAGAGGGCGGGTAAGTAATCTAGCCAAGCTGCACAAAGTTGACAAAACCGAACAAACCTTTTTGTGTTTGGGGTTTAGGGTTGGGCTCAAGGAGTTTGGGGGTTCGTTCTTCGGGTTTCGGTTTGGGGTTTGCATAGTCCACCTCACTGGTCACTGTTTTTCAAACGAGGTTAACCTTTTCATGTATGGTAGGGTTTCAAAAACTCCAAGGGGTTAAAGGTTACCCACTCAGCTACTACGAGCCCTTGCAGAGCCGTTGCACTACCCCTTATAAAACTCTATAGTAGCCTTTATCAAGGTTAAAGGTTACCTACTCAGCTACTGAGATTTTGAAGCCTGCACAGCTTTCTGTATGGACACCGACGCAAGTCCAGATCGCCTGGCACCAAGCTGTGAGCTACTGATCGCGACAGTAGGACCGAAATGATATTGTCATTCCGAGCTGGAGTTCCCTAAGGGTCCATGTACCCATAAAGCATATACTTTGGGCCCAGTGTACCTACATAGGGAGTACTTCAGGCCAATGTATATACTATATGACTACATGGACCCTTAGGAGTCGATTGCCTAGGCTGCAGACCTTCTGATGCATCTTATGCTCAGTCTTGGCTTCACCTTGAGCGCTTCTAAGTAGTTAAAGTTTAGGGCTCAGGGCTTTAGGCTCCGGGGAGTTGCATACTGTATTTACAGTAGTTGTCTAGCCCCAGTCTGAATGATTCTACACTCGTCGTGGTTGCGGCTCCTCCAACACACATTGTGTGTACGTGTGTATCCAAGTTCAGAATTCAGAAAAGAATCGGTCATAATCTACAACCTATACAATATGGCCGCGTCTGAAAGATAGTGGGACCGCCAGAAAATAAGGGTTCACAGTTTAAACCCTAGAAAATGTAAGCGTCCTTGCTGCTAAGATCCCTACACCACAGATACCATGATTCATATTAGGGACCCTGCCCCTCAATGCAGAGACATTGGGTGGGTACTGCCCCCACTCTGTAACAGTGGGATAACGTGTATAATATACTTATATGTGGCCCTTACTACGACACCTAAGATAGACTGTTACAGGATGGGGGCAATACCCAAGACATTGGAACCCCAAACCCTGAACCCCAGCCCGGAAACCCCAAACCCTAAACCCTAGACCGGAAACCCTAAACCCTAAACGCTAAACCCCTAAACCCTAAACCCCTAAACCCCTAAACCCCTAAACCCTCATTGAAAGGTCCGAAACACCCTCGTTTTTGTTGCGCCCAAGCTGCGGCGACCGTGCGGGAGCTGCTGCGGTTGGACACCTGGCGTGCACCCGAAACTTCGGGGTTCAGTAAAATTAGAAAGTAGATAATACATATGCTTTTAAGTACCACAACCGCGATTAAGATCCCTTTTGGATTACTTATAAGTCTACTTATTGCCTATTTACTAAGTCCCCCGACCCTCCAAGTAGGCTTAGTAAATTGAAGGTTTAGACTAATCAGGTTTACCACTGTGGGATTGGGCATCACAAGACCATCCGTACTGTGGTGTTGAGGGGGACACGGTTCCAGATATACATCTATGCATACATATAGACGTTTAGGTAGATAAATCAACATACGCATGTATATATATATATATATATAGACATAGAGAGACCCTCCAGGTAGTATTGACAGTTGTATTCAGGAGACTTGGATGTAGGGACACTCGTTGGGTAGGGTAGCACACGTACTTCGGGAATTTTTGCCTGTCGACAACGAATGAATGAACCCTGCAAAACAACCTTTCCTGAGCCCCTATACAAGCCTTACATATACTGGCCCCAAGTGTAGCAAGAAAGACCCGATAGAACTGAAACGTATAAGACAGGCTCGGGCCAAGTCTCTCTCCACAGACCTAAGGAGCTCTATATAACCCTAGAGAATGGTATTAAAGAGTTTAAGGTTTAGGCCGGGCACGAAGCAGGAACAGCGTGCTGTACGCTAAACTCACCCTTGCCGGCCATTTTGGCGACATGCTGGCCTGATCCCACCACCCCAAACCCTAACCCAAGACACGTTGGACGAATCCTGAATAAGGATTCACTGAACCTCCACGTTCGTCGCTAGGTCCTATAAACCTTAATTAAAGCCCATCCTACATCTACAGTAACATACAATAACCATATCCGCAGGGAGCGCGAGGTCCGGAACATGTCTTGAACCCGAACTCGTCGAAGTTCAAAACTCCAAGAGGGAGTTACAGTCTCCCCAGTAGTCCCCTCTTTCCGCTGAAGAAGATTCTGTTACGAATTCTATGCCTCCATACGAAAGCCCAAAACAACCATGATAAGGTCCTTGCAGATCAATGATGAAAACTCGCAAACCCTTTGTAGCCGAGACAAGTCGTTGAACACCTGGACAATAAACCCCTAAACCCAAACCTAAACCCCTAAACCCGTAAACCCTACACCCTAAACCCTCCACGCGAAACTCTAAACCCTAAACCCCTAAACCCTAAACCCCAAACTCTAAACCCTAAACCCCTAAACCCTAAGCCACAGTGGTCCGCCTGGCCCAGTGACGTGCACGCCAATCGACGCACAGCGGAGTCTGAGTCTCCGAGCTGTGCCTCGCTCATTGCTTTTACAAGGGGTTGTGGCGGCTTACTTGGAGGATCATGGGACTTAGTAAGTAGGGTTATAAGTACCCTAATTGGGGTTATGTAATTTTAAGTACAGTTACCCTAATTATAACCCTAGTTACTAAGTCCCATGACCCTTTAAGTAAGGTTTAGGGTTCAGGGTTTAGGGCTTAGGGTTTTTAGGGTCAAGGGTTTTGGGCTTAAGGTTCAGGACGAGATGCACCGCAAAAGTGTTTGGGCTTAGGGGATAAGGGTTTAGGGGTTCAGGTTTGGGTTTAGGGGTTTATTGTAAGGTTTAGTGTAGTTTTGTGAAATGTACCCTAAAGTTCAATAACAAAAAGGAGGATTCACGGTATAAGGGTATCGGTATAATTATGGTGTCCCCACATTTAACCCCAAAAGAGCTTAAGGCTCGATGAAGTCACAGTAATCAAAACTCAGGGTCCCGACGTTTAAGGCTACTATTTGCTTAAGAGCCCCCAAAAAATCTATATATATATATATATATATATATATATATATATATTCCTTATATGGGGTAATATAGGGATTATTATTTTTATTCTTTGGGTGTTTCTTAAGCAAATAGTAGAAGGGTAATCTGGTTTGCAAGGATGGGGCTGGGCCGGAGGGAAGGTTGGGGTTGGTGAACGTACAGTTACCCAGACCACCGGGAGGATCCAGAAAATAGATCCCTTAATGAGGGTTCCTATAAACTACCCTTAGTAGTATAGGGAACCAAATTAGGGGATCTACTTTCTAGGTCCTCCCGGGGGTCTGGGTAGAGGAGATCGTGAAGTTGTATCTAAACGGGGGCGTTGGGCGCGTTTCAAGCGGATCGGCTCGAGGTTAAGGCCTTTTCTACTCTTTGAAGCACTTCGAACTGCAATACTGCTGATACTGATGGACGAAATCCGCAATGCCTGAAGAAGGGCCCTAAACCATGTCTTTGATGCTGAGCCCTAAACCCTAAACCCTTTATCCCTTCCTGGAGCAACCCCCAAACCTCGCCAAGCCCAACATACAAAACCCTAAACCCTTAAACCCTAAACCCTTAAACCCTAAACCCTTAAACCCTAAACCCCAAACCCTAAACTTTAAAAGCTTCCAACCCCGAACCCCCAAAGCCCACAACTCTCCAAATCCCAAAACCCGCCAGACCTCAAGCCTACCAGTAATACATGCGCAGGGGATTTAGGGTTCAGGGTTTTAGGGAACTAGAGTTTGGGGTTTTGAGTTTTATAGTTTTAGAGATATAGTTTCAACGATTTGAGATAAGGGGGTTTCCGAAAATTGGGGGGTACCTAATTTTGGGGTTCTTAGAATAAGGATCCTACTATTTCGGGTACTAACCCGAACGAACGCCTCTCTAAGAGACCAAAACTCAGAAGGGAGTTTCCGAAAATCGGGGACTCTAACCTAGTACCCTAAATAGTCGGGTCCTTGCTATGAGGAGCCCAAAATAGGGTACCCCAATTTTTCGGAAAATCCCGTACAAATTTAAAACTTCCAGAAGCAGTCAAGGAGTAGGCCCCGGACCACCAAGGCCTCAAGGACTTGCTCGTCACCGCGACGAGCCACCTCTCGAGATGTGTGGCTCCGCGTTTTAAGGTTCCCATAAAGGGCTCCTCAAAGGGTTGAGGGTTTATGGGTTCAAGGGCTTTGGGTCTTGGGGGTTAAGCTTTTTTTATGTTACGGTTTAGGGTTTAGGTTCCTCCCTTTGGGGGTTTGAGGGTTTAAGGGCTTCCGCTTTAGGGCTTAGGGCTTTGGGAGCTTCGGGCTTGGGGGTTTTGGGTTTAGAGTTTGTTGCATTAGGGTATAGGGCCTAAGGAGTGCAGGGGCTTCGGGGTTTAGGGGTTATAGGGGTATACGGTCTAGGGCCAGGGGGTTAGTGCTTGAGGGCTTCGGGGGGATAGAGCGTTGCGCGTTCAGGGTTCAGGACAGGGGCTACAGGTTGGAGGACAAGCTGAAATTCGCCAAGGCATCAAGGCGGTTATATCTAATATGGCTCCTGTAAAGTCAGACGCGCAAAGGGGGGGTTGTCTATGGGATTAGGAGTTTAGGGGTTTAGGGAAGGTATCAGAGCTGTTGAGTCCCTGAAACCTGACACTCTAAACCCTTTAAGAACCCTCAAAGGAACGGCTATATCCCTAAGAGCCGGGGTTGGTATGGGATCTTGAACACAGCAGAGGCTAACACGAGCTTGGTAGCTTAAATTGACAGGCGTTGGGTTCGTGGATTCAGCAAATTAGGCTTACGAGTTCCCTAACGGGGTTTTGTGATTCAGGGTTTAGGGTTTGGGGACCATATACCGATTTAGGCACCCAGTAGTTAATGCCAAAGTATACACTACACAGCTACATGAGCCTCAACTGACTTGAAGAGTCTGGCGGACTCCACCATCAGATCGGCGACTTGGAGGATCATGGGACTTAGTAAGTTATAAGTACCCCAATTGGGGTTATAAGTAATTACAAGTATACTTACCGTAAGTATAACCCTAGCTACTAAGTCCCATGACCCTTTAAGGAAGCTCCAGTTCTCGGCCCAGGGCTCAGCATCATCAGGTTCGTCATCGATACCTGGGATGACATTCAGCGTCCCCTCGTCGGCACGCTTGTGCAGACCTCTTCAGATCGTTTTTCCTCTCGCCCAGGTGATCCAGTCGGCTGCTTGGCAAAACTGCACATGCCAGGGCAGGTGAGGATGCAAAAGACTCAGGACTCAGTTCAAGGCTAAAGTGGCATGCAAAGGTCGATCTACAGAGAGCTGATATCATGCGGACCCACAAGTGCCACAAAGCCTAGAAGTGCTGCGAAGGGCTCTCAACCAATCGTAGTGTCGTGGTGTTGTCGTTGTCACAGGCTACAACGCCCACTTGCCGACGCAGTGGCTTCTCGGATTGCAGAGACAGTGCTGAGTTAAACCCTACACCTTGAGGAGCCGCCGCCTGCCCCAAGGACGTGGTAGCCGCCTGTCGAACGTACGGGTCTCGATCCTGCCGGCGAGAGTTTTGGCTTCAGGTCTTTCGTGGTTGGTTTGGGTGTTTCGGGGTTGAAGCTTAGGGTAGACCACTGATTAATCAGCCACTCTGTGTTTAAAGGGCTTGATATTTGCGTTCCTAGTGTGAGCAAACATAATTACTAATCCCGGCTCTGCGTTACCTGTAGCCTCCATTGTATTCCTTCTTTCTTACCGATCCTTTCCATGGGTGGGATCCTACAACAACCGAGAACAAGGCAACCAGCGAAAGAAACTCCTGCACAGAGTGCAGGTAGCCCTCAACCCACGAAAGCCTGAGCAGCCCAAAAAAACGACCCGATGGCCCACTTCCCTTCAAAGAAAAGGCCGCGCGCACATACACACACACACACACACCAACAAACAAAAGGAGAGTAAGTAAACTCCAAGCCCTACACCCCAAACCCCTAAACCCTGAATCCGAACCCCCAAACCCGAAATCCACTAAACATGAAACAAAGCCCTAAAGCTAGTGAATGGTTGGGATAGTCACGCAAATATCAAGATGTCTATTCCTTCTTGGGTTTAAGACTAAGAACCCATAAACATGTAAAGTGTAATCCCACTATCCCTATGCTTCCAAGGACCTTAAAGCTAGGGCCCTAAACCAGCCTAGACCCCTTAAGGACCCCATAGTGGGGTCCCTGCAAGCATATGACACACCCTACACCCCCAAAGCCCCTACTAACCTAAACCCCAAAAGCCCCTAACCCCAAACCCTAAACCTAACTAAGACAAAGAAAAGGGGGCTTCCGAAATTAGGGGACCAATTACCCTGAATCGTATGATCCTTCTTATAAGGACCCCAAAGTACGGCACCCCTTCTTTTCGGAAACCCCAAATGAGGGGGGGCCTTCAGCAGCTTCAGAAATGAGGGGACTCTAACCCCTAAACCCTAGACCCTAAACCCTAAACCCTAAATCCGAATCCCTGAACCCTAACCCTAGACCCTGGACCCTAGACCCTAAACCCAAAACCCTAAATCGGGCCTTCAGCAGCTTCAGAAGCACCGGCGCCAGCCGCGCGTCGCCGCGGGCTGCCGAGCCCAGACCCTGGCAGGCGGCCTCAAGAAGGGGGTACCAAAAGGCGGATTTAGGGTTTAGGATTTAGGGTTTTAAGGCTTAGGGATTCAGGGTTTAGGGGTTTAGGGCTTAGGGAATTAGGGGTTTGGGGGTTTAGCGTTTAGGGTTTAAGGTTCAGGGTTTTGGGGAACTAGAGTTTAGGGTTTAAGATTTTATAGTTTTAGAGGTATATTCTTTTAGAGATTTGAGATAAGGAGTTTCCGAAAATTAGGGGTACCATTTTTGGGGGTCCTTATAATAAGAATCCTACTATTGAGGGTGCTATATTAGGGTCCCCTATTTTCGGAAACTCCCACAAGGGATTTAGGGGCCAGGCTTTGGGGGTTTACGGTCTAGGGTTTAGGGCTATAGGGTTCAGGGTTTGGGGATTTAGGGTTTAGGGATTCAGAGTTTAGGGTTTAGGGATTTAGGGTTTAGGGATTTAGAGTTTATAGGGTTTAGGGATTTAGGGTCTAGGAGTTTAGGGATTCAGAGTTTGGGGTTTAGGGATTTAGAGTTTGCAGTGTAATTAGGGGGATTTACTTTAGGGTTTAGGGATTTAGAGTTCGGGGTTTAGGGATTTAGGGTTTAGGATTCACGGAAACAAGTGCGCTTGCGGGCTCTGGCCGTGCGGGTCACACCACCCGCGTAGAGCTATCAAGGATGTTGTCTGGATATAGGGGCCTCAAGGATGAGACTAGGGTTCCTTCAAATGTTCCTTTTAAGGACCGCTGGTTTAGGGTTTAGGGGTTTAGGGTTTAGCCGGGTTTAGGGTTTAAGGTTTAGGGCGATACGAAACACCCAACCTCAGATCATGACGCAAATGACATGAAATGAATACTAGAGGGTCCCGAGACTTAGTAAGTAGGTACTAGTAGACTTACAAGATACCCTGAAGGGGATCCTGGCCGGGGCTATAATGCTTATATGTCCATAAGACAAACGACTTACTAAGTAAACCGACCCTCCAAATACTGTAATAAGGACGTCTGACTAGACTAGGGTTCCCGTAAGGGGTCTTCGAAAGCTTTTTTTACGGGTGTTCTAGAGGTGGATTAAGGTGTGGGTTGTATAAGTATAAGCGTGTTTGCGGACCTAGAGTCTAGAGTTACCCATGCAATGGCATTGAACAACTGCGGCGAAGGGGTGCGAAAGTCCGGGGACCAGAGAATGATAAAAGATTCAACCCAACCCAGACATCCGAAATGGCACGAAAGCATGATAAACCCTAAACCCTCAACCCGAAG
The DNA here is from genome assembly GCA_905221615.1 of Symbiodinium sp. CCMP2592. Classification (NCBI taxonomy): domain Eukaryota; class Dinophyceae; order Suessiales; family Symbiodiniaceae; genus Symbiodinium; species Symbiodinium sp. CCMP2592. Next base: position 285,289 of record CAJNDT010002890.1, read on the forward strand.
CCTAAACCGTAAACCCTAAACCCCAGTGGGAGGGTTGGGGGACTTAGTGAGTACATAGTTATTCTATAGACTTATAAGTACCATAACCCGAATTAGGATCCCTTTTAGGGTACGTATAAGTCTACTTACTACCTACTTACTAAATCCCCCGACCCTCCAAGCAGGATGTCCGGCCTGTCGGACGTGTGTGTCTGTACTGGTGGTGTCTCGGATCAGCCTCACTGCTTCTTCAGGATTTCAAGTTTACGGCTCTAGAATTGCCCAGTAACCTAGGAATAAACAGGGCTCCCTTTTAATTTGGTATTGGGCAACTTTGTAAGGAACCGAGGACTGCAAAAAGGGAATAAGGGTTTAGGGCAGGCCCACTGTTCAGGAGCCAAGCTTTGCAGAGCCAGGTTCGCTTTAGGGTATAGTAGGGCCCGAAAAAAGCCCTTAAGCAAAAGTTAGGATAGGGATATCCCACATAAACCCCCTCATAATTCAGCCGAGCAAGGTAGGGATTACCATACAAACTGCTTATGCTTATGTGCTTTTGGGTCCCTGATATAGGGCTTCGGGCTCCACGACTCTAGGTCACCTGTAAGGTCATGAGTTTGTGTAAGACCATAGTGCGCTAAACCCTAAATGCTAAACCCTAAACCCTAAGCTGTATGGAAAGGGTTACAAAACACTGCGGCAGGTGTGTCGGACTTTCTGGTACGCATGAAGTGATGGGAAGAAAATATAGAGATTCGCCTCGTGTGAGCGGAGTTGTGGGGATGAAGGGTCTATGGTTTAGGGTTTGAGGGTTCAGGGTTTAGGGTTTGGGGGTTTAGGGTTTAGGGGTTTAGGGTTTGGTCTACTTGCAACTGGAAGAACGGACATACAAATAGAAAGAGAAAGCCAGATGCACAAGCATAAGACACACCCTCAAGTGCAAGACTTTGTCGAATACAGAGAATGCTCAAGCCTTGCAAAAAATAGAACGTCATAATGGAAGAACCCTGCTTTAAAACTAGAAGCCATAGTCCAACAAAAAACTAACCCTGAACCCTGTAGCCCCTAAACCCTGTAGCCACCATAAGTCATAACCCCGGCAGCCCCTAAACCCTACATATCACACACCGTTTATGGACCCTAAATCCTCTAGCGCCCCGATGGTGTAGGGGCCTCAATAATTAGAATAAGGCTTTGGGATATATTATACTATGACCATAGTCAATAATGAAGAACCCCAGAAATCCTCAATAATTAGAATAGGGCTTTGGGATATATTATGCTATAACTATAATCAATAAGGAGGAACCCAAAAAATAGTATAGGTAATTATTGAAGCCCCTCTAGTACTCTTTGGCTACTTATTGGAGGCCTCAACAGGTTGGATGAAGGTAAATAGGAGTAAGGATACCTTATATCAGGACCCTACACCCCAAACCCTCAACCCTAAATCTCTAAACCCTAAACCCGAAACCCTAAACCTCATTTTTAAAAACTCTAAACCTTTTGAGGCCCTTGATGGGTAGTAACATCTTCCTTGCCACGGAGCTCAGCGATCTTATCGCGAGGAGGCGTCGAAACGGTGGCCTTGGCCAGCATCTAGGATACCCAGTAACCTAAGAATAAAAAGGCCTCTCTTTTTGGTATTGGGTAACTTTATAAGGAACCTAGACTACAAAAAGGGAATAAGGGTACTAATGGGCATAATAGGCATCTCACCGGACACAGGGTGGGTTTAGGGTTCGAACAGCTTGGGTTTAGGGTTGAGGGATTGGGGAAAGGTCTGAACTATACAAACACACGGACAACCTTGAACAACCTCAGCCAAGCCCTGAAGCCCAGCCGGCGAGAGGCAGGCGCAAGGCCGTGTGCACGGTGCTGCCACCGATTTGGTGTGCCGCGCTGTTCATTGACACCATCCATTGGGCAACTCCTCAAACCTCATTCATTCCATAGCGGGTACAGCCCCGGCAGCACCAGCAGACTTTGGCGGCACGACGACGGGCGCCTTCGGCGCAACAGCCTTCGGCAGCAGTCCAGTGGGCGCCTTCGGTTGAACAGCCTTCGGCAGCACAGGTCCAGCAGCATCAGTAAAAAATCTCGGAGGCACAGGTTGCGGAGGCATTTCGCGCAGGAATTAAGGCTTAGGCTTTGAAAGGTCAGTCACACCTAAGTTCCGGTCTGTTGGTCCGGTGACGCACCACGGTTTGATTGAAAGCTTCCAGGGTCACCTTGGGTCACCTATGCCAGACAGCACTCTCTCGTGAGACCCCTGGTTGGAGAAGTTTGCCGAAAACCCGATCCGCAGCAGGGGAGCCTCTTCGGATCAGTTGGCTCTGGTTGGCACATTTCGAAGGTATCGGGGTCTCAGGTTAAGTGAAGGTCCTCAACTCGACCGAACACACAAACTTCGCGCGGGGTTCCATAAAAGTTGGATCTGGTGACACAAAGACCACACAAACAAAATTATCGCTAAACCCTCACCCCCAAACATCGGCAGACCTCTGTATTTCGTTTCTGCAGCAAACCCTACACACTAAGCCCCAAAGCCGTAAGGTGAGCATTCACCCTATCCGTAAAATTGTGGAACCTAGGGCCGAAACAACCTTATAAAGAGATCTAAAAGGGTACCTTCTGTAAGGGTACCTTGAAAGGGCTCCTTTAAGGGATCTATGTAGGGTTTTGGAGTTTAGGGCTTAGGTTGATGATATAAATCCTGCATTACCTGACCCTAGACTATGGGAATAATGGTATCTTCCTTATTCTGGGTAATGCAGGGTTTCTATCAGCAACAGTAGTAGACGTACTGTAGACCTGCGGACCCTCGTTTGGCCGTGTAGAGTCGAGATTTTGGGATTTACGGCTCCAGGTCTTCAAAACTTTCAATACTTTATCAAGGACAAGAAGTGGAGCACGTCATCGCGAGTGGGTGATGGGAGGCCAAGAGGGGGGTTTAAAATTCTTGGGGTAGGGATTAATATGAACCCTATTATGGGAACCCTGACCCCTACTAAACCCCCATAGGCTAAAACCCCTTTTGGCCTCCTATGAGTGGGGTCTCAGATGCGGCACCGCGATATCCAAAACAGAAGCACATGGGTGGTTGTCAAAATTATGGTCCCTTTTTGGGTACCTTAAATATTAAGTGCCGTATGATAATAGGGACCCAAAAAGGGACCAAAATTTTGACAACCACCCGACATGTGCACGGCAACCAGCCCGAAGAGCTACTGGCACGGGGCTTGTGCCTTGCAACCCTGAATCCGAGGGCACAGAAAGAGTCACCGGATCTTTAAGCACAAGATCGTAGAAATGAAGAACTCTCGTGTAACACCATGTAGAACTCTTACAAAGACCAGGGAAATAGGAAAATCTGGGCCCGCTGCACTTGTAGGCATGGCGACCGGCCGGGAATTCTAAAATACACCAGCGGCGGAAGGTGTATGTAGGGTTTAGTTTAGGGTTTGGGGGCTGTTGCCGCTGCTTCTCCTGCTGCTGCCACTTGCTACTACTGCTGCTCCTGCTAGTACAACAGTGAGTTTGTCTAAAATCTCACCCAGGGTCCCTGGTCAAAACTCACGGGCCCGAGCTGGGTAAGCTTTCTTGTCTCCTTGTCTAGGATGCCCAGTAACCTAGGAATAAGAAGGGCTCCCTTTTTGGTAGTATTGGGTAACTTTATAAGGAACCTAGGACTACAAAAAAGGGAATAATAAGGTACGACTGGGCATCCTAGTTGTTTAACAATGTCTACTGCGCAGCTCTGAGTTCCAAGGTGTTGAACTCTCTCTTCAGGTGCCATTGCCGCTAGAATATAGGTCCTACTTTCCAACATTCCGCAATATGGTGGAACCCGAGTCAAGTGAGTTCGATATTCTTGAGCCTTCACGTCGGCTTTCGGGCAGAATTCGCCATGCAAAGGTTCTGTGCTTTACGCTTCGGGGCCTGAGCTCACTTTCGACGCAAATATCCCGCCCAGTCAGATGTCTATATTGTTGTTTGAAAAAGGTGTGTTTTGGGCCCAAGTTACACTTTCTCACAACCAAGGCCCCTCCTTCAAGATAACATTGACCCCCCAAACTCCAGCTTGATATAGGGACCTTAATAACGAGAATAGGATTTCGGGATATATTATTGTATACTGAATCAATCTATAGTACACTTACAGTCAGGAGAGCGGAGGAACAGTATCGGCAGTTGCTCAGGTTGCCCAAAATCAGTGTCAAGGATGCTCACTGCTGAACCAGCACCGGAGTTCATCGAGAACCAGACCGTCGGGGGCTTTGGTTCCAAAGTTGCACTGTGCCCTTTACCTGGCTCCCGAAGGGCTCACGGCTTAGAGCTTAGAGCTCAGGATTTAAGGTGTTAGACCCTGCTCGTCTGCAAGAATTGTGAAGAGGGTTTCAGGTATGTTTGAACTTCAACTTGAACCCACAACCCTAAACCCTAACAACATCGGTCGGCCAGAGTGGTGAGGTAGATTGAACTACAGTTGTCCAGCAGCACCGATCGTTACCCGCAACTGAGGTGCCTGATGTGATATGACATGGTATGATATGATGAGCCCTGGTGGTCCTGATGACGATGATGATGATGGTGATGGCGATGATCAAGATGATGAAGACTTTGAGGATGATCATCATCATCATGGTGATGAAAAGAAGGTGAAGAGGATGATCCTGATTGTCCTCCTGATGATAAACATCATCGCGGCAACGGGCGAGAATCTCATAGTGGCGCTCATTCTTGTAGTGGCTCATGCTGAAATTGACCATGATCGTGCTCCGAGGAACTCTAATTATAGACCCATATTGCAAACCCACTGCACCGCAACATACACATGATCCGGTTCCTTTGATCTGGTCAGGCATTAGGAACATGATGCAGTAGTATTGGGGCCTTTATTCTAATTATTACGGCCCCTATATTAAGTCCTTGTAGTACCCTTATGGTAGCCCTGTAGGATCCCTTAAGAAACCCTTTAAAGGATGGGGATTGCTTTTGCCACGCTCAAGCGTCCTGTAAGGCTGCAAACTGGTTGACGTCCCCACTGAAAACTCTATCAAACGAGATGCAGAACCTGGAATGCGCAGTCCTTTGCCCAGAAGCCCTAAAGTCTACGACCCTCAACACGCGTGACGACCCTAAACCTCAACCGCAACCTAGAAGCCGTAATTCTACGAGATGAAAGCAGCTGTGCGCCTCCACTCTACGGTTTCGCTTTAGGGTGCAAGGTTTGGGGTTTAAGGATAACTGGGCCCAAAACAGCTCAAGCTTGACATCATCGACCAGATATATAGGCCCAAACTGTTTAAACCCTAACCCCTAAACCCTTTAAACCTCTTCCACTGGCGAAGTAAGAAGCTCTTGCTCCTCAGTCGGTGGTCCACAAGCCTTTCGCAGATGAACCCTTGAAGCTTGAATTCCCCAAGCGTATAAACTCTAAACGTCCCTAAACATTAGAGCCCTACGGTTGATGATGCAAATCCTGCATTACCTTGAGGACCCTAAACTATGGGAATTACAATGTATTCCTTATTATGGGTAATGCAGGGTTTATAGCATCAACCGTAACATCTAAATCCCCGAACTCTGCACCCCACACCATCAAACTCCAAAAGTGTATGGAGAATCCCCGACTCCCATTCGCTTCAGGCTCTGCTTCGAAACCCAGTTTCTGCAGCGATTGATTCGGGTGTAGTTCCGGGGGGGCACTTAGCTTAGTTGCTGAGTTCATAAGCCCCAAAAGGTGTACACTTTTGGTATTATGGTGGGTAGTATTATCCGAAAAAATGTAAAGTGTATCCACTCAGCTACCAAGTTAGTATATGAGTAGGGAACAAGAAGACACAAGTATATTGAAGAGGACCCTAATTTGGGTTACGATACTTATAACTCTATAACGTCAAAGGTACCCGACCCTACTAGCAAGGCATTGTGTCAGGTTTAGGGATCTGCAGACCCGGGATGTTTGGTTTCTTTGCACAAACAACTACAAGGCAGAGCGTCAGTGGTCTTTGGCTTAAGGGTACTGAAGGTTTAGGGCCCTCGGGTTTAGGGTTTAGGGTAAGGGTTTAGGTTTTAAGGTCTTGAAGGTTTGGGTTGCTTGGTGGTGTATTTCAAGTCCAAACTCATTACGGGGCCCTGGCATCGTTGCAGAAAGAGCGAGGCGTCTTGTGTCAAGCCAATGCTGTACATCCCTGGGAAGCAGCGAGGAGCTTGGAGACCCGCTTGTGGCTGGTCAGTCACAGCCAGCTCAAGTTTAGGGTATTGGGATGAGGGCGTGTTGGAACGAGGAGTATAGGAGTAACTGTTTCAAACAACCCGGACCCCTTGCCAAACCCCTAAACCCCTAAACCGCCAATCATCAAACCCCTAAGCCGCTACGCACGCTGAGTCTCCAAGCTTGCCGACGAAGGCACACGGCCTTCCTGGCCGAATCGCAACCCGCACTGCGATGCAGTGCCTACAGACGCTTTCGGGGGCGCCTGGCAAATGGGGTGGGTGGGGGGGGGGGGGGGGGGGGGGGCTGCACTTCTTTGGAGCCTACGTACAGTTTCGGAAATTGGATCTGCGGGTATAAGGGAAGAATTTGACATCCGCGGCTAGACGAAGATGAGATTACCATCTGATTAGTCGGCCCCATGAATCTCACTCAGTGGCCCCGGGAAAAGTTAAACGGTGCACGAGCGGCTTGCCCGCTGCGAGCCCGTGACTTCTCAGAGCGCCCAAAGTCGCAGACTAGGTGTCGATTTCAACGGTCCCAAAAACATTGTATAATTAGGGCTCTGTATATACATGTATATATACATATACATATATATATATATATATACATATACATACATATATATATATATATTACACAATACCAAGGGAAATTAGAAACAATATCCCAGATCGATACCTAGGTCAACCCTCTCCTCGGATCAGTTTACGACCTCCTCCTAAACCCTAAACCCTTAACCCTATACCCTAGACCATAAAAACCCTGAACCCTGAACTCTAAACCCTAAACCTTCAACCCTAAACTCTAAACTCTAAACCCTAAACTCTACTCTCTAAACCCTGAACCCTAAACTCTATACCCTAAACCCTAAACCCTGAACCCTAAACCCTAAACCCTAAACCCTAATTTCACCGAGAGTCAAGTGACTCAGAGCTCAGCCCTCAACTAACCCGAAATCCGCATAAATTTTGAATAAGGGTTTAGGGTTTAGGGGTTTAGGGGTTTAGGGGTTTAGGGTTTAGGGTTTAGGGTTTAGGGTTTAGGGGTTTAGGGTTTAGGGTTTAGGGGTTTAGGGTTTAGGGTTTAGGGTATTTGAGGTGACGGATAATTTATGACCTGAAATAACTTGCATCAGAAGGTTAACAAAAGTGTAAGGTAAGCCCCGAACCAACCCTAAACCCTAAACTCAACTACACTCAGCCCTAAACCCTAAACCCTAAACTAAACTAGACTAAACTCAGCCCTAAAGTCGGGTCGGAAATGGGCTCCCTGATCCGGTGGACATCGGAAGCTCCATCACGCAAGCCTCTGCTGACGTCAGAGACTCCAAAACCCCTTAATTAAGGAATATACCTTAAATTACAGTAGGGGTCCTAATATGATTTAAGGTATATTCCTTAATTAAGGGGTTGTGGAGTCTCTGGGGAAGCTCCATCACGCAAGCCTCTGCTGACGTCAAGCCCTGAGCCTTTGTTGTCGATGCCCCTAAGTAATACCTTTAAGGGGATCCTTTATGGGATCTATAGGGCTTATTTGTTTAAGGGTTTAGAGTCTAGGTTGATGACATAAATCCGGCATTACCTTAAGGACCCTAAGCTATGGAAATTATGGTAAATTCCTTATTAGGGGTAATGCAGGATTTATATCATCAAGCGTAGTCTCCGTGGTAGTTCATTTTAACGCTTAGGGTCTAGGGCGAGTTTCGGGTGTAGGGTTTAGGGTTAAGGGTGGGGTAAATCGACTTTAGTTGGTTAAACCAGAAAACGGAACTACAATGGAGACTGAAGGTAAGGCTCCATTGATCCACATACTTTGCCCTGAAAAGAGAAATATATGGTTAAACAGTCCGATTCCTGCTATATGAAGGTTGGGTATTGGAGATCTACGGAAAGGTTTTGTGTTCAGACTCTTCTAGGGAACTTGGTCCCGACATACAGTTCTGAATTGATAACCTAGGGTAAACCCTAACCCGCGAAGGCACTGAACCCCACATACGCCCTACACCCTTAACCCGATTTTAAGCCCCGATATGTACGAACGAAGGCTCAACTACATAATATACTATGCATACATTTGTATATTCTAATTAAGCAAAAGCCCAGAACTCTACACCCTAAACCCCATATTGCGGCCTGCACTAAACCTAAACCCTAAATGAGCGGCAAACCCCACACCCTAAATCCCTATACACTTCTTAAAAACCCAACATAAGTTTTAAGTCCTAACCCCCCGAAACCCTAAATCCTAAACCTTGAACCCTAACCACCCTAAGCCCTAAACCCCAAACGGGTACCTGGACCCTTGGGCTTGACTCAGATCCACTCTTCCGTCTTCGTCTGCTCCACCGTGGTCTCGGTCTTCGTCTGAAGCGCCGCCACTGTCTCCTAGGATTTAGGATTGAGGTTTAAGGTTTCATTGTAAGGTCTATAGGGCCTATCGGGGCTTATAGGCTTAGGATTTAGATAGCGTAAGGGCTAAGGGTCTAGGGTTTAGAGTTAAGGCTCGGGTTGAGGGTTTAGATTTCGAGTGCACGCTTCTGATGGCATCGTCGAAATTGTAGAACAGGGAGTTTCCGAAAATGGGAGACCCTAATACTAGCTCCTTAACTAATACGATCCTTATTATAAGGACCCAAAATAAGGTACCCCGAATTTTCGGAAACTCCCAACATTGTGAAACCTGTGGGGATCCAAGTCGGTGCATTTAATCCCAGAGCTCGCCGGACCCGGTAGTTACGGAGCCTTGCCTAGAGGCTCATACCCTAACCCTTTTGTAGGATACCTAGTTTTATGGTTAGGATCTGTTATCTTGAAAAGTAGGCGCCCGAAAGAAGGGGGTAGAGTATGAGCCTCTAGGTAAAGTACTAGGATGCCCAGTGACCTAGGAAAAAAAAAGGGCTCCCTTTTTGGTATTGGGTAACTTTAGAGGGAACCTAGGACTACACAAAGGGTATAAGGGTACTGCTGGGCATCCTAGAGTATGTACCTAGTACTTAAAGGTCTCTAGTTATTGTCGCACGAACATTCCCAAATAGTACCGGGTATTGAGCTCGCTGAGAACCGGCCCCTGCGACTAAGTTTGAACTGCAAAGCACATTTCTAGCCAAAAACCTTAACATTGCACACATACACTCTAAAGACCAAAAGATGAACAGCCCCCAACCTTAAAACTGAAAACCAAGACCCCCAAACCATGATTCCTTCACTACTATTTGCTTAAGAACCCCCAAAAAATAAAAAATATATTCCTTCTGGGGGTAATATAGGGATTATTATTTTTATTTTTTGGGGGTTTCTTAAGCAAATAGTAGTTCATCAATCGCCAGAAGACGCCACAAATCCTGTACAAGCCTTTGAAAGAATCCGGAAATCACCCCACTAAACCCTAAACCCTGAATACTACCCCCCAAACCGTATGACCCTAAACCCTACAACCCTATAACCCCATTAACCTACATTTTTCAGGACCTATAATACAAGGAAATCATAGTAGGGAACCCCAAAAGGGCAAGGTTTTGTAGTCCGGGTCGGTCCTGGGTGTCAGTCTGCGTGGCTCCTGGTTCGACGACCTGTAGGTTGCTTTGATTTCTGGGAATCCCCGTAACTAAGCGAGAAAAGAGTTTAGGGTTTAGAGCTTCAGGGTTTTAGGGTTGAGGGCTTTAGGGCTTTGGGGTTTTAGGGTTAGGGTTTAGCGTTTTAGCGGCTCGGGGTTTCAGGGTCTAGGGTATGGGGGTAGTTCTATAAGGAACCTAAGACTACCAAAAGTCAAAACAGGGCCCACTAATAGACTAATAGACCTAGATTTTCAGTCCTAGGGCGGAAGGGCCGAACACTTGGGTACGTGGGTCTGGGCTCGCAGTTTTCGGCTTTAGGGTTTAGCTTTGAAGGTATGTGGCTATCGGTTCCTTGGACGAGCCCGCAGGGTCCATGTACTCATCTAGTACGAAGAGCTGAGGGTTTAGGGCTTAGGGTTTCGGATTATACGTGGGTCTTCAAGTAGTCCCTAGATTACTTCAGGGCCAAAGTTACTAGCTATCTGGGAACATGGACACTTGGGGTTTGCTTTCTATCGTATTTTGTTGTTAATGGGTTTGTTTGAGGTTGAGGTTTATGGAGTTTCCGGAAGAGCTTTGTAGGATTTCCGAACGGGGTTCATAGGGTTTGGGGGCTCAGGGATTAAGGTTCTGGTTCGCTTTCATGATGCAAAATGCCTGGGAAGATTCTCTGACGTGCTTGGACGCTAAGGGCCAGGCTGTCGTAATGATTTTCTCCGGGTGAAGGCAAGGGGTTCGGCATGGGTTAGACTTGCTGTTGCTATGCTAGGATTGTAGATAGTAGCTGACATCAGGGTGTGCATGTTTATAGAGACGTTGGGACAACTACTACTTTTTCCGTCTCATTTCAATGCAGAATGGGACCTTCTCTTGCGTCGCGTGTATACGGGTTGCTACAGCTCTTTCTCCTGAGACTTACACCATGATCTGACACTAGAATGGCATCTTGCCCATGCTGCGCCAAATTGACAGGATGTGGGGAAATGGGTCTATGGTTTTGGCTAGTTGAACAGTAGATCTAAATGCCTTTGTCACAATGCGAAGAAGACGAGTGACAGCAAGTCTAGCTGCACGAAAGGTATAAACCACCACATTCACCACAAGAACAAGTATGGACAAGATAAACATAATGATGAGTCGTAACAGTTGAGAGGGGGCTTGATGACAGTAGCAACGCTTGCAGTGACAGTGCTTGTAGCCATAAAACAACGATAGTACCTTCAGCAACAGCTTTCACTAATCACTGTTAATGCGTCCGGATTAATGTACGGGCCTGGATATAAACATAGGGGCCTTAATAATAAATGTAGAGGGCTTAGCAATTAACAGTTAGAGTTTGGAGTAAGGTTTGAGGTACATTACGGCACAGTGTTTTTGCGGATGGCGGAGGGAGGGCGGGAGAGGGGGAAGGCTTAATAGGAGTCTGAATGCGAAAACAATATAGCCAAGTTCAACGGCAAGCCTGGTAGGCCCATGTCTGCTTCGTGAGTGCTTTGGTAAACTCCAATTCTGCGCCATCCCCTCTCATCCCTTAGTATACACCCTTTCGAGCCAGCAGCGTGACCCTAAACCCTAAAACGTGGCACTTTTGCAAAACTGCGGTCCACCCTACGCCCACAACCCTTGGACTGGGCTTTGAAGTGACCAGGTTGAGAAAGGTGTAGGGCTCAGGGTTTAGGGTTTCGGGGTGTTTCATAATGGCTCCCTTTAAGATTCAGGTCCCCCAAAACATTCATTAAAGTAATTGTGATACTCCAAAGCCCAGTGAACCCTGAACCCTCACGAAACCCCGAACAGACATCAGCACTTCCCGCCTCGTGTGGAACGATTGCCTGCGTTTGGGTTCGGCCATCGGCGAGCACATCCTGCGTGGGGCTTGGAAGCTCAAAACCAATAGAAACCTTACCCACGTACATACACATACATATACCCCAAAACGTAGTTCCTAGCTTGCTTGCCTTGCAACTTGCAACTGTTCTCTGTAACACTGGCTACCCCACGGCGAATACTTTTGGGTGGAAGTCTCAAAGCCAGGCCACGGCCGAGGTATCAACTGGTGCCCGTTGCAGCCTAGATCCTACCTGTACCCGAAAACCCTGCGTTCTAGAGTTCCTTATCAAATTTTCTATATGCAAACCCTTGAAAGGGTAGGATTTATAGGCCACAGGTAAGCCACGAATCCCAAATCCGGAACCCACAGCCCTAAACGGCGTGCAGTCCGGACTCTCGAAACTCCCAGCAGGTCTTAAGAGCATCCTTCATAATCAGGGTGTTAAGCTCGTGCTTAGGGTTTAAGGGTTTAGGATTTCTTTTTAAACTCGTCGACAAGTCGATGGCATTCCGGCTAGACCAAAGTCTAACCGCACTTAGGGCTCGAGATCTAGAAGAGTTTCTGCTTTTTAGTCTTAGCGGCGCTTGCCGAACTACCAGCGGCATCCACTTGCACAGGGCCACAGCGTTTTGCTGGAGCCATTTGGCACAGAAGGCTAGGCTCAAGATAGCTCTGGATTTGAAGGCGACAAACTGTTTAGAATACTCTATGTGCTATCCATCTATCTATCTATCTATCGATCTATGTGTATATATCTATATATATATATATATACATATATATGTATATACAGATAGGGCGTCGGCTTGAACAATGTGAAGTGCAATCTTGGGCTGGACGATTGAATTGGTTCTTCAGAATTAGATTAGGGTGTTTTTGCGGCATATTAAGGTACGCATGGTTAGAACGGGTCTACAAGGCGAAACTTGACACTCTTGCATACGTTAGGATTCTGTGCCTAACCAGGCTTTGACGAAGAGAACCCTCAACCTCAAACTCCATAATCCCACGTGCGACAAACCCTTTGCTGATACCGGAAGGAGCGATAGCCGCGTTAACGATAGCGGGGATACGAATTTTGTATACTGAGCAGCAGTAACAATCATGGGAGTACGAACAACACCTACGTTTGAGTCCTAGTGCCTAAACATACGGCCAAAACCTCACTAGTGCCGGACATGCTCTCAGATTGTAGAGAACCTCGCGAGGTGAAACTTTCGGCGGCCTCGCAAGGGAGAGCATTGCTATGTGGGTGGTTGTCAAAATTAGGGCCCCTTTTTGGGTACCCTAAATATTAGGTGCTGTACTATGATAGGGACCCAACAAGGGACAATAATTTTGACAATCACCCATGGCTCAGCCCCAAACACTTAAAACCCATGAGGTTTTTTGAGCAAGATGTGACCAACTGGGCACTCTGTGATAAGGACGGTTGCCATTGGGGCCCCTCTTTTGAAGACCTTCCAAGAAGGGAGCAAACCAGTATCCGTCTTTGTGAATTCTTGCATCACGTCACCCGGGCTAGAGGGCGTAGGAAGGACATTTGGCAGCGTGAATACACTCCTTTGACAAAACAGGGATCCAATCGAGGGTGTACACTGCACGGCTAAACGGGGTCTTGGGTCTCTCGATTGCATGGCTTAGCCTCCGGGTACCGACGCTCCACGATCAGATTGCACTCCTGCACAAGGAGCAAGACTCGATGCAGGACTTGCAGTTCTTTTTGACGGAAGTTCCTTCTTGAGAAATCGAAATACTCAACACTGCCACTAGATCTCAATTTCTAAACCCTAAACCCTATAAGCCCCTAAACCGCACCGAATACTAGATCCGAAAGCAAGGCCGGCCAGCCTAGGCATAGCAGTTCCAGACCATGATCGAGTGATCCAAACCTCAGCAGTAGGTCACATCTCGCAAGCCAAAAAGGGTTTAGGGTTTCGGGCTTAGGGTTTAGGGCCTAGGGGGAGTCTGACTGAGTAGTAATGAGGTCTCGAGGATGCGGGGTTTAAGACTTTAGAGGGCCCATCAACGACAATTAATTACTATATGTGGACTACCAGCAGGAAGTAGTACTAATCACTCAGACCGCGGACCTCCATCTTAGGCGGGACCGGTCGATGGCCCCTAAACCCGTAAACCCTAAATTGGGTCAAAGCACTCCCCGACTGATGGCATGAATGCCGGCTGGCCTGACATGTCTATGGCAATGGAAAGCACCAAAACCAGAAGCAACCCGAAACCCTGAACCCTACCAGGACCCCCAATGGCCCTTTAATGGAGCCTTTATGGTCCTTGATCGTGGGTATTTAGGGTATAGTAGAGGGTAGTTGGGGGGTCTGGGTAACCCCTAATCCCTAAAAGGGTTTAGGCAATACGCCCCGGCTGTGCACGAAGCACCCCATCCATATTTCAGTTAGTCAGTTAGAGGCTGCCTTCTGGCTTTGGCAGCTTCACCTTGCATGCTGCATACGAACAGGAACCCTGCTGCACCAAACATCTCGCATGTTGGGTCCAAGTACCTCAGGCTCTGACCCCTGAAATCGAAAGTCATAAGCACTCTTAATAGTCTAGACCCAAGCCTCCATGACCACCGACCTGCCCTCAGCTACTACTGCTACTACGAAGACGAATTAGTACTAGACGAACTAGTACTGCTTCTCCTACCACTACTACTAGTGTTGCTGCTGCCGTTGCCGCTGCCACGACACAAAAGCATCCAAGTCCATAAATCCTAAAAGAGAGCCAACCATCGACCGTGCGCAACACCCCGAAGCCTATATAAGGCCGAGTGGAGCCCTAAACGGCAGGTCTCCGCGAACCCCAATCCACCCGAAAATTCTGAGAGCATCGGCCCACGGAGACAATCTGCTTGTCGTCGGGGCTGAAGCTCAACTTCCTTTGGATGCAAAATTCATCGGTTGGGAAGTACATTGCTTTATAGGCTTTAGGGCTGAGTGGGGCAGTGGTTTGGTTTAGTGGGCCGGGGGTTTAGAATTTTTGGGTTGAGGGTTTAGACCCAAACCCTAAACCCTAAACCTTAAACCCCAAGCCTAAACCCTAAACCCCTAAACCCTAAACCCTAAACCCCTAAACCCCAAACCTTAAACCCTGAACCCTAAACCCCTAAACCCTAAACCGCTTGTCGGCTTCAGGGCCTCGGGGAGTTGGATTTAAGCTTTTCGGCTTCGGCAAAAGGGATTGCAGGCCTTGAACCCTATACTTACCCGGTAAGCCTTACTAACTAGACTAGGGTTCCTTTAAAGGGGTCTATAAGGGTACTGTATTGTCTTACTTACCCAATAAACCACAGAAGTAAAAGGTTAAAATTTCCGACTCCTACTTAACTATAACAGCCCAAAAAGTGTAAAGGTTGGATATTGTGGATCTTAGGATTTAGAGGCATCGTCCTCATCTTGAGCACAGCACTTTCGTACTTCTCTCATCAAGTTAAGGCTTAAATCTCTCGTCTTCAACAACCAGGCCCTACAAAGTTCAAACTTTCTATGATAGAGCTAATATATACGGCCAAAAAATGAAAGTTTCCCCTTCACTATCTAGGACTTAGCCCACCTTCTCAAAAACGACGCAAAACTACACTGTAAGTGCGCACACGTGTTTGGCACACTGCGTGTGTAGGTGTACATGGGTACATATCCTAACCTTCATAAAGAAAACTAAACCCTAAACCCTAAACCCTAAACCCTAAACTCACAGCCTTACAGTCTAGAAGGCCCTAACCGCAAAACCTAAACCCTGAACAACCCTGCAATCTTTCCATCAAGTTTGTCGCGAAACCATACAGCACCCGACTGAACCCCTCGTACTCCTTCAAAATCCCCAACAATGGTCTCCAAAATGCTGAAAGTCAAGCCCTAAGCCCTGAACTCTAGCCCTAATTAGTTCCGAAAATCGAAGCCCGAAGCCCTAAGCCCTCGAGGACTATTCCTAATCCCTAAATCCGAAGCCCTAAACCCTAAATCCCTAAAGCCTAAACTCTAACCCCTATACCCCAAACTCTAAATCCCTAAATACCAAACTCTGAATCCCTAAACCCTTTCCGAAACCCTAAACCCCTACAGCATAAACTCCAAGGGCGGAGCTGGATGGCTCGCGAGTGGCCCGCACCGTAGGAGGTCGCTAAGGCCTGGCAACCCGGCAGAGGCGTTGCTTGGCTTCGGGTTCAGGGTTCCGTGGTTTCGTTTAGGGTTTCGGGTTTCGGGATTTGGGCTAAACCCTAAACCCTGAACCCGAAACCCTAAACCGTTTAGGGTTTCGGGATTTGGGTTTAAGGCTTTTGGTTTAGAGTTTGGGGCCTGGGTTTAGGGGATGAGAGGCCTCAAGGGCGTAGGGGCTTTGGAATCTAAGGTCTTAGAGTTTGGAGGCTTAGGGCTTAGCGACGTGGGGTTGAAGGTTTAGGGCGTTTAGGGTTCCGGGCTCTGCTGAACTTAGCACCTGGTCGTCTCTGAAACAACCCTCTCATGTAGGTCTTTAAGCAAAAATGTGTGCGATAGGAACCAGGGTTAACGCTTTGCCGAGACGAATGTAAGAGTTGGCAAAGGAATTGGGTTTAGGGGTGTGGGCATCTGGCCGTCTGGATTTGTGAGTTTGGATTCGTTTGAAGCTTCCCGCGGTCACGTTTTAGGATAGTGCACAATATGGCCATGCACGGAAGATACTGAAAAACATTAGACTAGCTAGTGATGAGTCTTCAGTACTGGGGTATGGGACATTCCAGAACTGCGGTTTTCGTGTTTCTGGAAGGGTCCCCGAACGTCTATGTATGTCTGTGGCATACAGCTTCTACTTTGAAGCCAATTGTGTCTAAGGATGCTGATGCTGACTCTCCACCCAAGTCAGTGACTGGTCTGTCGGAAATCAAGACTCCTTTCGGGTTCGCACTGCCATGCCAGTCGTGGTCCACTGACGCATTGAACTCCCAGGCGATACATTGCCACACGCTCGGCTCGCCCACGTAGTCTTCCATGCCGACTGCAAACGGTTCCGTCCGGACCCGTGGAAAATTGGAAATCCAGCTACAAACAATCACCTTCAAGTTAAGGCCTACGAAAGGCCATGAGCAGCATGAACGAGTGCATATAGACGTCGTTGGGTAGAAGGAGCTCCCGATGCCTGAAACAAAAACAATTCCCAGCGTCGGCCAAAGGAAATGCTTGTCGAACAGCTTGTCTGTAAGCTCTCCAAGTGAGTCCCGCATGCTCGTCTCCTCAAACATAGGTCGGCAAGTCTTCTTGATGTTGAATTCGCCGGCTAGACACATGCCACAGACTCACCAACCAAAAACACTAAACCCGAGGCATTAAACTCACGAGAAGCCCTCGAAACTTCTTCGGATGCTTACTCCGGTTTATCGTCTAGCGTCATGTTGCCTAAACCCTGAAGCACAAACCTCAAGGCCTTTTCGTGGTGCTTACTGTAGTGACTCAATTCATACTGCATATCGCGCAGGTCATGAAAAAGGAAACTTCAGCCAGTCAGTCTTACCAAACCCAAAGGGCCCATATACACCATTGACTAGCAGTTGGGTGCCAAAAGACCATTCTTGTTATGGTTTTGGGGCCCTAATTCCATGGCAGTACCCTCTTGGAAACTTGGAAAACGCTTCCGAAACTGCACTTGCTGCCGTAGCCTCCAAGTCCATGAGACCATACTTACAACATCAAGGCACTTAGTAAGCAACTTCCGAGAACCAACGCTAGGAACAGGACAATCCCAAACGTGGACCTCCAAAGAAAATGCACTGCGGCTCAAAAAGCCCTGAACTCGAACACCCGCATGCCTACATCGCACACTGAATACTCAAACCTGAAACCGAATCCCAAAACCTTGAAACCCATGCCCAATGCAGACCTAAGGGAGAAGCCTAATTAATAACTAATTACAATACTATTCTCCAGGGTTCCTTAGTGTACCTATACTATAACTATAACATGCGCCAACACCATATTCTATGTACTTATAAGGACCAAAAATTGACCTCCTGAAGCCTCCTAGACACCACAAGCCCTACCCGGACGCTCTACAACCTACCTGTGTAGGGTTCCTTTCTCATGATGTCCTTCTAGAAATCCTTCACAGGGTAGGCTATTTGGGGTTGATAGGATAAAAACTACACTAAACCCTAAACCCCCAAACCCTAAACCCCTAAACCCCTAAACCCTAAACCCTAAACACTTCAACCCTGAAACCAATATATAGCCCGAACTCCTGCTCCAGGGGTCATGAGATCTAGCAAGTCGCTTGTATTCGGGGCCAGAAGCACCCTTATCGGGGTCAAGGGTTTAGGGATGTTTAGGGTTTAGGGTTTAGGGTTAAAGGGCTACAAGTATCCTGATAGGGGTAACTAAACCCTACATATGTACTGCTTACCGTGCTGTTGAACCTTCAGATCTACCCTAAATCTGTGAACCCCTGAACCCGAAAACCTCAACCACCGGCAAATTCGCACCAAGCCCGATAAACACCTATGTAAGAAAGAAGAACCTACGACATTCGTGCAAAGGATGTAGTGAAACACCACTGAATCCAGTACTGGCCTGGTCGCTGCGGACATCCCAAACCTCGCAGAAGCCCATGCTGGATGATTTAGGATTTAGGGGTTTAGGGTTCAGTGTAAACTGCCGCGCAAGACAGAGTGTTGAGGGCTTTTTGTGATTTAGGGTTGTCCATGGCTTGGGCAGGTTTTTCTGTGTGGGCTTTGAGGGACACGAGACTGCTCAGAAGATTAAGTGTTTGATGAGGCTTTGAATGGCTTCCAGACGGTAAACGAGCCCGATGCCGTCAATTCAGGATTCCTCGGCGAAGGAATGTTTCGAACAACGACATACGGTTTCTTCTCAACCGACGGCGTATTGGACTGCTGGGCTTCTGTGGGGATACCGACGGAGGACACAACCAGCATCATCCACAATAAGACTACTCAGTATGCCCCTTTGCTTTCTTTGTATATATATATATACACAGACATACAGTTTGATGCGTAGATAAACAGATATACTTAGATAGACAGATCGACAGATAGATAGACAGATAGATAGACCGATAGACAGATAGATAGACAGATAGACAGATAGACGGATAGACGGATAGACAGATAGATAGATAAATTGTTAGATCGCCCGGTCGATCTATGCATTATTATCTGAATCTACATCTACATCTATATAAGTCGACATCAAGATCCCCTTCGATATCGATATCTTTGTTTATAACTATTAAGTGTATACCGGTACATGTACCAAAACATGCAGGAGGCCCTGTATCTACATTTTATACATATGTACATATATACATGTCTGTATCTGCATCTGACTCCATGTGTATACATATGCGTATTTTCAAAAGCATGCAGGAACTCATCCATCAGTCCACCAACCGTGACCGTGGGACAGAAAGATAGACGAGAGCGAGAGAGAGAGAGAGAGAGAGAGAGAGAGAGAGAGAGAGAGAGAGAGAGAGAGAGAGAGAGAGAGAGAGAGAGAGAGAGAGAGAGAGAGACAGAGAGAAAGAGAGAGAGAGAGAGAAGAGAGAGACAGAGAGAGACAGAGAGAGAGAGAGAGACAGAGAGAAGAGAGAGAGAGAGAGAGAGAAGAGAGAAAGAGAGAAAGAGAGAAAGAGAGACAGAGAGAGAGAGAGAGAGAGAGAAAGAGAGAGAGAGCGAGAGCGAGAGCGAGAGCGAGAGCGAGAGCGAGAGCGAGAGCGAGAGCGAGAGCGAGAGCGAGAGCGAGAGAGAGAGAGAGTGACCACGTCCCCGAAGCCTTGACCACTTGGCCAGTCCCGGCTGTGGCGAGGAAGGTGTCGTCGGCCGTCATGCTAACGGACAAAACCTGCCACTGCTGACATAGAATGTTCCAAGTGTTCAAGTTTTGAAACGCCAGGCTTGGGTACCCTGAACGCTAAAACATCAACCCTAAACCCTAAATCCTAAGCCCCAAACCCCTAGGGTTGACGGTTTAGAAGAGAAGATACACCATCCTTGGCTGGTACATGTACCGAGGACCGGCTACCGTCCGACGGCTCCTGCAATCTCGATCAAAGTACCTATCGCCTTGCTCGGAGGGTCGGGGGAGTCAGTAAAGTAGGTAGTAGACAACCTACAGCCTGCACAGACACTGGTTCTGGCGATTTTGGGGTACTAAACTTTCGAACCTCAGCCCCTAAGTTTCTGAGTATACCCTTAAGCCTAAACCTTTCAGAACCCTGACTAACGCGGCTTACGGTTTGGCGTTGAAACTAAATAGCAGTAACCTGAAACTGAACAACACTTGCAGTAATTTTAACGTAGCCCTCCAGAACCTGGAAACCTTTACAGCAACTCCTATAGCACGGCCCAACCGCTTCGTCCAGGGCCCCTAAACCCCAAATCCTAAACCCTACAACCAGACAAAGTTCTGGACCTCAAAACCCTAAACTCCTAAACCCTTATCCCTGAAATATCACACACATAGGGTTTCTGGGTCTAGGGCCTCTTCGTCCAGGTCCAGGATGCGAACGGGATCTGCCATGCGCAGGTCCCATGTCGTCAGTGTCTTCTCTTGCCTGAAAGTTGGTTTTCGGGTTGGGTTTTTTTTTCTGTTTGCTCGTGTATGTCAATATACATACATCATGCTTACATACATACACACTTACTTACTTACGTACATACATACATACATACATACAGACATTGAGGTATACAGACCTAGAGGCAGGATTGCAGATGTATCTATATCTATATCTGTATATATATATATATATATATATATGCATATATATATATATCTTTCTGTGTATACACATACATGCGTGAACAAGCGTTTGTAAAAGTATATGTACATACACAAGCACATAAACAACAAAACACTGCTACATCCTTCTTTGGTTGGTCGCGTTGTGTTTGCTTTTGGCTTCGTGTGTTGGTTTCTTTTAATGGGGTGGTTGCTTGGCATCGCGGTTTCCGGGTTCTTTGGAGATTATGGATCAGGATTGTGCTTCGGGTTCATAGTTGACGGTGGGGCCTCTTATGGGTGTTTGTCAAAATTAAGGTACCTTTTTGGGGTACCCTAAACAATTTAAATAATAGGTGCCGTGGTATAGTTGGGACTCGAAAAGGGACCCTAATTTAGAGAACTACTCTTACGGTTTCAAGTTCGAGGTACAAGAATATCCATAGCGCTTAGTGTCGCAAGGACCCCGTAGCTCCCCCGGATCTGCTGCAGCTAGTGTTCCCAGTCTACCTAGAGGCTCATACCCTACCCCTTTTTTAGGATGCCTAGTTTTATGGTTAGGATCTGCTATCTTAAAAGGTAGGCGCCCTTAAAAAGGGGTGGGGCCTGAGCCTCTAGGTAGGATTCAGGTGCAATTTCCCGGCCCACAGCAGCAATTGCGGTCCTGCTTGAAAAACATATTCTCTCTTGCTTAGGAGCCGATGAGACAAATTGCACTAGCAAACCTGACGGGCAACCACCTGAAACGGAAAAACCGCCAAGTCCACCAAAACCTGAAGTAATCCTGCTGCAGGTCTGTTGACCCTAGACTTTGCCCTAAACCCACGACCCAAACTAATTACGTAAAAAGTTCCCACAAGCCCATTTCTGGGGATCCGCTGCA
This sequence comes from Symbiodinium sp. CCMP2592, assembly GCA_905221615.1. Lineage (NCBI taxonomy): Eukaryota > Dinophyceae > Suessiales > Symbiodiniaceae > Symbiodinium > Symbiodinium sp. CCMP2592. Next base: position 306,481 of record CAJNDT010002890.1, read on the forward strand.
CACCCTATATTCACCAAACCCGGGTCCCACCTGAAACCGCACAACCCCTTGACCCATAAATACCTTTATCCCTACACCGCAACCCTAATACCTGAACCCTACAACCCTAAACCCTAAACCTCAAAGCCCCTGAAACCCCTGAAACCCCTGAAACACCTGAAACCCTGATCCAACGACCCTGCATGGAGGCCCAGACCCCGCAGTCGTCACCGTGGTTTGGTTCGAGGCCTGGGTGAAGGTTCCGGGTTTAGGGTTTAAGAGATCGGTTTAGGGTTTAGGGTTTAGGGTCAAGGGTTCAGGCTTTAGGGTTTAGGGTTTAGGGTTAAGGGTCAAGCGTTCAGGGTTTAGGTTTAGGGTTTAGCGTTTACCGGTGCTCATGCTTATTTATTTTCGGTATTTTTGGTACGTGTGTGCGTGTGAGATTGAAGTTTTCCGTGTTAGTTTGAAGGGCATGGGGGTCGAGCCGGGGGCGGGTGTTTTCAGGCGATAAGGTTTGAGGGTTTGGGTTTTAGAGCCAGCCATGTAGGATCTTCAATGCAGGATGAACCTTTGTGATTCTACTGTGAGCTTCAGGGCTATCCAGCTTCTCCTCCAAGAAGCCCATAACCTGAATCGCTTACTCATAGCTTTCCTATAGGATACTTCTCGGCTTTAATCCTCGATCAGCCTACTACGGGCTGTTCTGCTTCCAGCTGTATGAGCATGCTTTTGTGACTGAAGTTAGGGTTGTATTTAAGGCTGTGGCAAAGACACTGAGGAGCTGCAGCCAAGGATCAATAGCCAAGCAGTTGATGCCGCCATGCCTCGCAGGAACAACTTGCCAGACGTTGAAGCCGTACGCCCTAAACCATACCCTGACCTAAACCCCCAAACCTTAACCCTGAAAGCCGAAAGGACCCTCAAGTTTGACACGCAGGATGCGTGCTCTGGTGGTGGGGGTGATACTACTCCTCCTGCTGCTTCTGCAGCGACAGCTACTGCTACTGCTACTGCTACTGCTACTGCTACTACTACTACTACTACTACTACTACTTCTACTACTACTACTACTACTACTACTACTACTACTACTACTACTACTACTACTACTACTACTAGCAGGACCACTACCACCACGACTCCTAGTCCGACTCCGACTCCGACTCCGACTCCGACTCCGACTCCTACTCCCACTCCCACTCCCACTCCCACTCCCACTCCCACTCCCACTCCCACTCCCACTCCCACTCCTACTCCTACTCCTACTCCTACTCCTCCTCCTCCTCCTCCTCCTCCTCCTCCTCCTCCTCCTCCTACTACACTACTGCTACGACTGCTGCTACTTCTACTGCTACTACTACTGTGCTACTACTGCTACTACTGCTACTACTGCTACTACTGCTACTACTGCTACTACTAGTATTTCTTAACCATTTGTTGTTCTAGATGACAGCTGTTATTGCTATTGCTGTTGTTGTCATTAAAAAGTATTTTTGTATTGTTGTTATTGTTATTGTTACTAGTACTAGTATATAGTAGTGCTATTGTTGTTGATAAGTACTTCTTGCATTTTTATTGTTAGCAGAGGTAGCGTGGCAAGCCATACTTCAGAACTTATGGGCTCGGGATAGTGGGGCTGCGAGGCGTTGGCTTTGAGGGTTTCGGGCTTTGGGTTTGAAGCTGGGATAGGATTCCAATGGATTCCGGCTAAATCTGGAGAGCCTTCAGAGGACGGAAGACGTCAACGTGCCGGCAGGGTCAAGACGGGTTTAGGGGCCTTCAGAGTTACCGAAAAACCCAGAAAGTAGGAGCATCATTACCGTTAACGAACCGTGGTCCAACGTGAGACATCTACGGTGGGAGCAAAAAAGATCAAGGTTCGAGACTGAAAACCCGGGGAAAGTCTTCGACAGCCGGACGAGCCGACTAGACAAAAGCCTTTCTTTTCCTTAGGGGCTGAGCACCCTAGCACCAAAAAGGTAAACGTTTTATAGTAGGCTTATATAAACCCCGAAAGGTTAAAAGTTACCTACTCAGCTACATGGTTTCGGTGCTATAGAACTCCATCATGACCTTGGTTTGCTGTTTGTCGGCGCTGGGCTTAGATACCATAGAATTCTAGACTTTGTAAGATTGCAGTCTCTGTCTAACCATGATGCCAAGCTCATACAATTCTACACCTCGCAGCAGCATCCAATGCACCCCCAAGAAGTAGACGCAAATGATCCCAACATATTGGGCTGTGAGGTTCATACACTTCGCCCATCTTGTTCCCTTCATCAGTCACGAACAAGGAACAGCATATCACTTACTCTGGACTTTGTTAGGCTTCGTTACGGCATCGTAAACCCTTTAACCCTATACACCCTACACCCAACATACGGCATCGTAAGCTCCTTAACCCTACACCCAAATCAATAGTTCCGTAAATCCTGAGCCAGTCTCATCAACACTGGAGGCCTCTCTCGGTGAGCTGTCAGTCTCTTCTCTGCCCGCAGGTCCTGCTGTGGGAGTGTAGGAGTCTACGGCTAACCCAAAAGGCTGCAATGTTGAGGGTTTAGTGTTTATAGTTCAGTTTTGCTAAGGTGTTCAGTTGATGGTTTAGTTCTTAGGGTTTAGGGCTTAGTTTTTTTTACTTCTTTGTGGCTTAGGTCTTAGGGTTTAGGGGTTTGGAGGTCTTAGGCTCCTTATTATGAAACCCTCGTGGGACTCGGGGCTTTCTTGGGTTGAAGGCTCGTGTTTAAGATATGTTTCCGGCGGTTGAGGGTTTAGAGTTTAGGATTTACGTATAGTCTCCATTGTAATTCCTATTTTTGGTTGGCCGAAATCTATATTCTAGGATGCCTTGATGGCACACGAATCTATGCTGAAAAGCATAGCATAACCCTGCCTCTGCCCGGTTGGTTACAGCAACTACAATCCTGAACCGTACGATAAAACCTTACTCCCTCAAGCCCTGCACGGTACTCCTAGTACTGCTCCTGTCTTTCCAAGAACAAACCCTAAACCCTGAACCGTCCCAAAACATTGGCACCTAAGCAGCCCGTCACCTCTACGTGAACTTGGACCTATTGGAAGGGTAGGCCTGGCACCCCACTACTAGGATGTGAAGTAACCTAGGAATTAAAGGGCTCCCTTTTTGGTATTGGGTAACTTTATAAGGAACCTAGGACTACACAAAGGGAATAAGGGTACTACTGGGCATCCTAGACTAGCACCGAGTAATCGCAACAAGCAGTGCCTCTATCCTGTAGGAACCCTAAACCCTAAACCCTAAACCCTAAACCCTAAACCGCTGTAGGTTAAGCCGAGCACTGAATGCCTGGGCCTAGGGTTCTCACAGGGAGCCTTCGTCATTTGCGACAAGGCCGAAGTCCCAAGTTCACGAAAGCTAAAGCAGAACCCTGAACCCCAAACCCGAAATCCCCAAATAATCCCCAAACTCAACAACCCCACAACCCCCAAACCCTAAACCCCCAAACCCTCAAATAACCTTCAACCCTAAACCCAAAACTGCTGGGCATCCGGGCCCACGTCAGCAGGCACCGATCCCGTCCCACTGAGATGGCGTACTGGTCATTCGGGAAAAGCCTGCACACGATCTTAGGCTCTGTAGGGTTTAGAGCTTGCGTGGGGTTTGGAGTTTAGGCGGTAACGGTTTAGTTTGGGGTTTAGGGTTCATCATTTAGGGTCTTAGGTCATCGGGAAAAGCCTGACTTGTAAGAACCTCTCGGGTTCTATGACGATTTCAATACAAGGCTTCCAGTCAAGTTCTGCGAGGTTTCCAGAAGGGGTCTAGTGAAGTTCTGACCAGCATCTCTATTCTGTGTTTGGGGTTGGGGCTTAAGGGTGTCATTAAAGGCTTCCATTAGGGGTTCTTGGCTGTCGACTGAACCCCTCCTGAAGATTTAACTTTTCGCCTCCCCTAATCCCTGAACCCCAAACCCTAAACCCTAACCCCTCAACTCTAAACCCTCAGCCCTAAACCCTAAACTAAACTCGAAACCCAGAACGTTATTATGGTCCATCTAGAAACCCGAGGCTGGGTCTTAGAGAACGAAGAAAGGATCGCGGAGGGACTCCGAAGGTGCGAGAAAGACAGGGTCTCTGGGTAGGCTAGGATCGTGCATTATAGGGGGCCTTAAGAGCTCTATACTATTTTGGGGTGTTCCTTATTCTAAGTAAAGTATAGCGGGCCCCAAAACCCTGTTCTAATTATTAAGGCCCCTATATTAGCCGGGTGGACTGAGTGAATGGAGTAGGGTGCTGGGGGATATTCTGGTAGAATTCTATACGTATTGCAAAGGGATGCTATTTCGGATTATTCCGAGCCCTAAAATTTACCCTCAGCCCTCGACCCTAAATCCAAAACCCTGAACCTGAACCCCAAAATCCTAAAACCTTTTGCACATAGGGACCCTTAGGGGGGGTAGGGGGAGGGGGGGGTAGGGGGCCTTAAGCCCACAAGGAGCCAAAAAGGTTGACCGGCGGCAGAGACACGAACCCAGGCCCCGACCGGTTTAGGGTTTAGGGCTTCTCCCTTCTAGCTTTCGGGATCAGACTTACTCCTACTTGTCGGGTATCATGGGGAACTAAACGTTAACCTTTTTTGGCGAAAAAAGGGACTATAGAGAGACTATACTACCCCAAAACGGTTAAAGGTTACCTACTCTACTACTAGGTACTTGGAGATACCAATAAGTACCGTAATTAGAAGGGATCCTATTTGGGGTTGTCATACTTATGAGTAGCCGATCGGGGCTTAGTAAGTAAGTAGCAAGTAGCCTAAGTACCCTAAAGGGGATCCTAGTTGGGGTTTTGATACTAATTACCTACTTGGGTTGTGATACTTCTGAGTCTACAAAACAACGACTGGTTAAGTCCCCCGACCCTGCAAGTACCTGCCCAATACCCACCGACATGAGAGCGCACACTTTCAGAGCTAATTAGTTGGAACCCGAAGGCATAAACCCTAAAGTTGATGGCCGAGGGGTGTGGAGTTCAAAGAAGCTGCCTCACGTCGTTCACTCGCCCGCTGTGCTCCTTGAGGGTCGAAACCATCTCGCGCCTTACTGAGGATTATTGCCAAAAGTAGTTGGATGATAAAGGGCTTGAAATGTAGGTGTAATATATGGGGGTTTCCAAAAATAGAAGGACCCCAGTACAGCACCCTAAATAGTAGGATCCTTACTAGAAGGAACCCAAAATCAGGCACCCCTAATATTCGGAAACTCCCTCTTGCACACATGGGCAATCGACCCAACAAGCGTCCCAAGCATTTTGGTTGTGGGCTCACCCTCAACATAAAAAGAATCTAGAAGCCGGAATGATTAGATTACATTAGGGGTCTGCCGGGTTTTGGCACTCTGCCAAAACTACTAACTACTGTTTTGTAGGGTACCCATAAATACGAGAATTGGGCTCATACCGAGACCCCAATTACATGATAAAGCATGGTAGGTTACGGTAACTTTGACTGAGGAACTCGCACGAATCATCTTACTAAAGATGCCCTTTTCTGCAGCTAGGTTTCTGAGTAGCCCCTTCATAATAAGGGTACCCCTTGTCCTACTGTTTGGTTTTAATTGGGGGACCCGAAAACCTAAACCCTAAACCTAAACCCTAAACCCAAACCCAAACCCTAAACCCTAAAAAGGGCCAACGGATACTACTCAGGAACCTAGGTAACTATCTTGGGGTTGAGGCTTCAGTGGTGGCAGGGTCTCGGCCCTGCAAGATTTCAACAAACAAACCATCTCAGAAGGCAGCCAAGACCGGTCAAGGGTTTAGGGTTTGGGACCCCTTTTTCTTAAGAGTATTGCTGACATCCAGGCTCTACAGAGTGTAACTTCTTAAGTTCCAAGGCTTTGTCCCAAAACCGTACTTAGGGTGCCTTAGGTGTAAGCACGGGCCTTGCAGGATGCAGCTATGCGCATCAGAAGGCACCACAGGTCGACATACAGAATAGGAAACCAAATAAAAGGTTTAATGAAGGGGTACATCTTGAACTCTCCAGGTAAATCACGGGGGTGCTTCGCACCCTGAAACCTGGACAGGGGCCCGGGGTTCCTGAGCAAGTGTGGGCTTTATCGGGCATTTAGAGCCGTTACCGTTCAGTGCTTGAAGGCGCGCGCTTAGGCGGCCGTGCTACAACCCCGACAACTACTTTGAAACCATGACACGTTCCCCGATGCCAAGAAAAAAACCCGAAATTCAACCACGGGTTCTCAAAGAACATACACGAGTGGAATTCTGCGATACGCATGCAAAAAGTTGGGCTTCTGGGCTTGCGGTTTAGGTTCCAAGGTTGGGACTCTTGTCCAATATCCTGGGAGATAAAGCTTAGCCTTTGCGAGTACATTGGGATTATAAGAGAAACCCAAAACGCCAAAGGTTACATACTCTACTAGCAGGATAGGGCTTGGAGTTTGAGGTCCTGAAAGGCCGCGAAGTTCCGGAACACATTTTTAACCTTCATCGCGGTTGCGTAAGGAGGGCCTGATTGGCGGGTTGCCCGAAGCCTCCAGTGCTTGGCATCAAGACGTTTTATAGTTGCCGTTACTTGCCGTTCCGATATATGGTGTGTTTCGTAGAGTTATAAACCTTTCTTACGAAGCCAATGCATCTGTATTAAGAACCATCTCGGCCCAAACCTTGCACCCAAACCACCCAACCCTGGCCCCAGCAGATAGAGGGCTTCCTGTGATGAGCCCTGTCCAATCGGCTCTCGGGAACGTCGTATTCCTTAATGGTTCTTGGATGTTTTTGTGTTTTCGGCTTAGGGTGCCGAGGCAGCATATCGTATGACCATGTGCAGAGGTAGAGAGACTGCCGCAATTGAGGAAACAACGGTCCGTTGTTGCATTTCAGCAAAGGGCTGGCTCATCAGACTGTGTCGTTTATTTTCTCCAAACCTTAAACCCAAAACCATAAGTCCTTAAACCCTAAACAGGGTTTAAGGTTCAAAAACTGAACAGCATGAGAACCATACTTGTTGATCCGCTGCACGGCCAGAAAACATCGGCATGTCTTTTCGACGACGTGTAATTCCATCTTTTTTCTTGGTCGGCATTGGAGGCTTGTGGACAAGCTCTGCCGGTTCATGCGACTTCACAAGCAACGCTCAGCGGAGGAACCTGCAGGGAACTACTGTCGGCATTGGCGCGATCGGACCATTAGGGGCTTGAAAAAGACTACACCCCAAACTCTAGCCATTAAGCCCTTGTTGCTATTGGCCCTGTTGTTGCGCCTTCTACATACAAAGCATCCACAACCGCAGTGACGCTCACACATACGTGTATGTATGCATGTATGCATGTATGCATGTGTGCACGCACGTTTGCATGCTCGTATGCATGTGTAAATGATTACTATATATGCTATAATATGTTGTTTAATGTAACATAAAAGAGTTTAATATAGTATAATTAATGTATAGTTTTAATTATGGAGTTTTTCTTATACATACATACATACATACATACACGTGTGTAAGGACGTGTTTGCGAAAGCCTTCCGGCAACATGCTCGCATCAATGCGCGTCGCAAGCTGGTGGCTTGTGACAAGCTTCATGAAACAATGAAACATGTTGGTGCAAGTCAACATTCATACTTTGCATGCCGCATGCTATGTGAGGCTACGTGGCACGCTGGAGAACATTTGATCTTCTGTGCCCACGAGCTCTATCGCAAGACGGGAAGCAGCAGAGGCGTCGATGCAGAGCCAAAAAGACAGCACACGCATACACAAGTGCTTTCGTGAACAGCACTTACCAACAGCCAGCCTCTTTCAGAGTCATCGCCATGTCAATTTGCAAACGGTTTGCGTCATACCGCGCAAGTCACCAGACATGAGAAGTCGTGGCATTTGCGCCAAGAATAGCGGACACACAACCAATAATTCAATTGCTTCATAAGTGTCCCATGCACATGGACTTCTAAAGCCCGAAAACTAGTTCGAAGAGAGTCAAGACTAGCATGCTGTACATGGTTGTTGGTCTATCCCGGCGTATGGGAGGTTGACCCACAACCTCGTGTCCTGCAGCTTGTTCTGCAAAACCTGGGTGAAGCAGCTTCATCACACAGCAAACGCCAGGCAGTAAGTAGGCATGTAAGTACACTAAAGAACATCCTAGTTGGGGTTAATTATGATAAACGGCCGCTTACTAAGTCCACCGACCAGCAAAATGGCTGGGTGTTGAAGAACTAGCACTCCTTTTAACTGGAGGATGATGCAAGCGGGGCCTTCGCGCAAAGGAGGCACGTGGGTAGTGGATAGTGGTAACTGTAGAATTATACAGGGTTCAGGGTTTAGGGTTTAGGATTCGGTAGAAATTCTAGCATTCTTGAGTACTTGAGTGTGTAGAGTGTGATTGTTAGGTAGTGGGTCCTGGCGATCAAATCGGATTCTTAACACCCTAACCCTGAATCCTAAAGCATAAACCCCACATCACAGAAGATTCCAACTTCGGATTGATTCTGGTCCTGCGCATGCAGAAGGTTTGGGGTTCAGGGTTTAGGATTTAGGATTTGCGGTTTACGGTTTATTGTCTCGGGTTCAGTGTTCAGGACGACCGTCACCCTAAGTGTAAAGAGTTTTCTGTTTGTAAGACGCGGACTAATGCAAAGACTACCTTACGGAACGAATCAAACAGCAGCAAACTCTATATCTTGCACTCTCAACATCAACCATGTAGAATTTTCGGCTTCATGCGGTCCATAAGCCCTAAATCCAAAAGCCTAAACCCCTGTAGATCCAGTTAAATTACAGTGAACGCTTATGAAACATCCGGGCCTGAAAACCCTAATCCAACCCCACCCTACGGACCCAAAGCGGAATACCCCCGAGCACACGAAAAACAATTATTCCTGTTCTGGGGCTGGGAGTTCAGGGTTTGGGGTTTAGGATGGGGCGATGGACTCTTTGAATAAGGGCCTTCCTCAGAGAGCCTTCCCTAAAATGTGCCTGGGACCTTTGTCAGGCTATCCTAGGTTGGCCCTTTAAAGCCTCTGAAAACTAATTAATCGCAAATACGATCCTCTTGGGCCCAGTAAGTGAAATGCAAAATGTCTTAGAAGCCACCCTGTAACAGTGGCATTATGGGAATATAATAGGGCCCCAATATAATCCTTATAGTCACTATTACAGGGTGGGGGCAGCTTCTAAAGAATGTCCCAAAGGCCTGGACAGTATCTTTTCGATGCCTGCCAAAAGCGCCATGGCCATATACCTTAGGTACGGCCCCCTTACAGTAAGAGTCTATAATCGGGCTACTATTAAGGTCCTACTATATCTATATTATGAATATTATTCAACTATTACTGAGTGGGGGCCATACCCAACATATACCCCAAAACGGTCAACCGCTAAGCCCTAGACTCCTAGACCCTAAACTCAAAAACCTGCAAACCCTCACCAAACAAGCCCAGGCGCCATCGCAAAGAAAGACACCGGAGGAACACACACACACACACACTCTCTCTCTCTCTCTCTCTCTCACTAGAGTTCGAAACACCTAGAGCAATCAAACATACATTGCACATTCGCGACTTGCGGCAACCACTGTCAGGATCACGCTGCAAAATGCATGAACGTCAGAATGGAGCTGAGTTCTAGAGCAGATCATACCCCAGAGACTGCACAAAAACGACCTGGTCTGACGAATATCCTATCGTACTAAGGATCCCTGTACTGTATCTCTCTATAGTTTCCAGCTGTTTGCTTAAATAGAGGGTGGGGCGTCTTACGGCTTTATGAGGACCCTACTTGGAGGTTCATGGGTAGCTTCTGTGTTCAGATCGACCACTGCACGTTACACCTGCAACTGGACATAGGTAACACCAATCCAGGTATCTAACTATGCTGAAAGGTGACAAATGTCTATGAAACTTCAAAAGGCACTAAACCCTGAACCCTAAATCCAAAACTGCAAGCCCTGAAACCCCAAGCCCTAAACCCCTAAACCCTATACCCCTATACAAAACACTTATCCCTTCACGCTTCAACTCTCGACCAGGTCTGTAAAATCGTCAGACCCTAACGGTAGCTGAGCCATACTGTAAGGACTGCTCAATAAAGCTTTGGGTGGTTATTTGTTACGATAACATCCCGAAGGTTTGGGCTCATCAGAATGTCACAATGGGGACGACAAGGCATATGGCATTCGTAATGATTCCGACCCCTATGTAATCCTAAACCCCCAACCCCTACTGTAACACCCGCGCCTCATGCTTCTGATGCGGCTCCGTCGGCATCAGCCTCGTCGTCATCACCGCCCGCACCTCCGGTCCATGCTCTTGCAGGGGAAATTGCTCGTCCACGGGTCTCTACAAAGCTGTGGTCTTTTTTGGCCCCTAGACCGTGTAAATCCTGAACCTGATCATGCCCTAAGTTCCTCTAAACCCAAATCTGTAGTCTTCGGTTGGCCTGCTTTCTACTGACCGGTTGTCCAGCAGCTTCGCCCCTCCCCATGCTTTCCCAATTTTCAGAACCCCCCGCTCTAGACCCCTAATTAACAAGGCTCAAAGTGTTGAACACCTCTTGTCGAGTCAGGCGTCTTAGGGTGCAGAGGCTTGAAATTGGGGAATTCGGGAATGTCATGCTGTCAGCGACGAGATATGGAACACCTGATGGGCAACATCCTGCGTTGCGACACTGCGGGGTTTGTCCATCCACAGAAGATTACGCTCTGAACACGAAACCCCGAAAACCTGAACCCCAATCCACAAACCCTAAACTGCAAAGCTGTCAGGAAAAGGGAACGACACTAGCTCCCGTGATCGCAACAACCCGATCTTCGTGATCAGCCAATGCTGCTGGGACCTGATCCTACTCGGAGGGTCGGAGGAGTTAGTATGAAAATAACAAGTGCGCGTTTAGGCTTCGAATGCGGATTCTATTTGGGGAAGTTCAAAGGATAACTACTTGCTAGGTTCCTCGACCCTCCCGTTAGGGTTCGGGATTTAGCGATTCGAACCGCCGGACTCTTCGATAATAGTGAGAAACTACGTCTAAACGTAAACCCAAAACCCGCTCAAGAAAGACATAAAAGAAATTGTTTGTTGTTGCTGGCAAAACGAATCAGCTCAGCCCAGCTCAGCCCAGCTCAGCCCAGCCAGCGCAAACCAGGGGGGTGGGGTGGGACGGGCCGGGCGGATCTCCGAAATGTTTCGGGTTGGGCCACAATCCAACCCTACAGCCTAGACCAAAAAAACACACCCCACCCAACCAACCTAGCCCCACCCCCCACCCCACCCCATCCCACCCCACACCCCACCCCACCAGCAACCAAAATATCCCGAACAAATTGTGCAAAAGACGGTCCTGGCGTCTTCCTTGCCCAGAGGGACGTCGCCACGCAAGAGATGGAGGGTCTCCCCCTCGTCAGAGTTGCAGACGGGCACCGCGCGATTCACTCTTCCGTCGACACTCAAAGTAGCAAATCCAACGCAGCAAACGCACTGATGATCCGCAACAAACTTCTGCAGGAAGCCTACTGCAATATTGGAAGATACAGGCTGCGTAAGGACGCAAGCTGAAGGTCGCGGTTGCGCCTGTGGAGAAGCTGAAGGCCATCCCGCGCATCCGCTCCAGGTGCGTCTCTTGCAGGAAGTCGATTCAATCCAGACTACAACTCTCCTGCTCCCCACAATCTTCCTAAATCCAGATCCAAGTCACCCTGTCGAGTCTTCCAACGTCCAAGACTTCAACCCCCCCTTCCCAGGAGAGTGTTCCGAAATCCCGCCTGGAAACCCGTCGTCTTCCCCGCTATCGATCGGGTCCGGTTTATTAGGTCCGGAGTTGAAAGTTCATAGTGCAGGAGTTCCGTGTACGACGTGCGAAAGAACGCGCTAGCTACAACCTGATTGCCTCGCAGTATTTACTGTGCCGGGTACTCGGGGTGGGCATAAGAGATACTTCCCGCAGCTGAGGCAACATCCATGGTCATCGACTCGTGCACTGCGTGCATTTTGCGGCTGTTCCCACTTCCTTGACCGACTCATTGTCGATTCCCTGAGATATTTGTTCATGTATTCTAGCCGCCGCTGAAATGCACGCGCATTTTACCGCCGTCCCGCCCCGCCCCCGTCAGAAAGTCGACTTCATGACAAAGTAATTAGTTCTATTTCGTGACAACCTCTGAAGTTATCTCTGAGTCATCTCTGTATAGGTCGACGTAGTCTAGCCACTGAAACGCATTCCAACCCATCACCGACCGCAGGAGACAAGCGTTCATAGCATATACGACTGACAGAGCCTGCCCCGTGCAATGTTCGAGAACACGCCTTCCCTAAACCCTAAACCCTAATCCCTACACCCTCGCTCGAATAGCGGCCGAGTCCAATCAGCGCCGGCCCACCACTTCCCAAACCAGGTTTCAAAAAAAAATTGGCTCAAAAACTTCGCTCAAAACGTCTCGGTCAAAACACTTTTGGCACCCGTACCGTTAAAAGTTTTCTAAAGATAGTAAACCTCTTAGTAAGAAGCATCCCGCAAGAGGTAGCCAGCACCAAATATGGTTGTTCACAGTTGCAGTAGGTGTTGCAGTCCATATAGGGGTCTTCAGATGTTGAATAGGGTTTGGGGGGCATGTTACAGTATAAATACAATGATGAACCCTAACGCCCCCAGGAATAATGCTTGTATTCAATTTACTCTGGCTTCTATAAAATCTAGGTGGGGCTTTCCAAGACTTTGAAAAATATTAGTGGATAAGTTCCTCTTGAGACCAGGGAAAATATAAAATGCCCCAAAGCCCTACCCAGAAATGCAAAACATGGGATGTCAAGCACCATTTATGTCCGGGAGTGATGTTCCTAGTTTTTTACGGTGTTGCGCAGAGAGTGGAGCAACTTGCCCCACCTAAATCCCCAAAGCCCCAACCCTAGACCGTGAAACCTGAAACCCTATATATAATTGAAAGTACCCTTAAACCCCCTAAGCCCTAAACACCTAAACCCTAAACCTACACCCTAAAACCCTAAACCTTAATCACTCAGGCTTTGCAGCTTGAGCCTGAACCGCTTCGGGCTCAAAACCCAAACCGTACACTCTAAAGCCAGGGTGCGTTGGGCACGTTTGCCCCGCACTTTCTTGTTGTGACGATGTTGCTGCTATGATCATCAAGATGATGTTGACATGATGATGACACATGATGATGACACATGATGATGATATGATGTTGACATGATGATGACACATGATGATGATGACCTGATGATGACATGATGTTGACATGATGATGACACATGATGATGATGATGACCTGATGATGGCACATGATGATGATGACCTGATGATGGCGCGTGATGATGACCGTTTGGATCATGACATGATGATGACGATATTGCTGCCGATGCTGCTGCTCGCATTGATGGTGATCATGAGTTGATGATTGATTACCGTGATGATGATGCCTGATGCTGGCAATGCTGGCAATGCTGGCAAGGCTGATGAGGCCCCGCTCCTTAAGCCCTCGACGGTTTTCAAACTACGAACTCCAAAGTTCGACCTCCTGAATGCACCCCATCCAAACCAGTTGCAACAATATCATGTTCCAACAGAATTCCTTGTCGTAATCTGTGTCGTCTCTCTTGTCGAATGCCAAACTCATCGTCCCTGCCAGCGTTTTCCCAGGTTTCTGATACGAGTTATGAAACACAACCATCACCATTCCAGCAACAACATATTTCAAGCATGGCGTCTGCAGAACGAAGTGCGGGGCAAACGTGCCCAACGCGTCCTAAAGCCAGAACGTCAGACAGCCTTTAGGGTTTAGGGTTTAGGGTGTAGGGTTTGAGGGTTTAGGGCCCTGCTGCAGTAGTCCCTAAGACTCCCTGTATCCATATAGCATTTACATAGGCCTTAAAGGGGTCCCCATATGGCTACTTTGAGGCCTAGGTACCTACTATATGGGTGCATGGAGCCTTTGGGAGTGTGTAGGGAACCCTTGTCCTTTTAGAAATAATAGACAGAGCCCCTGTACCTATATCCCTAAGTAGGAAATAAATATTCAAGAAGGTCTACTAGCCGGTCTGTGTATTCTTTTGGGGGAACCATGAAAAAGGACAAGGCTGGTGTAGGGAACTGGTTATTTGAGGGACTTATAAGTACCATAACCCCAATTAGTGTCCCTTTTAGGGTACTTACAAGTCTACTTACTACCTACTTACTACGTCCCCGACCCTCCAAGTTGGGGAGTGTGTAGGGAACGAAGCTTTTGACTTCGTGTTTCGGACCACGCCTCGCACGAAGACGTAGACCTTTCAAGGAGCGGTCGCTCGAATTTATAGGCCTTAAGAATTAGAATAGGGTTTTGGGGGATAATATACTTATAGTTACAATTTTCAGGGCCTTAATGATTAGAATAGGGTTTTGGGGTATAATATACTATAGTTATAACTATAAGAACCCCCCCAAAATAGTATGGGTAACTATTTGGGCCCCTATATTAGCTTCACATGCTACATGTCTTGTCTGGGATTTCAGGCTGTAGTGATTAGAGCTCAGGAATTTGAGAGTGGGGTTCGGGATTTTGCTGAGGGCCTAATATAGAAGCCTAAAGGATCACCACTACTATTCCTACTGGCTCCTCCTACAACTATAGTACTGTACCCCAAAATCAAATTCTAGATATTCATTGCCCAGGTGAAGTTGCGGGACTTAGAAGGTTGCGCAGGAGTTAAACGTACCCAAAAGGTGTTGTCCTCCTGCAACCCACCTTACTGACAATCGCCTAGCCCGAACGTTGACTTTTGAGCAGGATTTGAATTTTTTCGTGTTTCTGGATACTGGGCTTGGGATTTCGGGGTCTTGCGATTCGGCTTAAGAGTTTACGGTTCGGGGTTTGCAGCTTGGGGTGTAGTGATTACAGGGCTCATGGTTCGGAGATTGTGCAAGATTTGGCATTTCGGGTTTATAGGGTCTTGAACATTGTTGGCAGTTGGCTCCACGGCTTCTGCCATCCGGCCCTTGGAGGGCTAAACAGTGCCGCGTTGTCATAGATCTCAAGAAGCTTGCACATTGTTGCTTTTTGGTAGCTCCTATTGTTTAAGGAGTTATCAGACATCCGCACCTATGAAGGTAGAGGATTGAATTCCTGGTACAAGCTCCCAGCTTGCAGGGGCATGTTTCCCTGACCATCACAGCCAAAAACCTCCAAATTATGGAGTCTCGGAGAAAACCTTGAACCCCAAACGAATAGATTAGAGACCCTTAATATTATGATGCCATGCTATTCCTTAGGATCAATGGCAATTTGTCTCTCTGGGCACAGCGCTGCGGGGTTGGGACCTGTGAGGTGTTCCAAAATTTGGGACAATGCGCCTGATGTAAACTTTGGAGGGTCGGGGGACTTAGTAAGTAGGTAATAAGTAGACTTATAAGTACCCTAAAAGGGATCCTGTTTGGGTTGTGGTACTTATAAGTCTCCAAAATAACTAGTTACTAAGTCCCCCGACCCTCCAAGAAGTCTCCAAAATCAACATACAATGTAAGGATTCGGGTCTAGGGTTAGAGTTTAGGGTTTAGGTTTTCGGGTTCAGGGTTAAGGGTTTCGTTAACGGTCTCTACGTGCGAAGCACCAAGCTCTTTGTTACAGCAGAGTAGTCCAAAATCCTTACGAGAACGTCGCAAAGTTCGGTGCGCTGCCTTCGCTCCCTTCGCAAGCTCTTCGCTGTCCTGGTGCGAGTGGGGGTTCCATCACGATCTACCGTCAAAGGCCCGAAGTACTCAACAATAAGGACTTCATGATACGATCAATATCTAAAGTAATGACAATAACAACAACAATAAGCAGAATATGTACATATTCTTATACATATACATTATTATGTATATATATATATATATATGAGTTCTATAAAGGTTCCATCATGATTTGGCGGGTCAGGATGATAGTCAGTATAGCATTTAGCCTTGGGGGTTTAGGGGTTTCGGGGGTTTAGGGTTTAGGGATAGCCTCGGGGGTATATCACACTTAGGTCTCCATGGGGCTGTGGCACGAGTGTAACCCCAAGCCTCAGCGACGCTATCCTGAGACTTAACTAATGCATGAACCTGATTACGAATCTCTGGTCCTGTAACCAAAAAGTGCTCCAGAACGAGAACCCTCTACTTTTCTTCGTCAGATTCTTAGCTCACACCCACCGAAAAAGCAACAACTTTCTGCTCCCTGGGGATGCGGATTGTTAGGTGAGCAACCGATACTGTACATAGTGCAGTGTAGCACAGCTATAAGCGCCATGACTAGACTGCTGCGGTCGTTAAGAAACCTCTTCGGTATGTGCTGCTTGGCTCGGGTGCGGAGGGAAGCTGTTGCAGAAAGCTTTAGGCGGTTGAAAGTTGAGGGTTCAGGGCTCAATTTTGTTAGGTACTAGGGCTTCTTGGCAAATTGAAGGATGTGATCTCACGAGTCCCTGCAAAACTGCCATCAACTGATGCAGCTGCATCTGATACCAAGCTATGCTGCGCAGCCTTTGCACCATTTCAAACCCTAAGCCTGAGATCATCTACGAAACTAGCAGCAGTGGAACTTTCACAGGTCCCAAAGCCTGGGACTAAATGCGACAAGAGAAAGGGAAATTGGCTTCGTTTGGGCCAACCACCTGCTACTTATTTAAGACTCTTTGGGGATAGCCGTTGAAAGGCAGGTTCCCCACAAACAAGAGTCGGCTATGGCCGCAATGCCGGTGAGGGACTTGCATCCTCTGTATACATACACTCGCGAAAATAGAAGGCAGGCAACCATCAACCAAGTTAACTTGGCGGAACCCAAACAGTCTGTTGAAACGACTGGTATTGGAGAACAAAGATGAACACGGAATAAGTCCAGAACCCTGAGCCCGAACGCATTTCTGTTGTCTTCTGACCATCTCCCTCATCGCCGAAACACACAAATCCTAAAAAATAAAAAACCCTAAACCCTAAACCCTCAACTCCAAAATCTAATGCTGAGCCACCCTTGAGTGCCTTCAGCCCTAAGTTCTAAACCCAAACCTCAGCATCCCCTAACCTTACAGTAGAAGCCAGAAAGTTGGAATATAATTATCGTAACCCCTTTAAGGTAAATTATAGGGGATCCTACCATTAATCCATATTCCAACTTTCTGGAGTTCCCTTTAAGCTGTAAATCCGACCCTCAACCCCCCCAAAAGCATACCTGTCTAAGGACAGATAAACAGAAATGATGATAAGGGGCCCCGAAAAAGTGTGTTTTCGAGGGTTGGGGCAAACTGGGAAATACTGAGCTCTAAGGGGTCCTTCTTTGAGAATTTCTCATGGAAGCCGCGCGTTCGCCGATGTTCGTAGCCTGCAGAAGTTGACGTTCGCTTCTGTTTATGATACAAATCTTGCATGACCTTAAGGACCCTACACTATGGTAATGCAGGATTTATATCATCAACCGCAGTTCTGGGACTTGTAGGCTTTTCAAACGGTCCAGTGCATAAGGCTCTGGTAGAGTCTTTGTGCGGTACAGCACAAGGGCCCTACAACCCAGAACCCGGAACCCTAACCCTAGAGTCGGGATAGTAACCTTGCTGTGTGAACCCAGGTGTCCATGTGCCAGGGTCTAGGATTCAGTGCTTAAGTTTAGGGGGGAAAAGCATAAGTTATATTACATGGATACATAAAGCTGTAAAGCCCTGCAGGCAGCAGCAATGGTTTTAACGAATTTAGACTGTAGGACCTTTAGGGCCTTTAGGGTTTTAGGGTGTAGGGTTTAGGGTGTAGGGTTTAGGGTTTAGGCTTTAGGGCTTTAGGAGGTGCCTTTAGGGTTTGGGGTTTCGGGTTTAGGGATTTAGAGTTGCAGAGCACTGGTATTTACATCCCCAAGTTAAGGACAGCCTGGGCAAACCTCTCCAAGTTGTTCTGGGCCTTAAGAGGTTGCAGGGCAGGGGTGAACTGCCGAAGTTCGAAACTCTGTTGAAAAGCCCGGGTTTAAGGTTTCGGGCCCAGAATCGACCTCGCGACGAAACGAGATAAGAGAACCGACTGCACTGCCACAAACGATGTGGCAAACAGTCTTTGGTTGGCTGCCGGTCTGCCTACGGGGGTTATGTAGGTGCCTCGATAAGTAGCATCGGGTTTGGGGGTATATTATACTATAATAAGTATAGGCAAAATATACCTCCAAACCCTATTCTAATTATTGAGGCCCCTATATTACCGTGCGTTGGGGGTTTTCGGGTTGGAAGCGGCTTTAGGGTTTAGGCTTTAGGGCGATTAATTAGGGGTTTAGGCTTTAGGGTTTAGGCTTTACGGTTTAGGCTTTAGGGTTTAGGGGTTTGGGGGTTTGGTGGTTTAGGCTTCAGGGTTCAGGGTTTTCAGTTTGCGTGTTGCGAAGTTCAATTGCATACAGTTTTAGGAGCAGCCGAACCCAGAGGAAAACAAAAACACCCAAAGCCTGAGCAACTGCCCAAAGTGGAGTGAAGAAAAGAAGTTTCGGGATTTAAGGGTTGGAGATAGGGGTTTAGGGTAGGAGTGCTGGTGCTTTTTGTTATGAAGCAAGTTTAAGGCGCTACTACGTCATGACAATCTCCTTCTTAAAGGTTGTTATGAAGCGAGTTTAAGGCTTGGAGCTTTGGGCTTAAAACCCTGTTGCCTGGCCACGCCGCCAGGGAAAAGGGCGAAACTCCGCTCAGCTGGAGAGTGCCACCACTGGCGGCCTACCCAGAAGGTAACATCGGGGCCGTGAGAACTCGAAGCAGGATTTTTGAATGATTTGGTGTCTAGTATACTTCATGTAGGTAAGGAGTATATCTAGGATGCCCAGAAACCTAGGAATGAAAAGGGCTCCCTTTTTGGTATTGGGTAACTTTATTTATAAGGAACCTAGGACTACAAAAACGGAATAAGGTTACTACTGGGCATCCTACTTATGGGGACGCTATTGCTACTTGCTCCGGCACCTCTAGTACGAGAACCGGTGCGACATGGGCCGTCCTGAAAGCTGAGGTATTGAGGGGCTGGTGGACCTAATTCGTATGATCCTTGAAAGGACTGTAGCACAGACTAAGGACTTCCAGGTAATGCAGGACTTTGTCCATCAGAAGTAGGGTATGAAGCTGGTTAGAGCTTCGGGGCTTAGCGGGCACTGGCAACCTCTATGAGCTTCAACAAGCCGATTATCGTCTTGACAAGAACCGAAAATCGATTACGGGCGGTTGGGGGGGGTCTAAGTCTGCGCTACACCGTTACATATGATTCCAGCACTGGAAGGGCTTCACGAAAACAAACAACCGTGACTATCTAAGCTATGGTTTTGGGGTTCCCTTGGCTCTTTAGCTCCTTATTAAGTAAGGATTATCATCACCCCTGGCTCGTTAGCTCCTCCAATATCAGTGGTTAGCTATGGACCTTGCTCTAAACGGTGAGCCGGCCCAGTGTCGAAGATATGCTCTCCTCTCCTCTAGTCAACGGGGAAAAGGAGGGACCCTTAATGGGGCCCCCTACCCTATAATGGGCTATATAATGGGAATAGAATAGCTATGTTAAGAGTATATACCTGGGGGTCCTTATTAAGGGTCCCCCCTCCTTTTACCCTTGGATTTAAGGAACCCCAAAAGTGCCCTTAGCTGGCCTTGGCAACCTGCACAATCTTCCAGGACTTGTAGGGCTCGCCCGCCCTGAATTCAACTTTTCCCTAAACCCTAAACCCTAAGCACCATTCGAGCTTTGAGTGCAACAGACTTCGGCAAAGTGAAGAAAAGAAGTAAATCCTTGTGCTCGCTTAAGAAAGGCCCTTTGACTGGACGGCAACGGATACCCAACTATCGTACGGTAGAGCCTTACAGCTTGAACTTGGCGCCTTCGCACTTGTTGTGTTACCTACGAAGCCAAGGGGGCCGCTACCGGATGGTACTCCTATCCTGCCCATCACCTTCTACCTAGGTTTGATTTTTTGGTGGCTTGGGCTTTTGGGTTTCAGGATTTAGAACTAGTTGGCGGGGTTGGTTTGTGGTTTAGAGTTGGGATTCTGGGGTTACACATGTGGATTTAGGCTTGAGGGTTTGGGCTTTAGGCTTCAGGGTGTGATGAAGGGGCTTTGTTATTCAGAGATCGGGTTTCGGGCTGAGGGAATTGGGGCCTGGGTTTGGGCGCTACTACGTCATGACAATCTCCTTCTTGAAGGCTGACAAAGATGTCCAATTACGGCATCATACCTAGTAACTAGCAGCTAACTAGCATGTCCATCATGCTCATCACCGGGTGTGAGGTACGGGGTTAGAACTGGCGTCCCCAGAGACTCCAATATCCCTTAATTAAGGAATATACCTTTAAAATATAATAGGATCCCTAATGTGATTTAAGGTAAATTCCTTGATGAAGGGATTTTGGAGTCTCTGGGTCTTTCGCCTTTATAGCTTGATCGCTTGGGTCACAGGTTGGTTTTGGCGTAGGTTCGTTTGTGGCTCGTTGCCCCTACTAGGAGGGTCGGTGGACGTAGTAAGTAGGTACTGCAGTAACTAGACTTTTGAATACCCTAAAAGGAATCCTAACTAGAGTTATGGGACCTATAAGTCTATAAAACAATTACTTACTAAGTCCCCCGACCCTCCAAGTACATTGTCCAGTTTCCCATGGGCTAAGTACATTGTCCAGTTTCCCATGGGCTAAGTCTTGGGCTTGCCGGGATGGACGGTCATAGGCTGCATGACTCGTTTACTTGAACCTTCTCAATCCCTACGGGTCCAAAGGACATAATAAGTCGGTACTTGGAGTTAGGATGGTAGTTTGTAAGTTATTCTTTGGGAAAGTATAAGATGATTCGGTGCTTGGACACTGTTGGGATCGACTTGCAAACTACAACAATCAGGGGCATGAGCTTTGCCATTCTTAACAGCGCATGGACCTTCGCCCTAGGCCAAATAAACCCAAACCCACCAAGCCTCCTGAAGCCTATCCCCCAAACCCTGAACCATTTTGGAAACCCTCAAGCATAAGCCATGGATGTCTTTTGGTAGATTCCTTTTCTAAGATGGACACCCTTATTATTGCGCACCTGTCAGGACCCAAAGAGCGCACAAGGAAAAATATTCGGATAGGAACATCTGTAATATGAATCCCCTATAATGGCAGCCAATAAGGCACGGATATCCAAATGTCCCTGTAAAATGCTTCTGCTTCTGCTGTCCTGTTCGGGCCCTATTAACGCGCCTGATCCCCATAAGCCCAAGTTGGCCAAGGGGCTTAGGAAGTAGCTATTTCATCGAGTCATAGGTATCATAATTAACCCCAATGAAAGTCCCCTTTAGGGTACTTAGACATCTACTTATTTACCTACTTACTAAGTCCCCCTCCAAGTACGAAGCCTGAAGGCCTAAATAGCACTCACTCGCCATGACTTCCGCCCTCCGAAAGCTTCAACGCACTTTTGGTCTGAAGACTTACTCCCTCCGAGTAGACCCTAAACCCTAGACCCCTAAACCCTAAACCCCTAATTAAACCCTAAACCCCTAAACCCCAAACCGGAAACCCCCAAGACTTAAACCCCTGTATATGAAGCCGGCTCAGGTGCTTCAGTGCCACGTGAATCGCAGCACTCGGCGAGGAGTCCAGACAGCGCACGGCCGAGGCAAAGAACTCGGCCAGGAGCTGTCCTTGGCTTTGCGATGTATTTAAAGGGATCCATAAGGGTTCCCTAAGGGCATCTATAGTGGGGGTGTAGGATTGACGGTTTAGGGCTTTAGGGTTTCGGGGTTTATTGTTTGCGATGTATCATAGGGGCCTCAATACTTAGACTAGGGCTTTGGGGCCCGTTGTACCGTAACTATACTAAGGAACCCCCCAAATGGTATAGGTAAATATTAAGGCTCCTATATATGTTTGGGCGTTTCTGTTGAACACCTTTTTCCCTCAGAAGCCTAAGCCTTCAAGAGAAAACCTGTTGTAGGCTTTGGGGTTTTAGGGCTTCATGGTTTCGGTCGTGGGCTTCACGGCTTTCGGGCTAAAGGGTAGTGCTTTTTTGGGGTTTGGGCTTGAGGGCTCGAGGGTTTCATGGGTGTTCAAGTGCTTTGTGGCTTTCCGGTGTGTGGCTATAGACCAACAGTTGGGTTCCCGGGTTTCGTGCTATAGGCTCTTTGTGGGCGGGTCGAAACCCCAGACCCAGAGCCCCAAAGCCTCAACCCTAAATCGGAAACCCCAAACCCTAAGGGTCAGAGCCGGACATCTCTAAACTCCCCTCAACTCTAAATCCTAAAACCTGAACCCTAAACCCTAAACCTTCAACCCTAAACCCTCAACCGCAAACCCAAAGATGCACAACCTAGAGCGCTCACCCAGCCTTGTACTTCGCAGTAGCAGAGTAGGTAACCTATAATTAACCCTTAAGTTGCTGATAATAACGGACAGCAGAGACCCTAAACCCGAAACCCTGAACCCTGCCAGAATCCTAAACCCCTACCTAAAGCGCCCAACACCCGCAAGAAGTTGAAAGCCTATCAACATGCGTGACGGATTGTTCTTCAAGTGGAGGTTGCAGATGCAGATGCACTGCGGCATGCGCTATCCCGCGCAAGTCCCCCTCATCGAGGAAAGGATTAGCCTAGACCCTGCCTAACCCGTTCAGGATTTAGGTTTGAGCGTACTGTCGAAGTTTAGGGTCCGGAGTCACGGTTGATGATATAAACCCTGCATGACCCACAAAAAGGAACATACCATAATTCCCATAGTGTAGAGTCCTTAAGGTAATGCAGGATTTATATCATCAGCCGCATGAAGCCTTGCTACTCCAAAAATCAAAAGTCCGGAAGCTCCTTACCAAAGCCCGGCAGCCCTTCTTTAGGGGATTGGGTTTAGGGCTTAGGGCTTAGGGCTTAGGGTTTAGGGCTAAGGGCTTAGGGCTTAGGGTGTAGGGTTCAAGGGTTTTGGGTTCAGGGTACTTGATGTGTCGGGGGACGCAAAAAGTAGTCATATTTAAAGGCTTATAAGCATCATAACCCCGATGAGGAGGCCCTGCGAGGGTAGTTCTACTTACTAGGTCCCCGGACCCTCCAAGTGGTATGCCCTAGAAAGCTTTCAGAAATCCTGAAAACCACGCAACAACACTGTACACAGTAAACTCCTGCATTTTGAACACCCTGGATTTCCAACACAACTCCTGTTTTAAGTGCTGAAATTTAGGGGCCTTCAGTATTTCAATAGAGTTTTGGGGCCCATGATACTATAATTATGAGAAGGAACCCCTAAAAATAGTGTTGATAACTATCCTGGCTCCTATATTTAATACGCTGTCAAGGGGTCATGCCCTACTCCTCACTCTTTTGTAGATTTCTGGGGCTGCAGGGAGCCCCCTGCTTGTGAGGACCGTGAGGCTTCTCGCCAGGTTGGCTTCGGGTGAGCTATGGGAAACCCAAACTCTCATGTTTTGTGTAGCTAATATAGTGGCCTAACTACCTAATCACCTGTACTATCTTGGGGTTTCTTTTTATAAGTATAGTATAATGGCCCCCCCCCAAAAAAACCCTATTCTAAATATTAAGGCCCTTATTATAGCTACATTGCAAGCCGAAGTTGAGTCAAAGACTCGATGCTTCTCGATGCTCTTCTCCACATCCTTCTCTCCGGCGCCCATGTGTGGAAAGTTCCACACAACTATCCTGTCGGGAGTTTGGTTCCGGGCTTGGGGTTACTGTAATAGCTCAGCAGTTGACAAAGTCATAATCCACAAAGAATGCAGTTCAGGTGTCGAGTTCAGGGCTCCGCTAAATAGAGTCATATATAGCAACTATGAAAGGATATGGAAGTTTCCGAAAAGTAGGGGACCCTAATATAGCACTCTAAACAGTAGGATCCTTATAATAAGAATCCCAAACTAAGGTACCCCTAATTTTCGGGAACCCTAAACCCTTTATAGAACCCTTATGGGTCTGTTTAAGGAATGCTCTACAGGAGCCCGAAGGTTCACTTAATTTTCGGAAACTCCCACGTGGCCGCGAATGCTTCGGACTCATAGGATACATGCGCCCTAAACCCTAATGCCCTGAAGCCCTCAAGCCCTAAACTAAGTACCCCGACCCTCCAAGTAGGTTATATCTCCATTTGTTACCTACTTACCAGTCCCCTAAACCCCAAAATCCCTACCCAGAAACTCCAAAATCCCTTAGTTAAGGAATATACCTTAAACTATAACTGGGACACTAATATGATTTAAAGTATATTCCTTAATTAAGGAATTTTGGAGTGTCTGGGTAACCCCCTAAGGATACATGCAGACCTGTCCTGAAGGCTTCGCGAAACTCCTTCCTGAGATGTGCAGGCCGAAGTGTGAAATCTGGGGTTCACGATGGAAGACGACTTCGGGTACTTAAAAGGTCATGGGGCTTAGTAATAGGGTTATAATGTGGGTAACTATACTTATCATTACTTATAACCCCAATTAGGGTACTTATAACCCTAGGGTACAGGGTGTAGGGCTTACGGGTTTTAGGGTGTGGGGGTTTGGGAGTTTAGGGGTAAGGGTAAAAAGAATTTGGGGGTTCGGGGTTCAAGATTTAGGGCGCATGGCTTCTAGCATAGCTGGCTTAGATCATGACTCTTCGAACCCCTTTTTGCCAGCTAACCCAGGAGAGTCTACCTACAGTCTCCATTGTGGTTTCCTTTGTATTGGCTTACCCAACTTTATATTGCGTCATCCTAAGCATAAAACTTGTTAACAAGCAAAGCGAATTCCAATGGGGGTATACTGAGAACCCACGGGAAATCTCTAGAGGTGAGGTGTTGAAGTCCTGGCTAAGCCCCAAACAGTTTAGAGGGTTTAGGGTTTATTGGGATCCAAAATCGAGGATCAAGCTTCGATTGCTGCTAAGAGACTCACAAGACATTTTGAGTAAGGAATCTGTTGGAAACCGGAACATGTAAGCCTAACATCAGACCAGCATCATTATGTGTAGATTTCTGCATGTGCAGCGTGAAGGTGCAGAACAACGCCGGTTTGCGATTAGCCGCGACATCGCAACTCATGTACTCAGACGCTCAAAACTCTCAAAAACTTCACAGCCACGATTCCAACTTGCCCACTTAGATGTTGAGCCTTATAAGGCTTTCACTTAGGAAATCTAAGGTTTAGGTCGCAGGGCATGGATGCTTCGCGTTGCATGAAAGAAAGTTGTAACGTCGAACCCATGAAAAGCTTACTCCCCCAAAAACCACAACAATAAAAGATTGAACTTTCCGATTACTACTAGACTGTAAGAACCCCAAAAGTTTAAAGGTTAGGCATTGGGGATCTAAGAAAGGAACTTGTGACCCCCTACGGAAAAAACTGCCTCTGAAGGAGTGGACTAAGCCCTACCGTAAGCCCCCCCTTCATCCTACCACCCGAAACCGCGATGGATCGGGAACCCGAGACTCCGCAAATCCTTACCTAACCCCGAACCCTAACCCCTAGACCCCTAAACCCTAAACCCTAAACCCTAGACCCCAAAAAAAACAACCCTGCCAGCCTAAAACCACAGCAACACATCCAAAACCCGAAACCCTAAGAAGCTCCACCAAAGCCAACCAAGCCACCTAAAAGCCTTAAACCCTGAAGCCCCGAACTCGGTTTAGGGTTTAGGGTTTAGGGTTTAGGGTTACGAAAGCCAAGCATCACTTTGTGAATCCGCGTCGCGTCAACACCAACCAGAGTGGTGCCGCCAGCCTGTGGAAGTGGGCTTCGGGTTTTCTTGGAGTGAACCCGGAGACTCTCGAAACCCCTTGAGTGACGGTTTAGGGTTTAGAGTTAGTAGACCCGAAACCATTACGTATGATTTGGGGGATGTTCCTTAAGAAATGGGTTTGGGAGTCTCGTAGCCTGCAGGATTCAGCAGTTCAAGTTGTTTGTGATTGCTTGTCTAGGCTGTTCAGTAACCCACTGGGAAAAGTATATACTATACTTGTTTAGGCTTCTTATTTTAAAATAGGAACCCAGAAACCTAAGGAAAAAAGTGTACGACTGAACAGCCTGGTTTTGCTGGCTTGAAACACTTCCCTTTGGGATTGAGGGTTTAGATTCCACTCATTCCCTAATGACGGTGATCATTCCACTACAACAGCCACAATCGACCACACTCAGTGAGGAAAATGTCAAAACGGGACCGCACATTTGGCAACCAACCATATAGTGCAAGCCATGATCCCACGAAACCCCAACAATAAAAAACAAATGACCAATTCTCGAGCCGCACGTTCTAGGCCCAAAAACCCAACCACTACACCTAGGTATTCCTTCCTAGTATGTGTACATACACATTTTGGGTGAGGCGAGGGGGGCGGGTAAGGATTTAGAGCTCAGGGTCTAGGCAAATCCTAGATTAGCCGAAGTCCTCCTCGATTTCTTGTCGCATCTGTGGGGCATCTGCATACTTCCTGCGGCAAACTTGAATAGTTCGTCTTGAGCAGGGCACCCATGCAACACAAAATGCTTTTATAGTCTGGGTATGGGCCGCTGAACGACCACAGTGATTGGCACTGGCAGCAGAAGAACGGGAAGTAGAATGCGCAATGGCAGTTGCAATAGCAGTCAGATTCAGGGCAATCAGACGAAAACTCATGTCCCTTACCGATTTTGCGAGCAAGAGAACATATTCCCCCCGTCAAATGCTGGGCAGAAACTAGCACGATGACATGATGCCCTGAAGCCTAGGCGCAAAATCACAATCTCCATCGCGGTCTAGGGATTGGATTTTAGCTGATAGAGGGACCTCGACACTTTTAATGATAGGTTTCGGGGTACATTGTACCATAAGTTTTGTAATTTGAGACACCCGACCAAGGGGAATAGACTAACAATGACGCATTCACCCACAAGCCGTATTGGACCACAATAGAACCCTAAACCCTAGCACCCTTCAAGAACCCCTCATGGCCCAGCTGTATGGATCAAGCTTTCTAGTTTGGGACCTCCCTAAGGGTGACTCAATTACCTTAACCCTGAGGAACCTACCATTTTAAGGACTCATATAAGGAAATCATACTAGGGAACCCTAACAAGGTAGGTTCTTCAGGGTTAAGGTATTGTGTGCTTCAGAACCTTCGGGCCTCAGGCTGAAATAGACTGGAGCCTGGCTTGCCAAGGTCTGGGGGCGTTTCCGAAAATGAGGGGTGGCCTGTTTTCAGGCTCTTATCGTAACGAAAGGGATCTATAAGGGTTCTATAAAGGGTTTAGGGTTTAGAGTTTCCGAAAAGTGAGGGGTGGCTTCTTTTGAGGCTCTTATGGTAAGGATCCTACTATTTAAAGCACTATATTAATGGTCCCCTATTTTCGAAAACTCCCATCTGTGAAATCTACGCGTAGCTGTGTTTGGGACTTTGGGTTTTGGGCGCTGGGCTTGAGTTTAGGGGCCAGGGTCTTCCGACAGATGTCTCATGTGTTGTCCTTCTCTCTCTTCTCTCGCTCTCTTCTCTCGCTCTCGCTCTCGCTCTCTCTCTCTCGCTCTCGCTATCTCTCTCTCTCTCTCTCTCTCTCTCGCTCTCGCTCTCGCTCTCTCTCTCTCTCTCTCTCTCGCTCTCTCTATCTCTGTCTCCCTGTCTTGACTGCGCAAGGAACGTTTTCAATGCGTGGCAACCTGACTTGCCAGCCCTGCTGGCGCTCAAAGCCCTGAACCCTGAACTTCAAGCCCCAAACACCATGCCCTAAATCCCAACCTCCGATCCTTAAGTCCTAAGTCCTAAACCCTAAACCCTAAAACCCCAAACCCCAAACCCTAAACCCTAAAACCCTAAACCCTAACCCTAAACCCCCTAAGCCCTAAACCCAGAAGCCCTGAAGTTTACAACCGAAGGCTCCCCGGAATGTCCTCTTAAGCGAGGCTTCGCCATCGAAGGCGGTGGCGTAGATTCCCTCGCCTGCACTGACGACTTCTGGGTTGAGGGGTCGGGGCACTTAGTATTTAGTTAGCTTAGGAACTCATAAGTACCATCATCCCAATTAGGATCCGTCTTAGGGTACACTGCAACTCTACTTATTGCCTACTTGCTAAATCCCCCGACCCTCTATGTGGGGCTTTGGGGGTTTAGGGTTTGGGGTTTAGGGGCTTGAGGTTTAGCGTTTAAGGATTAAAGTTTTAGGGGTTGGTGCTTACTTCTGGGTGTTCGTCTGGGGCTTTTCGGGTTTAGGGCTTAGGCTTTGGGTTTGAGGTTGAGGATTTAAGGATTTAGAGTGTTAGGGTTTGGGCTTTGGGGCTTGAGGTTTAGGGTTTGGGGATTAGGGCGTAAGGGTTTAAGGCTTAGGGCTTCTATGGGTTGGGGGTTGGTTTAGGGATGAAGGCTTTAGGGCAGGTCTCGTTTCTGGATTGTTCATGGCAGCGCTCATAACGCCCCCCGACGTAGCGGAGGGGGACTTAGTAAGTAGTTATTCTGTAGACTTCTAAGTACCATAACGCAAATTAGGGTCTCGTTAAGGGTACTTATAAGTCTACTTACTACCTACTTACTAAGTCCCCTGACCCTCCAAGTATGGGCAGTGCGGTAGTTCTCTAGCTTGGGATCTCTTATAGGAACCCAAAAGATGGCGGCACCCTTATGGAGTTGACCCTCAAAGAGACTGCAAGTTGGCGGGGTTTAGGGTTTAAGGTTCAGGGTTTAAGGTTTAGGGTAAAGTTTAGGGTTCAGGGTTTGGGGTTTAGGGTCTAGGGTACAGGGTTTAGGGTTTAGTAAACGGTTTAGGGTTTAGGGTTACGGGCCGCAAGTTAGAGAACTACCTATATAATTAAATAACTGTTGGAGAGCTTAGGACTTAGGGTACAACACCTGGCCTAAAACCCATGAACGACCCATTCCTGCGTAGATATGCAACCACAACCACTAAACCCAAAAGAGATAATTTGCTGTTAGACTATACTAGACTTTGAAAATATGTTTAAGGACACCCTCAACACAGGATTCGGCAACCTCCGGTGACAATTTTCCGAGACGCAGCCGCATGCAGTGTCGAGAAGTTGCGAATCAACGCCTCTGTGCGCATCTGAGATGCCGGACAGTGGTAAAACCCTTAAGGGTCCATGTACTCATATAGTATATACATTGGCCTTAAAGTACTTCCTATACAGGTACATTGGGCCCAAAGTATACGCTATATGGGTACATGGACCCTTAGGGACAGGCAGCGGCTTCATCGCGCAACTTCGAAGCAGCTTCACACCGAACGTCTGAAATCTGAAGTGGTGGCACAGGCACCGGCATCCAAATAGCCAAAATGCAAGATCCTGCTGCTGATGATATGAATCCTGGGGTTCCTTTAAAGGGATCTATAAGGTTACCTTTAAGGGGTTCTTCTAAGGGATCTATAGGGTTTAGGGTTTAGGGATATAAACCCTGCGTTACCTGAAGGACCCTAAACTATGGAAATTATGGTATATTCCTGATTTTTGGGTATGCAGGATGTATATCATCGACCGTATTACAGCTCGAGCACCCTCAGAAAATCCCGAAACCTCATAACTCCAATCCCCCCGAACCCCTACATCCTATCCCTAAACATTAAATGCTTCCAAAAACCTAACTTAACACACCCTGCATTCATCCCCATAATAGTCCAAGTACCTGATAATCATATACCTTCCAAAATCCTAACCAAAATAACTATCCTAAAACCGAATACCAAATTACTGGGTCCTTTGGACCCTTAAGGTTACAGAACCCAATGAGCCCCTTCATGTTTCCCACCTGACCCTCGGACTTGGCAGAGTGCTCTGCCGAAGCTGAAGTTACCTTTCCGGGCTTCCAAGAAGGCTAATATAGGGGCTGAAGAATCGGAATAGGGTTTTGGGGCCCATGATACTATACTTTTCATAATTATTTGGCCCTGTATGAAAGGCTACAACGTTTAGGGTTTCGGGCTTAGGAGCCTAGGGCTCGGGGAGGAGTAGAACTTGGGGTTTAGGGTTTTGCTTTGTGTTTAACCTAGAGGCTCATACCCTACCCCTTTTTCAGGATACCTAGTTTTATGGATAGGATCTGTTATCTTAAAAAGTAGGCGCCCAGGGTATGAGCCTTCTAGGAAGGGTTTGGCCTAGGCTCCAGGGTTTAGGCTTTGGGGTTTGGCTATGGCAGGATCATAGAACCCAAACACTGCTAAAGTTCCTGGCAGCATGGCATTTTGGCTGCTGCTTCGGGTGGACACTTGGGCTTGGTTTAGGGTTCAGGGCTGAGTGGATTCTGTGCTTGGTTCTGGTACAGATCTACAGCTGTGCGGCTGCCGCTTGACAAAATGCAGAAATCGCCGCTTCACCGAGCTGTGCCCTACCTTCCCTGGCCCGGCAGCATAGGCAATCCCAATAACTAACCCCACGACAGAACCTTACATGAGCAGCATGGGAAATGCTACACCGCAGCGATTGCTTCTTCCGGGAATGCTCAACAGCTGTCTCATGCTTTGGCAGGGCATGCCATAGAAATATCAACTACCCATCCTGTTGCAAAGTAACCCTCGTCTTGCCCTCACGTGTTCTCCATATTTCATGATTTTCTGCGAGAGCACACGATCTGGGAGAAGGGGCACCTTTTTCGGTACTATAAGTGAATCTTTCTGTGGTTGTCAGCCTGGCTAGCTTAATGTCTGCGGGCTTCACGGCACTTTCGGGTTTACGGATTATGGCAATGCATGGTCCTTTTCGTATCACCCCCCGGAAGAACCTCCATGCAATGTAATTTATATGCCACCGACAGCACAGAGTCGCGTAGGTGTCGCTGTGGCTCAGTCCCAGGAGGCAGCGCTTGAGATCGGCATTCCGCATGAGTTCATTTCATTTAACTTCCTAACAGCATCGGGCGTCCAGCTCTTCGTAAGAATCCCTCTCGGGAATGAAGCCAAAGTTATGAGGCACAGGTCACGATGGAGGTCACGCGTCACGCTTTCCGCGGCAAAGGGTCGTGACGAGAGCAAGCAACCTTCGTGATTCCAAATTCGTTAGCTGGCGTGGCAGTCGAAGGGCACCCTGAACTGTGTTCAGCTCCATGCTGTCCCGGTGCATTCTGTTGGCGATGTACCACACTAACTAGGATACCCAGTAACCTAAGAATAAAAAGGCCTCTCTTTTTGGTCTTGGGTAACTTTATAAGGAACCTAGGACTAAAAAAAGGGAATAAGGGCACTACTGGGCATCCTAGCTGCTAAGTTTCTTCTGATCTTGCCGGTCGTCATGGACCCCATGGGAAACCCTCGCAAAACCCCTGCCAAAAAGCCCTGAAAACACCCCTCGTAAAACCCCCTGATGCCCGTCTACCTACTTACCCTGAACCCTGAACCTTAAGCCCTAACGCCGTAAGCCTCAAGCCACCCAGCTCGCTCGCCCACGATCCACTTTAATAAGCGTTCTTTGTATGAGTCCTAAATATTAGGACAACCCAATACTTTGGGGTTATTGGGCTAGGGTTTCTTGATCAGGTTCCTACGATACAGTGGACCAAAGATTGCCCTTCCTTGTAAAACGACTCCTTATATCAGCTCCTATAGAGCATGGTAAGAGCCTGTGAAAACATCCGTATGAAACGCCAAGCCCCTACTTAGGGGGTGAGTACCCCCGCCCAAAAAGGTTGCAGCTACTCAGCTACTAAGCCTAAACTCCTAAACCCCCTAAACCCCCTGAACCGCTTTCGAATCAAACTTTGTGCATCTCAGTTGGGCCGCCTTCGCCCACCAGCAGGATTCGGCCTGGCTCCTCAAAGCGGAGTTTCGCGTTTAAGGCAACTTGTGGATGGAGGCATGGTTTACTCAAAAAACATTAGGGACCCCTTTTCGGGTTTAGGGTTTAGGGGTTTCGGGTTTAGGGTTTGGGGATCGAGCTACATGGCAGGTTTTTGGCTCGGGGGGCCTATGGTTAGGGCCGACGGAGGGCTTCGCCCCATGCAGTTCTTAGACGAGGGCTTGTCTGCGCACCACAGCATGGACCCCAAACCCCAAATTCTCAATATGTAAAGCCCCCAAACCGAAACTTCTCTTTCCTATATAATTACTTAAACCTTCAGCCCTTATTCGGCATAGGTAAGCTGGACCGCCCACTTATTGGGCACAGGCCATCTGAACCGGCACTCTTATGCGGCATGGGCAAACCTGCACCCTGCGTGCGCCTGGGCAAATGGCCATATCGAAGTGTAACCAGTTTAGCTGTATCATAGGGTTTAGGGCTGATTCTGGGGCTGCATCACCATTAGGGTTTAAAGGCGAGTCTGTGGCTGTAATTATTCTGAGCTGGTCCAAAACATTAAATGTGTTGGGATTCTCTGAGTGGGTGAGTGGGTGTTCTGCTGTGATTAAAGCGCTATTGAAGTACAGCAAGAATATCCTAGCCCAGCTAC
Source organism: Symbiodinium sp. CCMP2592 (assembly GCA_905221615.1). Classification (NCBI taxonomy): domain Eukaryota; class Dinophyceae; order Suessiales; family Symbiodiniaceae; genus Symbiodinium; species Symbiodinium sp. CCMP2592. The sequence continues at coordinate 338,735 of CAJNDT010002890.1, forward strand.
AGTGGTCGTAAACCCCTTACCTGAACCGTAAACTCCTAAACCCTAAACTCCTAAACCCTAAACCCCTAAACCCTAAACTCCTAAACCCCGAAACCCCTAAACCCTCAACTTCTAGACCCTAAGTACAAGGGAGATGAGATTCTTAGATTCTTCTAAAAAGGTGATAAGCTGATCTCCGGGGTGGACGGATCAAGTATGCTTCATGGCTTGGGGTTTAGGGTTTAGGGTTTAGGGCCTTAGCCGACTTGGATAGTAGTCGGTTATTCTAATAGACGTATAAGCATCAAAACCCCAATCAGGCCCCCTTTTAGGGAACTTCTTAGTCTATTCATCACCTATATACTTACTAAGTCCCCGACACTCCAAGTAAGCCCTGAAGCCACAATACAAAGCCGCCCGAACTCTAAACCCTAATAGCCCCCAAAACCCGAAACACGAAAAAAAAGAACGACGGCGACCACCCTAAATCGGCTCTGTCGTTAGTAGAGTCCACGAAACCTCCCTGTCAGACATATGTCCGACATACTACCCTCTACGTACAACTGCCCCACACCCATGCTTCAAGACGTTGGGATACAGGAGAACCCTGACCCAACTCTAAAGCCCTGTGATGCAAGCTCGTCGGGCTTTCCTCATAGAGCTTCCGGTTTTGACGGAGCTGCGCATTGCGCATGCGAAGCTCCTGCACGTTTGAAACCCTAACACCTAAACCCTAAAGCCCTAAACCCTAAACCCCTAAACCCCAAACCCCTAAACCCCTAAACCTAAACCCTAAGCCCCTAAACCCCTAAACCAGTATGGCGTTTTTGTCGGCTGTTGGAGGTCAGTGCTTTTCTCAGTTTTCAAGCTTTAGCATTTAAAAAATTCTTGGGGAGTTTGCTCCGCTTTGGGATTTTACTCGGTTTAGGGTTCTAACCTAAAGCTGAAACTCTCTAAGCCTAAACCCTAATTAATTGCGCCCCATCCATGTCGAGGAAGTGTCTTTAACTTCGGATCCCCATTGTAACTACCCCAATAAGCCACAAAAATTGAAAGGTTAAACTTTCCGATTCCTACTAAACTATAAGAAATCGAAAAGTTTAATGGTTGGGCATTGGGGATCTAAGCATTAAAACCCATCAAGGTTAACATTGCCCCTCTCCTGGCAAGCCTGACAGGACGAACTAGAAGTGGCATGGCTCCACGCGTGGAGGTTTTCGTCTCCATCAGAACTCTGATCAACTGACCCTCTTAGAATCGCACGAGCATCCTCATTGGCTCTGAACTCGGAGAGACGCTTGCTAGCTACATAAACCCGAACCGGGAAACTGAAGAACAAGTTCGTTAACAAAAGCCCCATATCACCCTAAACCCTAAACCCTAAACCACACACCATATCAACACTAAACCGTCAGCCCTATAGACACTACACCCTACTACAGCGTAAACCATACAAACAATATAAAACGTGTAAACCCTAAACCTTAAGCCCCAGAAGCCCTAAACCTGAAACCATGTAAACCCATACCCCCGCCCTCAGTGACCAAAGTTCACCCTGACCCCAAACCTGAAATCATATACGTAACCGAAACCACATTATATAGCCCCTAAACCTGAAACCAGGCAAAACATATGTGGGAGTTTCCGAAAATAGGGGGGTCCTTTTAACAAGGATCCTACTATTGAGGGCACGATGTTAGGGTCCCCTGTTTTCGGAAGCCCACACATATGTAAAGCCTGAACCCCCGCCCTGGGTGCCTGAAGTCGATCCTACGGTTGATGATACAAGCCCTGCATTACCTTGAGGACTTTAGACTGTGGGAATTATGGTATAACCTTATTATGGGTCATGCAGGATTTGTATCATCAACCGTAGTTCATGGTTGGGATGGGGTTAAAAACTTACATGTCTATTCCTTATTGGGTTTTAAGTACCCATAAGAATGTAAAAGGTTACCCAAGTTTGACAATTAGAACTACCATTACTGCCATTCTTCCATTCCCTACTAACCCGAGGGAAGTACGCCCCTGCCCTGGGTGACCGAAGTCGCTCCTTCTTTGCAGCCGGTGTCTTCGCACCCTCGCTGGGCGCAGCATCTTCGAGAGGCGGCGGAACCTGCTTGGGAGGGCCGGGGGACTTACGTGGGAGCTTCCGAAAATTTGGGGTACTTTGCTTGGCTGACTTCTCAACCCCTCCGAAAAGTTAAACTTTTAGCCTCCGTATTATGGTTCATATAGAACCCAAAAAGTTAAAGTCCTAAGAGCCAACCAGAAGAACGCCAAGTTTATGTTGGGGTCCTTATAATAAGGATCCTACTATTTAGGGTACTATGTTAGGTTCCCCTGTTTTCGGAAATTCCCACGCAGTAATTAGGAGAAAAAAGCAGAGTCTAGCAAGGAGAGTGTAGGATGTTCAACAGGATGTTGAGATATGGGTGGTTGTCAAAATTATGGTACCGTTTTGGGTCCCTATTATAATACGGCATCTATTATTTAAGGTACCCCAAAAGGGGCCCTATTTTTGACAACCACTTGGAGGGTCGGGGGACTTAGTAAGTAGGTAGTAAGTAGACTTATAAGTCCCTAAAAGGGCCCCGTTATGGTACTTATAAGTCCCTAAAATAACCAGTTACTAAGTCCCCCGACCCTCCAAGCACCCATCTGTTGAGGGTGTATCAGACAGGAAGATGGTCTCAGGACTACAAGGGGGCCCCCAACAGGGTTTAGGGTTTAGGGTTTAGGGTTTAGGGTTTAATGTTGAGATCTCTACCTTAAAGGGAACTCCAGAAAGTTGGAACATGGCTTTAGGAGGATTAGTGCTAGGATCCCTTATACTTTACACCTTAAGGCCATGGGGATAATGATGTTCCAACTTTCTGGCTTCTACTATATATTTGCAGCTTGTAATCATATGGGTGGTTCTGCAAATTAGGCTCCCTTTTTAGGTCCCCAATATCGCACGGCACCCTCATAAAAAGGATAGGTAAACTAAAAGGACCCTAAAAAGGGACCCGAGAACTATCCATATGATCGCTCAGGGATAAGGTGCTCAAGACGTTGATCTTTTGACCATGGGATCTGGGATTCAAGAAGCTCTGGCGAACCCCACAAGGTTGAACATGAGTACTTCGATGCACTGTGAAACCGACAGCAAGTTAAGGACTAGAGCTCTAAAGCTTGAGGGCTGAGTATACAGCGAAAGTCTTTGTCCAGATGTGGCCAGATGTTGGACGGCTCCCCCCTCTGCGTGCTCCCAACACGTGGAGTCTATCTGCCATCTGTAGCACGTTGCCTCTCCGGTGCCCGAGGACGCAGAAGCTCGTGCACTAAACAGGGTGGTTGTCAAAATTAGGGTCCCTTCTTGGTTCATTACTATAATACGGCACCCATTATTTAGGATACCCAAAAAGGGACCCTCATTTTCACAACTACCCAATAGGTTCAAGGTCAGGTAATAATAGAGAACTAAGGCAAGCCGACATGTGAGGTGTAGGTATCCTCATGGACTGCCCGGGACCCTGAAGGCAAATGCTTGCGAGCGATTTAGGGTTTAGGGTTTAGGGGCCTTAGTAACTAGCTTTCATTTTGTAGACTTGTAGGCACCATTATACTCACTTACCAAGTCCCCCGACCCTCCAAGTTAAACCCTAAACCCTAAACCCAGGGGACCGCGGTGGGAGGGATCCATGTTTCTATGGCCTTCTTCTGCTCCGCCTTCACTGCCGCCGCAGTCTTTCGCGCTTGTGCTGCCTCCTGCTTGGAGGTTTATGCGTAGTGAAAAGTGGGGTTATAAGTCCCCCAATATGGCTTATAACTATAGTTACCCTGCGGTTTCACTTGTGTAGCATCCATGGGTAGCGCTGAGGGATTGCTGGTTTCGCATTTAGGCTCAAAGCCTTGTAAAGATCAACAGCAACCCCAAATCTCTCGGCGTCGATGTCATGTGATCAGTGGGTTTCCCCTCTGTCCACTTCCCTGCCTACTTGGAGGATCATGGGATCATGGGACTTAGTAAGTCAGATTATAATAAGAAGTCAGTTCAGTTTTAGGTTACAAGTGCCCTATACGTATATATAGCTACCTGGTTTTTAAATTGACCTTAATTACTAAGTCCCAGGACCCTTTGAGTATCACCTGTGTCCTGCATCTAGACCCCAGAGTAACTGAGGAATGAAAAGGATGCCCTTTTTGGTTTAAAGGGGCTTATAAGGGAACCTAAACCCAAAAAAATGAGGGCCTACTCTGGGTCCTGGGCATCATTGCTCACTCGAGTTCCTCTTCTTCCTACTTCTCTGGACTTCGAGCTGTACCACACGGCTCTATCTGGGTGGTTGTCAAAATTAGAGTTCCTTTTTGGGTCCTTCATATAAATAGGGCACCTATTATTTACTAGGATACCCAGTAATCTAAGAGAAAAAATGGCGTCTCTTTTCGGTATTGGGTAACTTTATAAGGAACCAAGGACTCCAAAAAGGGGAATAAGGGTACTACTGGGCATCCTAGCAAAAAGTTAGGATGTCCTTAAGGGGGGGTGGTCCAAGGGGGGTAGGTAACCTAGTAATCCCCATTATTCCCCAATACTCCCTAAGCTTCCCTAAGGGTTCCCCAAAGCTCCCTAGTACCCTCCCCCCTTGAACCACCCCCCCCTTAAGGATCCTATAAAAAAGGGACCCTAATTTTGAGAACCACCCATCTGGAGAGAGGTTCTGGTGAACCACAAGGCAAACCCTAAATGCGAGGCCCCCTACCGCAAACCTTGACACGAACCACTACCCAGGGGCCCCAAAGTAGTTCCTTTTCGGGTAGTATATTAGAGTCCCTGACACACCCAAAAAGGAACTGCTTTGGAGCCTTTGGGTAACGCCGATAAGCCCCTAGTTTGCCCAAACTCACCAGCCCTCTGAGCATAAACTCAGAAACCGAAATTTCGCGGCACAAGCCTCTGAGCGCCCTTACTTCGAACAAAACCCCAAACCCCCCAAAGTAATCCTGCGAACACCTACCAAACTGCCGCAACCCCCGAACCCTGTCGCCCTAAATCCTCCAAATCCCAAACTCCTTGGCCCCACACTTCAACCCCAAAACCTTGCCTGAAGGCTCCTGGACCCTTGTAGTGAGATGCCGGACCCTAGCCCCCAAAGCCGAAACCCTCCCCCAGGAAAGCCCAAGACCCTCTTAGGAGCCTTAGGGTGAACCCTAAATTAAAGCCCTAAGCGGCCCTAAACACCCCAAGAGTCTGGGAAAAGACACCTTTACAGGAACCAAGGAACCCAGAATAGAAACCTTGGAGCCTGTCTAGGAATCCTTGAAGAGAACTTGAACCCTAAGAATGTACCCATATAGCAGGTACATCGGCCTTAAAGGGGTCCCCATATGGCTACTTTGAAGCCTAAGTACCTACTATACGGGTGCATGGAGCCTTTGGGGAAAGAAGCCCATTTGCGACCAAGGACCCGTAAGAGAACCGAAAGAACCCTTGAAGGAACACCAATGAACCTGCAAACGAGCCTGAAAGGAACCCCCGATAAGGAGCCCGAACCCCAATGGAACCGTTACAACAACACTGCAAGGAACCCGTAGGAACCCTTAGAGAAACCAAGAAGCCCCTACAGGAACGCCACCCTTAAGGGTTTCTTTTTAGGGGTACCCTTGAGGGTTCCTTCAGGTGGTACCCTTCAAGGTTGGGTACCCTTGAGGATTCCTTTAATGGCACCCTTCGTTTCCATTTAGGGTTTAGGGTTTAGGGTTTACCCCTGCAGGAACCCCGAAAGAAGCCCTGAAAGGAAAGACGGGACCTTCTGATCTTTCTCTTCTGCGCGAAGGGCCTTTGACGAGCTGCAACCAGCTTTTTAGATTAGGGCTTAGGGCTTAGGGTGCAGGGTTCGGGGATTAGGGTGTGGGGGTTGAAAGTTTAGGGGTTTAGGGGTTTAGGGGTCTATGGGTTTACCGTTTAGGGGTTTAGGGTTTAGGGTTTAGCTTCTAGTATGTGTGACTTGAAGCCCCAATACGCGAGGAAATTAAAGATTAGCGTAATCGGCGGTTAGAAACATTCGACGGTGCGCGAGAATCCGACATGCTGGCTCTCCAGAAAAGCGTCAGAAGAGGGTTGCGGAACGTAGAGCCGAAATTTTGATCCGATGGGAACAACAACCCTGTCTGCAGCGATGCTTGGCCCTCGTTGCCCTACTTCCAAGATTCCCGATGCCCCAAATTTGTGCCCGTATAATCCCCCATAAACACAGCATACACTCACAACCCAGTTGAAAGGGTTTTCTTCCGTGTGGACCCTTATATTATAACCCTAAAAGCCCTCAAAACCGGTACAGATCCCTATGCACCCGCAAACCCCAAGCCCTATACCAACCTACAACCCGACACCCCTAAACCCGAAAAGCCCGAGGCCCCAAACCCCTACCCCTGAACCCTAAACCTTAAACCCTGAACCCTAAACCCTGAACCCTAAACCCTAAACATTAAACCCTGAACCCTCAACCCCCCTAAACCCTAAACGCCCGAAGCCCCAAACCCCTAACACCGAAAAAGCCCGAACCCCCTACCCGCCCCAAGCTTCGCCTTTTTCTGCCATTTCCGTAGGCCGGCCAAAGGGTTCGCATTCCTTCGGGGCGATTCAGGGTTTAGGGGTTTAGGGGTTTAGGGGTTCAGGGTTTAGGGTTTAGGGGTTTAGGGGTTCAGGGTTTAGCGTTTAGGGCTTAGGGGTTTAGGAGCGGTTTAGGGTTTGGGCGTGTAGGGGTTTAGGGTTACGGGGTTTAGTGGCTTAGGGCGCTTAGGGTTCAGGTTTCAGGCTGTTGTCTCCATTACAGTTCCTGCTTGTTGTCGGCGATGTTGGTCCAACCAACTTCGCATTATGGGATCCTAACCAAAAACTCTTAAAACCAAAAAACTCTTAAACCATAAACCCTGAACCCTAAACCCCTAAACCCTAAACCCTAAACCCCTAAACCCTAAACCCCTAAACCCTAAACCCCTAAACCCCTAAACCCTAAATCCTAAACCCCTAAACCCCTAAACCCTAAACCCTAAACCCTAAACCCTAAACCCTAAAACCCTAAACCCCTAAACCCTAAACCCCTAAACCCTAAATCCTAAACCCTAAACCCTAAACCCCTAAACCCTAAACCCCTAAACCCCTAAACCCAAACCCTAAACCCTAAACCCTAAACCGTGTGGAAACTATGTGCAGGGTTTTCGAGCTTCGGCCTCAGGGTCTGGAGTTTAGGATGCTCTGAGCCACAACAACAAGCAACATACGGTTGATGATAAAATTCCTAGGGTTCCTGTAAAGGGATCTATAGGGGTACCTTTAAAGGGAACCCTTTACAGGGATCTATAGGGGTTTAGGGTTTAGGGTTTAGGGATATAAATCCTGCATGACCTTACTATGGGAATTATGGTATATATTCCTTATTATGGGCAATGCAGGATTTATACCATCAACCGTACTATGCATCAGGGCTACTTGAGTCTCAAACATCGAGTGTTCGGAAGCAGCCGCAACAACACTCCGAAACTTGGAAGGTAGGTTATTTAGGGTTCAGGCGTCTTTGGCCCAAACTCAGCTGCGCCGGCAGTCCCCTCAAGCCACTGCATAGTACCTGCATGTACCCACTAGCTAATCAGGAAGTTATAGTTAAGTCCATACCACCAAGACCCTGTAAAACCTGCGAAGCACACCCTTTCTAATTTCGCAGGCCTCGTAAGAAAGGGTTGGAATCAATGGAGAAGCCTGATCGTTCACGGTTTAGCGGTTCAGGGATTAGGGGTCGGAACATAAATCCCGAAACGCGAAAGCCCTGGGATCTAATACTCTGCAACACACTCTAAAACCCACGACCCCTAGACTAGGTTTAGGGTTTAGGGTTTAGGGTTTAGGGTTTAGGGTTTAGGGTTTAGGGGTACTAGAACCTGAAATCCTAAAACCTACACGCCCCACCCCAGTCCAACCCTATGTCCTAAACCCCAAAACCCTGACCCTAAATCCTGAACTCGGCTGAGGTCACTGCTCTTCGATGTCAGGATCTTGCTTGCGCTTTCTCTTCTGCTGCTTCCTTAGGCTTCAGAGTGCGCGGATCATGGCGTCCAGAGTCTTACATGGAGGGTGGGGGACTTAATATCTAGCTACTTGTTTTGACTGAAAAGTATCATGACCCCAATTAGGATCTCACTTAATTCCTCCCTAAACCCTAAACCTTAACCTACTTACCAAGTCTGCCGACCCTCATGGTAGGCTTCAGGTTTGCAGATCAGGGCTGCAAGAGAGGGGTCGTAAAGGCTGGTAGGGGAGAGGCTAGCAGGGTAGTAGTAGGGTAGGGTAGGGTATAGGGTATAGGGTGGGGTAGTAGGGTAGGGTAGGGGAGGTAGGGGATCAGGGTTTGTAGGGGTTGAAGGTCTCGGCTCCATGGCTTTAAGGCCTTCCGGGTTCGAGGGGTTTATAGACTTGCGAATGTTCAGAGGTTTAGGGCTTTTATGTAGTTGTATGTATTTCTTGGGTGACGATTATTAGACGCTTGCTGTAATCGGTCAGTCGGTTTGGATGTAAGTTTGAAGGTTTAAGATTGGGACTGGAGTAAGTTTAGATAGACAGGGTCGAGGGAACTCCCTGCGATGCCAAATCGCGGCATTCAGAAGCTCGGAGGAATGGAAGTTGAAGATGAGTAGAAGCATCGAGCTCGCGCTGGACTTGCTGCTGGCGCCGCAGTGCAAGGGCAATGTGCAATTGCAGGAACGCTGAAGCCATCGCCTCTGGATATCTGGGTACCTCTCCTCTACAATGTCGGCTTGGTCTGGCTAGAGAGCCGAGACCCTGCGAAAGTCTCGCGACGATGCCGACGATGCTCGTCGCCCCTGCTGCTGCCACTCCGAAGGGATGAAGCGGGGTCCCCGCCTATCCGGACGCATGGCTTCGCCGCATAGGGACGAACCTCCGCCTGTCGAGGCTCCCCGGTTCTCCTGCGAATGCTGGCAAGTGGTTCTTGTCACCAAGAAGCAAGACAGTTCCCCGCCTGTCCAGGAGCTGTCCATCGCGACGAGCAAAGTGCGTCTCTGTCAACAAGGCAAGGACCTGAACGAGATAAGCCAACGAGACACCCGCTCTTCCCGAACCCTCAACCGTACCGTAAGTCCCAGACCCTAAACCCTTAACCCTTCATGATTATGCCAGCTCCAGCTCAACTGCCAAATCCCAGGTCCTGCAAAGTCTCAACCCAAATCTTATCCCAAACTCCCACACCCTAATCCCCAAACTCCCAAACCCTAAACCCCAAACTCCCAAACCCTAAACCCCAAACCCTGAACTCCCGAACTCCCGGACCCTGAACCCATTCTGTGTCCAGCTAAGGAGATGAGACCTGAGTCCCAGGATTGGGATCCTAGCAGTTTTAGGGGTTCAGGGGATTACTTGGAGGATCAGGGCCCCTTAAAGGGATCTATAGGGGCTCCTTGAAGGGATCTTTAGGGTTTAGTTTAGGGTTTAGGGCCTACTTGGAGGATCATGGGACTTAGTAAGTAGGGTTATAAGTACCCTTATTGGGGTTATAAGGAGTTAGAAGTATAGTTACCCTAATTAGAACCCTAGTTACTAAGTCCCATGACCCCTTAAGTAGGGATTTAGAGGGCTTCGGGTCTTAGGGTCTTAGGGTCTCAGGGCTCAGGTTTAGTTTAGGGGTTTAGAGGCTTTGGGGTTTAGGGTTTAGAGGCTTTGGGGTTTAGGGGCTTTAGGGTTTAGGGTTTAGGGTTTAGGGTTTAGGGTCTTGGAGTGGCAGAGTTGCTTTGTTCTCTAGCCCCAAAATGGCTGACCGGTTGACCTTACAAGTATGGCGGGCATATGGCAGAGGGTTTCTGAATATCAAGGGTCTCTTGCTCAAGGCTTGTGGCCCTTACAATAAGGATCATACTATCTGGGGTCTGTAAGGAATATTAGGGTCCCTTGTTTTGCGAAACCCCCATACGTACACACAAGAAAGTCACAGGCTACCTACCCAATCAGAGTAAGTACACCCCCAGACCCCGCGAGGATCTAGAAAGTAGATCCCCTAATTTGGGGCCCTACACTACTCAGGGTACTTTATAGGAACCCCATTAAGGGATCTACTTTTTGGATCCTCCCGGGGGTCTGGGCCTCGCAACAGCCCAGTGGCTTCTCTTTCTCCTTCTTGATCTGCTTCCTTGCCAGCGTACATTGTGGGTTTAGGGGTTAGGATTTAGGGGTTAGGGTTTAGGGTTTAAATGGCTTCGGGCTAACAGTCACCCTAAGACTTAAACTTGTACCTAGCATTTTACATACCCTAAGGTTTATAGGTCCCTAGTGATACATAGGCCAAGAACCAACCCGAAGAAGAGCTGAGATAAGCTCGAGGTGTTTTGGGGCTGTCTTTGGGTATAATGTATGAACCTGATTAAGAAACCCTGGTCCTATAACCCCCAAAATAGTAGGATTCACATAAGGCGCCCTTATCGAGGCCCAAGGTTTCTTCATCAGGTTCCTACATTAGCCTTGTCGATACAGAAGCCGATCAGCAGGACTGCATTGGAGCTGTGAGGTTGTGGGAACTCGAGCTTACCCTAAACCCTAATTAAACCGGAGAGCGAAGCGCTGAACCCCAAGGCAAACAAGCACTCGCTAAAAGCTCTTGGGTTCCTAATTTGCTGCGTAGTTCATGGCTGATGGCCCCAGAACCCCCACCTGCAGCGCGCGCCCTAAACCCTAAACCCTAGACCCTAACCCCTAATCCCCAACCCCTAACCCCTAACCCCTAAACCCTATACCTATACCCTAAACCCTCCCGTGACTTACGCCTTTCTGCCCTAAACTCTATGGACTTGTGGTCTGGGCTCCAGGATTTCAGGATTTAAGGGCTTAGGGCATTGAGTCATTGAGCCTTTCGAAATTTCAGGGTTTCCATGCGATAAACCATTACCGTAACCCACGAAAACACTACCCTGGATGGATTTGTATATACGGATAATGAAGAACCAGAAAACAGTCGATTGCTTTGGAGATCATAGAACCCGCAACCCTGAAACTCCAAAAGTCAGACTCGCCGAACCTAAACCCTAAACCCTAAAGCCTGAACCCTAAAGCCTGAACCCTATAAACCCTTAAACCCTAAACCCTTAAACCCTAGACCCTAAACCCTAAACCCTTAAACCCTAAACCCTAAACCCTAAAAGTCAGACTCGCCTGAGGGACTCCCTCTTCGGCTTCTTGCAGCCGCGCAGGTTCTTGTGCGCCATGGGCTCGCTCTCTTTTGCAGGGGGCGATTCGGGTAGGCTTGAGGGTTTCCCTGAATCCTTAGCTGCTTAGCTCGGGCCTTAACCCTAAGCCCTAAACTCCGAACTCGTAGCTCTGGGGCTTAGGGTTTGGGGTTTCAGGTCGCAGGGTTCAGAAAGTAGGGAGTGAGATGTCCGGGCTCAGGGTCACCGGGGCTTAGGGTTCAGCTCTGGGTTTAGAGCTCAGAACGTATTTTCTAGGCTTTAAGGGTAAGGGTTTCGGGGTTAGTGCTTAGGTTTGGCCTGAGTTATGCCTAAACCGTAGAACCTAAACTAGACCTACTTGGAGGGTCGGGGGACATAGCAAGTAGGCAATAAGCAGACTTATAAGTACCCTACAAAGGATCTTAATTGGGGTTATGGTGCTTATAAGTATATTTACTATCTACTTACTAAGTCCCCTGACCCTCCAAGTAGGCCCTTAGAGCTTCGGACGTAGGGCTTTGAGTGCCACCTTTCTGGATTGGCGTCTGGTATACTTGGAGGGTCGGCGGACTTAGTAACTAGATATTTTAGAGACTTATAAGTACCATAACCCCCATTAGGATCCCTTTTAGGGTACTTATAAGTCTACTTACTACCGACTTGCTAAGTCCCGCGACCCTCCAAGTAGGGGCCTTCATCATTCGAACTTAGAAAAGGGTTGAGGGGGGTTTCCGGGGGTAGATGATAGTGTACTCTAACCCAAGCAAATCGGTTCAGTAATTCCTTGAGGCCCCTATACCCAGAATTCCGGGAGGATCCAAAAAGTAGTTCCCTTAATGGGGGTTCCTATAGGGCCCCTAGTCAGACCCTGAACCTTGAAGTGCTGATTCTTAATCCTTTGCCTGGGGCGCAGGACTCGACAACTGAGCCGAAAGCCGACACGGGTTTGGGACTCTTAGGTGGGTGGTTGTCAAAATTAGGGTCCCTTTTTGAAGACCCCAAGTATTAGGTGCCGTATTATAAGAAGGACCCAAAAAGGGACCATAATTTTGACAACCAACCAGGTGGGTGAAGGTTTAGGTTAGGGCTAGCTTAGGGTTTGGGGCTTGGAGTTAAGGGTTTAGGGCTTAGGGTTTACGCGGGCGTACCCTTAACTTAGTAGTAGGGTCCAAGAACTCCTGTATGCCGTAGGCTACACTTGGACGCACCCAGTCGGGTGATCCCGCGTGTAACCTTGCATAATTACATACAACCTGATTTCTGCTGACAAATACAAGATCATAATGTAGGGGCCTTAATAATTAGAATAGGGTTTTGGGCTGTTTTATAGTAAAGTTATGATAAGGAACCCTAAGGATCAATACTAGTAGTTATTTAGGCTTCTATTTTAAGCATCAGAACGTTTCGAGGTTAGGTTTCGACTGTAGTCCCCAAACCCGAAGCCCAACCCGAAACCCTTACTTGGAGGGTCGGGGGACTTAGCAAGTCGGTAGTAAGTAGACTTATAAGTACCCTAAAAGGGATCCTAATGGGGGTTGTGGTACTTATAAGTCTCTAAAGTATCTAGTTACTAAGTCCCCCGACCCTCCAAGTAACCCCCTAAACCCAAACCCGCACTCTGACCTGAGCCTGCACAGCCCTGGTCCTTGACGTACCCTAACGGTCCAAGTAGTCAGTACCCTAAGGCTCCAAAGAGGGTCTTGGGCTTTCTGGGGGAGGGTTTCGGCTTTGGGGGCTAGGGTCCGGGATCTCACTACGAGGGTCCAGGAGCCTTAAGGTAGTCCTTGTTTATGGATTTTCGTACCTAAAAAGGGCCTAGGTCCTATGATAGGGTATACTTGGACCCTCTCCGGTGAGTAAGGTTTGCATCCTATGTCAACCGTCTGCAGACACCGCCCTTTCTTTTAGGGCCTCACTGGGAGGGTCGGGGGACTCAGTAGGTATGTAACAAGTCGACCTGCAAGTACCCGAAAAGAGATCCTAGTCGGGGTTATGGTATTTATAAGTATGCAAACATAACTACTTACTAAGTCCCCCGACCCTCCACATAAGGGCTTCAATCTTGGGATCCCCATTATCAGGGCAGCTAGTGACCAAGGTCTACATTAGCCAAGTTGTAGCTTTGGCTGCCTTCGTAATATCCCGAAACGAGAAAGCACCGAGCCCGATAATTTCTGAATCTCCGTGCCTCCGACTCTAAAATTTAGAGGGGCCCCAACGTGGAGACGGGTTTTATGAGGGGATAGGGGTACGATACTACATGGGAGTTTCCGAAAATTAGGGGTACCTGTTATCATGACGATCCTATTCTCGGAAACTCCCACATGACTACCATGTTATGCGGACTCTATGGGGGCTTTTGACTACAAACAGTTGTTGATGGACTAAGTGGCGACAGAGAAACAAGTTTTTCAGAGCCCTTGGCTTACTCGCCCCAATCAGCCACAGAAACCAAGGGTTACAATTTCAAGCTGCTACACTACTCTAAGGATCCAAGAAAAATTCAGATAAAGGTCGGGCATCGGAGAACTAAGTATGGTACGTAGGATACCGGTCTTGGGCACCGCACGTCTTCAGCTCCCACACGCGGATTTCCTCGGCACGGCAGGCTGCAACACACAAGGCCTGGGCCCTTTGTCCATTTTAGAACTATACTGAACTTAGAACCCTAGCAAAAATTGATATTTTTAGCTGTTTCTTGGGGATTATAATAACCAAAAGTTATTTCTTAGGGATTATAATAACCAAAAATTAAAAAAAATTGTTTCTAAGTACCTCTAAGAATACCTTCAGGGCCCGCAGGACCGGTTTCGGTCCAAACACCCTTTAAAACTACAGCAAACTCCAAAGAGTTGGAAACCTAGTTAAGGACAAATAGTGCTGGGATTCCATATACTTTACTCTTAGGGATTGAGGCTATCGGGTTTCCAACTTTTTGGCTTCTACTGTAAGTAACTTAAGCGTAACCTAGGAATAAAAAGAGTGCTCTTTTTGCTTTAAAGGGTGCTATAAGGGAGCCTGAACCCCCTAAAGAAAGGGAATAAGGGCTGCCTCAGGAGCCTGGCCCTCGAGAGGTTTCGGGGTTTCGGATTTTAGGGGTTTCGGTGTTTAGGTCTTAGGGGTTTAGGATTTTGGGTTCGGGGTTTGGATTTGGGGGTCTCGGTGTTTAGGTCTTAGGGGTTTAGGATTTTGGGTTCGGGGTGTTGGATTTGGGGGTCTCGGTGTTAATTTTAGGGTTTTAGGATTTTGGGTTTAGGGTTTAGCACTGAGGTGCCTGTGACGTCAATGAAGCGGATTTACAATACTAATTCCCACTAGACTGCAACCCTGCAAAACCGCAAAGTACGGTGTATGCGATCCTACAACTTTCAAAGCCTTAATATCGTCTACTAAGCCCGATGGGCCTACAAGTATGATCCCGAAATCCCGACGAATACACAACCCAAGCGTTCCATGTACGCATATGGGAGTTTCCCAAAATAGGGGACCCTACTATAGTACCCTAAATAGTAGGATCCTTATTATAAGGACCGCCAAATAAGGTACCCCAAATTTTCGGAAACTCCCATATGGTAAGTACTGAGGCCTTAAACTACCCATATAGGGAACCCTCCAAGGCCGAAGTACCTACTATATGGGTACATGGAGTCTTAGGGCAATCTCCTGAGGTGAGGACTCCTTCCGTGCCGCCAGAGACTACGAAGCGAACGTTGCTGGAGAGCTTGACCTTAACTTAGGGTTTCGGGTTTAGGGTTTCGGGTTTAGGGTATAGGGGTTTAGGGTTTAGGGGCTAGGAAAGCTGGCCTTTGATTGTTTGATTTCAGTTTTGGAACTTCTGTCGACTGGGGGAATGGGTTATTGGGACTACTACGGGGGACCTTAAGGCACTACCTTAGGGATACATTCCCCCATTCCTTACTAAGAACCAGACAGTGGTTGGTTGCTTTCAGTTGTGGGATTTTTGTCAGCTGTCACTACCTATATCCAGCGCAGAAGATACAGAGTTGATTGGGTGCCGCTAATGACAGTACAAAGGGGGTTTAAGGTTTAAGGCTCCCTTTAGGGATCTGGGTTTTTGGAGATTTAAGGCTTCGGGTTTCTACCTCACACGTAGTAATATGCGCAGTGAACGAACCGAGTCGCATAAGGCAGAAGGTTTCGGGTTTAGTTTGGGCTTTAAGGCTTAGGTTCAGCGTTTTTAGGCTGCGGGTTTAGGGTTTAGGGTTTTGGGCTTCGGGTTTTGGGTTTAGGGTACTTGAAGAAACTGCGTGGGGCCTTAAGCATGGCGTATAGTTTGGCATAATTATGATAGGCATGCTTAGAAGGTCGGGGTAGGGACTTAAAGCAAACTTCGCAGTCGGCGGTTTGTGCAGATCCGGACTGGTGGGGCGAGCTATAATCCCCAGGCCTCATATAACCCTAAGCCCTAAAATCTAAAGACTATAAGGCTTTACGAGGATGCCACAAGTTCCCTATGAAAAGAAGCCTCACCGAAGGATTGATCTGGGTCTCACGAGTTGAGCTCACTCCGAAATTCTAAACCCCAAGACACTAAACAACATAATCCCAAACCCGAAACCCTCAACCCAAAACCAGATGTGGCTACACCGGAAGACAAACACGCCTATCCCGACGTGGAGGGACGGGGGACTTGGCAAGTAGGTAGTGACCAACGCTCTGAGTACCCTAGAAGTGATCCTAACTGGGGTTATGAGACCTATAAGCCTAACGACTTCCTAAGTCCCCCAACCCTCCAAGTACCCTAACCGCTAAACCCCTAGACCTCAGAACAGCTGAACCCCCAAACCCTAAATCCCCAAACCCTAAACCTGAAACGCCTAAACCCTACACCCCTAAACCCTAAACCCTAAATCACGAGACCCGGGCCGACGTAGCTCCGCCCTTGTGAGCATTGTCGATGTGCCACAGGTTCTGTCCTTGGCTGCAGTTGCTTTTCAGGGAAAAGGGTCTCAGATTCAGGGTCCACGGTTTAGGGCTTTCGGTACTTCAAGAACCTACTGCGGCTGCAGTCTAATTAAGCTGTAAGGATTTAAGTAAGCTTTTTGATAAGGATTTAGCTTGCTATATGCTTTCATCGTTGAGGGTACCGAGGCCCCAACAGCCGACGTAACTCACGGCCCTAAACCTGTCCATCCCTTTACCTTGAACCCCTTAACCCGAAACCCCTAAACCAGAAAACCCTAAAACCCTGAACCCTAAACCCTAAATCCCAACGTCTAGGGCTTAGGTTATCAGTTTTGTATAAAGAGCCCGGGCCTCGAAGGAATTAGCGTAATGTGGGGGCCTTAATAATTAGACTGGGATTTTGGGTGCTCCCTATTATAGTTATGGTATAATATACCCCGAATTATGAAGGCCCCTATATTAACCCTAGACCTTAAACCCCTACCTGTCGGGTACCATGGGGAACTAAAGGGTATTTCTTTTACACAGGGAGCATATAGGGGCTATACTACCCAAAAAAGGTTTAAGGTTACCTACTCTACTACTAGGTTTTGGGTTTGGGGCTTAGAGGGCTCAGGGTTTTAGGTTTATTGGGCTTATGATTACGATTAGATTGGGTATTAATATAGGGGCCTAGTAATTGGACTAGGATTCCTTTAAAGGGCTCTAAGGGATCTTATAAGGGTACTAGGAAAAGTCATGTTGCACTTTCGGGCCTGGGGAAGAGGGTTCTGGGCCTCAGAACTTTCGCGTGTCGGGTCTCACAACAAACGGGCCCCCTGTGAATTTACATCGAAGAGAGCTTCGGGGCCTTAAGAATTCGAAGAGGGTCTTGGGATATCTCAGCGCAAAAGAACTGTAAGGAGACCGAAGTTGCCATTAGTTAGAGTTTCAGGCGCCCCAACAGCATCCACTCGCTTTAGTGATACCGTGCAGGCCTTAGTAATCCGAACAGGGGTTTCGGATATGATGTATCATGTTAGACCATGACTGGGGCCTAGGGAATGTGAGTTGCCCGACCCTGCAAGTACATCCTACTTGTCAGATCCCAGGGTCCCATGTTGCAATCCCAGCAGAAGAGGCGGCCGTCGGTAGCTCCGGCCACCTCGGCGACGCCCGACAGTTGGATTTAGGGCTTAGGGTTTTTAGGGTTTAGGGTTTAGAGTTGAAATTTAAAAAAATTAACGGGTTTAGGGTTGAGGGTTTGGATTAAGGTTTGGGGTTCTAATGGGTTCCAGGCTTTCGGGGTTGGGATGCAATACACGGCCTTGTAGCAACTTGAATAGCCCTTTTAGATACGTAATACCGTAACAAAAGAAGCGCCCTAAGGAAAAATCACGCTTGTACTTCGCCAGGTCCTGTAGTAGGTTTCCGTATTTGGGATTTGAATGATGCTCACTGAGCTTACAAACCCTAAACCCTAAATCCCTTAACCCTAAACCCCTGCACCCTAAACCCCTAAACCCTCAACCCTTAAACCCTCAAGCCTGAACCCCTAACCCTAAACCCCTGAACCCTAAACCCCTAAACCCTCAACCCTGAACCCTCAACCCTAAACGCGAACCCCAGGTGCTCACAACGCTTTTTCTAGCAAAAGCCGGCATCGCTTTCTCGCCTACGTCCTCAGCATCTGGCCCAAAGCTGCCCTGGGTGACGACAACGAAAACCGTAGCAGTCGAAACCCTACTTGGAGGATCATGGGACGGGTTATAAGTAACCTAATTGGGGTTATATGTAATTATACGTATAGTTACCCCAGTTATAACCCGAGTTGCTAAGTCCCATGACCCTTTAAGTGCAGCACTACTTTGCAGCCACGATTCGGGCACTTAGGATATTACTTGCCAACTCAGTAACCCTTCGCCCTCAAACAAAGAAATCTAAACCCTGCACCGAAAAGGCCGCTAACTTGCTGCCACCTGAAGAACAAGTTCCCCAACACGGCTACTAGATTACTAGATGACTAGAACACCAGCCGAATCCTAGGGGAAGGGACGGGGGGACTCAGTAAGTAGCTCTTTTATAAACTGACAAGTATCAGTCTCGGGATCCCAGTTAGGGTACTTATACTTGGAGGATCATGGGACTTAGTAAGTAGGGTTGTAAGTACCCTAATTGGGGTTATAAGTAATTATAAGTATGGTTACCCTAATTATAACCCTAGTTACTAAGTCCCATGACCCTTTAAGTAAGTCTACTTCTCTCTTACTCAGTCCCCAGACCCCTCCAAGTGGGTAATACTGATACTCAAAATTATTCGGGCATCAGCTCAAACACCCTCCGGGTCAAGCCTACACTTATTTCTCGAGGAACGACCCTACCCTTGCACTGCTAGGACGGAAGTAGGTAATAAGTAGATGTCCAAGTACCATACAAGGGACCCGAATTGGGGTTATGGTATTGGCAAGTTAATAGACTAACGAGTTACTAGTGACTAAGCCCCCCTGACCCTCCAAGTGCCGACACCCTTAAACCCTAGCGGAACTTAGTTGCATTGGTCAACATAAGTCAAGCATAGCACTGACTGTCGATCCCTGCTATGATAGCTTAAACTCGGCTCCTTAACAAGTGTCCGGCCTGAAGCACCCACAACGAATATTCCTCAAAGTATAGAAGGATCAAAGGATCCTTAATATGATTGCGTTGATTAAGTGGTTTTGGAAGGTCTGGGGCCTAAACCCTAGACCCCACAACTTCCCTCTGCCGTGCTGATTCTCCAGACATTTACACCTTGAACAGGGGCTGTCGCTTGAGATGCCATGCTGCAAGACCGGGCTTACCAAAACAGCCGCAATCGAATTGCATACCTGGAAAGCCTCAAAGCCTTTCGCTCAAAAAAAAATGACTTATGGCTGACGGTTCAGGGTTTAAAAACCAGGGCATTAAGAACTTGAAACAGGACTTTGGTGGTAAATTCAGGAACCCAAAGGACATGATTTCAGTGGCGATTTTTTTCAAGATCCTACAATACGTACACTCCGCCATTCGCTGTGGTGCCGAAATGTTCCCAAAGTCTCAAACATGACCCGGGTTTAAGTCTTAGGGCTTAGAGCCTAAAGCTCATCAACAGTGGATGCTGACGATACCTCCTTTCCTGAACCATCAAACCTATTCATGAGATCTGACCCACAGACCTGAATGATGCTTGGAATGGGTGTTTTGTCGCATGTTTATGTTGCGATTCAATGGGGTACCGGACACCCTTACTAGTAATTCAGATCCCTAGATCAAACTCTGAACCAGAACGTAATCCTGAACTTACTACCCCAATAAGCCACAGAGTGAAAGGTTAAACTTTCCGATTCCAACCAAACTATAGGAACCCGAAAAGTTTAAAGGTTGGGCATTGGGGATCTAAGATAAGCCCCGGAACCACTAGACCCTAAAGCCCTAAACCCCTAACCCCTGAGCATTGGGGACCTAAGTGAACTATATATACCAAAAAATACTGAACCCGCACTCGGAATCCTTAACTGTATATATCTTGGGTAGGGCCCCCACTCAGTACTAGTTGAATAATACTCATCATATAGATATATTAGGACCTTAGTAGTAGCCCTATTAAAGACTCTTACTGTATGGGGGCAGTACCTAATGTTTATATATATATATATATATATATATATCAACTGTATATATGGGTGGTTGTCAATACTAGGTTCCTTTTTGGGTCCTTATTACACTACGTCAGCTAATATTTGGGGTACCCAAAAAGGGTACCTAATTTTGACAACTACCCATATCAAATATTGCACCCGGAATCGGAATCTTGAGCTAGAGACTTTTAGGCTCACAGGGTGGAGGCACTGTTGCCTTGGCAATGACCGCTGGATCAGCGTTTCTCGTCCGACGCCCGGGCCGACCCCAAACACCGATAAAACGCTACCCTCTCTTCTTCAACAACCGTGCCCCAAAAAGTTCAAACTTTCTAAGATAGAGCTAGTATATAAGGCCAAAAAAATTGAAGTTCCCCCATTCACTATCTAAGTATCCCCTGTATGGTTCCGTTGCTTTTTTGTACGGCCTCTTTTCCGACTGGAAGCATGTTAGAGTTTGGGGTTAGGGTGTAGGGATTTCACCTGAAGACCTAAGTCATCCCCGCTTACGTCAAGCCTTGGCCCCAGCACCGTCAAGCAATAGACCCTAAACTATGGGAATTGTGGTATATTCCCTCAAATGGGTAATGCAGGAATTATCATCAAGCTCTACTTGGGGTTATAAGTCCCCTAATATGGGTTATAAGTACAGTTTACCCCACTTACAACCACCCATGAACCTCCAAGTAGGGTTCTCCTTAGATTTTCAGCACCTCCTAGGAGCTTTGGGTTTAGGGTTTAGGACCTTATGGACCCTAAACTGTGGGAATTATGGTATATTCCTTCATATGGGTATGCAGGAATTATCATCAAGCTCCAGGGTTCTGTTTAGATTTGGGAGTTTCCGAAAAGGTTTAGGGAGCTTCCACTCAGCCTGACTAGAAGCCACAAGTCTGATTTCAGAGGTGAGGCTGGGGCAAGGTTTAGGTTTTAGGGGTTTAGGGTTTAGGGTTCAGGGGTTTAGGGTTCAGGGGTTTAGGGTTTAGGGGTTTAGGGGTTCAGGAAAAACGATTTAGGGTTTTTAGGTTTAGGGTTTGGGGGTTTCGCGTTCAGGGTTTAGGGGTTTAGGGTTCAGGGGTTCAGGGGTTAAGGGTTTTAGGGTTTAGTCTAGAAGTCGGTGGAACTACCCAGCACCTCCTCTGGGGGGGGGAGGCTTCTGGTTGTTAGACGCACCTGACCGAACAAATCTTGACATGTGGGTGGCTGTAAATGGGTACCCTAAATGATGGGTGCCGTAGTATATTAGGGACCCAAAAAGGGACCCTAATTTTGACACCCACCCATGTAGAGTTTCTGGACGGGCCCCGCGCTTGCTTTAGGGTTGAGGGTTTAGAGTGGCAGCCGGCGCCTGGACAACAAACTGTAGTCAACCGAAGGTGAAGTAAGCCGTCATTTCATAAAAACTGAGCACACGTCCCTTCGAACGCGTTACTGTCCGACTTCTACCCAAAGGTTGCGCGCTCCGCTGCAGCAGCCATCGCAGCACATGGAATCCACCAACTGCCTGGAAGCCTCAAAACCATCATCCCGCACACCCGGATGACTTAATGCCAGAAAAACCCTACACGAAGGGCACCTTAGCTACCTACAATCTCCATTGTAGTTCCTTTTTTGGTTAACCAAAATCTCTACTATAGGATCCGAACCTTAATGTGGTTAACCAAAAAAAGGAACTAGAATGGAGACTATAGGTAGGATCCCGGGTAGCCAAGGGCACCTTAGCTAGAATCCCTAGCAAGCTGTGGCAAAAAGGGGCTCCCTTTTTGGTATGTTGGGTAGATATATAAGGAACCTAAGACCACAAAAAGGAAAAAACTAGCCACTTGGAGACTTAGTTAGACTCGGAACCCCGATGTGAACCGCTAGAAAAACCCTGCAAAATCAGGGCTTTTGACCAGACCAAGTTCTAACACAGCACCTTTTGACCCTAACCCTATGGTGAGCTAAACCCTAAACCCTACACCATAAACCACCCGAAAATGTAGACCACCGATTCAAGAATCCTTCCCCCAGAAAGACGATTATGATAGGTCCTCCGAATGCGGCTCTTTAAAGAACACTTGGAGGGTCGGGGGACTTAGTAAGTAGGTCTCCTTCAAGGGCTCCTTAAGGTAAAGAGATCCCTAAAGGGATCTATAAGGGGTTCTAGAATGGAGGGTATGGGACTTAGTAAGTGAGTACTAAGTAGAGTTTTAAGTACCCCCAAACGGGATCCTAATTGGGGTTGTGGTACTGATAAGTCTCTCAAATAACTAGCTACTAAGTCCCCCGACCTTCCAAGCAGGGGTGCCCTAAACCCTAAACCCTAATGCACGAGACTTGATAGGACGTTTTCCCCAAAGCCCACGTATCCGACGCTTTGCACCTTGACGCCTGACATCTAGTCAGCCCCCAATTAGGGTTCTATAAGGGTTCCTTTAAAGGGTACTATAAGGGTACTATGAGGGTTGTGGGGGCTTTGGTCTAGGGAGCTGATTTAGAAACCTTGCGCCTTTATTAGGGCTTCTTACATGAACTTTAGTATTTTGGGGGGTTAAAGGCCCAGGGTTTCTTAATCAGGTTCCTACAGTATGTATGGATGGAGATACAAGCCTGTGGAAGCTCTGCTGATGGGAGCGCGCTTCCCGCATATGGGATCGCTGTCCTATTCCTGAGCTAGAACGAAAATCTAAGATCCTGTCCGGGCAGTTTTTGAAATATGGGCGCGCTCGTAACTTCGCGGGTGAAGAGAGAACCAGGATGCCTCGAATCTGGTCATGTAGGAAACTGATTAAGAAACCCTGGGCCTAGAACCCCAAAATAGTAAGACTCATATACAGAACCCGAATAAAGGCCAAAGGTTTCTTAATCAGGTTCCTACATTATTCTGAACCTTTTCGGCTGTTTGTGTTGGTGTTATTGCTGTCATTGCTCCTGCTACTGGCAGCTTCTCGCAACCACGAGGACCTACGAAGGCAAGGACGGGGGGGACGAGAAGGAGCACGACAACGAGGACGACAACGTGATGGACAACGACGACGAGAAACAACGACGACGACTATGATCAAAATTCATAAGGACCCTTCGGGAGGTAGGGGGAGGGGGTAGGAGGCCTTAAAAACCCATAAAACCCATGATAAGGACGTAATAAGGCCTATTTCAGGAAGTATAGTCCCCTACCCTTCTCCCCCCTACCCCCCTGAGGGTCCCTATGAAGAACTGATGGGGCAACTCCTCGGTCCATTAGCAGTCATTAGTGAATGGCGCTGCAATCGAAAACCGCCCTTCCGTTCAGGAGTGAAGGACTGTGCCGATTGATCGGGCTCCAGGTTGCACTTTGAAGTATACACCCCCTGGAACCATCATAAAAATAAAATAATGTGGTTAATATTCTCTTGGGTTTCAATTGAACAAAAACTAAAAATGAAAAAAAACTAAGGAGACTGTGGTGAAGTTTTAAACCCAGCGACCAGGGGTCGGGAACAAGGAGCCTACCCGGACAAAAACCTACGCCCTGAAACTCAACGCGGGAACCCCGGGTTTAGGGGTTTAGGGTTTAGGGTTATAGGTACCCTAATTGGGATTAAAAGTAATTATAAGCATAGTTACCCTGATTATAACCCTAGTTACTAAGTCCCATGACCCTTTAAGTACATCCTGATCTGAAATGTCCTAGACCCGTAGAGCCCCTAAACGCAGAACAACACGACCTTAGCTTCCCTCCTCTCCTAGGTTCCTGAGTGGCCCCTTAACAAAAAGGGCACCCTTTTATTACTACTTGGTTTTGACAAGGGAGCCCAACAAGAAAAAGGGCAAAAGGGTACTACCCAGGAACCTACAGTAGAAGCCAGACAGTTGGAACATGGCTTTAGGAGGATTTGTGCTGGAATCCCTTATACTTTACCTGAAGGGCATGAGGATACTCATGTTCCAACTTTCTGGCTTCTACTTTGGGTTGAATAATATTCATAATATATAAGCCTTGGATAAAACCTCGCCTCACAGTGCGAGACCGCAGGGTTTTTGTTTCCACAGGGTTTAGGGTTTGGGGTTTACTTGGAGGGTCGGGGGACGTAGTAAGTAGGTAATAAGTAGAGTTATAAGTACCCTAAAAGGGATCCTAATTGGGGCTATGGTACTTATAAGTCTCTAGAATAACTAGTTACTAAGTCCCCCGACCCTCCAAGTAGGGGCTTAGGGGTTTAGGGGCTTAGGGGTGCAAGGTTTAGGGGTTGAGGTTCAGGGCTTAGGGTTGAGGGTTTAGTTTGGGCTTGGGCTTAAAAGGTCGGGTTTTCGGGATGGCTATAGTATAGGGCTGAGATTGAAGTCGTCAGGAGGACTAGCAGCTGGGAGTCAGCATGTTGGCTAGACATTTCTTGGTCAGGACGCGGAAGTTGCTGTAGGGCGAAACTCAATAACAATAATGCCTTGAAGCCTCCCTGAACCCTGAACCCCATACCCTAAATTCCAAAGCCTAGACCCTAGTTACATGCTGCCACCGGAAGTGCAACTCGTCGCACCAGCTCGAGAATCTCTTGGAAGCTCGGGCGACTTAGCACGACGTGTAAGGTTTAGGGTTTAGAGCCCCAAAGAAATCTAGCGTTCTACAGTAGAAGCCCAAAAGTTTGAAACCCAATAGCCTCAATCCTTAAGAGTAATGTATAGGGAAACCCAGCACTATTTGTCCTTAATCCGGTTTCCAACTTTCTAGGGTTTACTGTACGGAGTTCGTAAAGCTGGGCTTAGGGTTTAGGGATTCAGCTTAATCATGTTAATCTCCTTGCAGAACGAACCGAATCCTAGAACCTAGGCTAAACAGAAAACCAAATGTCATCACCCGAAACCCAAAACCGTAACATCATGGCAGACCGAGCAGATATTAAATAGACTTACTATGCCCCCCGAGCTTCAAAGTATCTGCTCACAGTGGTGGCAAGTGAGAGAGTGCCTCCCGGCCCAAAATCCGGAGCCACCAAACTCTAAAAGCAATATTGAGGGGTCCCTACAACATAAACCCCAGACCCCAAACCCTCAACTCAACCCTAAACAGCAAGAGCGACACCGAACTCGATAAGAATGTCCCTAAGCTAAAAACTTCAACACCTAAACCTGATTACTTGGAGCGTCGGGGGACTTAGAGGTAGGTAATACGTAGACTTACAAGTACCCGAAAAGGGATCTTAATCGGGGGTATGATACTTATATCGAAAGAAGAACAACTGACTAAGTCCTCCGACCCTCCAAACTAAGTAGGGGGTCCCAGCACCCGTGGCCCGCATCCCTAAATCCTGCACTGGAACCCTAGTCCAGCCAAGAGGGATTCGACAGTTCCCTGCAAGTTCAATGATATAATCTGCGGTCCCTCAGTACAGGGTTTTCGAGTTTAGGCTCCCTCGGTTTCGGATTTACGGTTTAGGGTCCCTTGGGTTTAGGGTTTGGGGTTAGGGTTTGCTGTGGAAGAGCGCGTAGGCGAAAGAGTTCGCGAGAAGGCTGTGTCGAGTGCACCGTATTATGGCGACGAGCTGTGAAAGCCGATCCAAACCCTGAACCCTAAACCCCTAAACCCTAAACCCTAAACCCTAAACCCTAAACCCAAAACTCTGAACCCAAAACTCTGAACCCTAAGCTTCTTCCTTCTTTCTCTCCCACCCGCGGGCCATATAAGGTGGCCAGGCCAACCAAACATATTGTTTTTGGGCTTAGGGCTTGGGGTTTAGGGTGCTGGGTTCAGGGTTTAGGGTTCAGGGTTATAAGCCTAAACTCACTTTAGGGGTTCGGGGTTTAGGGTCTACGGTTTAGGGGTTTAGGGTTCAGGGCTTAGGGGTTTGGGGGTTTGGGTTTGGGGTTTATGGTTTTGGGGTTTATGCGTTCGGGGGTGTGGGATTCGGGTCATGGAGCAACTGCCTTAGTAATTTCATACCTCGACCCTGAACCCACGGTTTGGGTGTCAGGGTTTCATGGTTTGGGGGTTTCACCGATGGACTTCTGTAGCTTGCAGTGTGGCAGCTCCGGGCATGAGAGCCGGCGAGAAAAAAACTTGGGGTCTAAACCCTCATAAAAAAAATTGAGATCAGCTGCGCACAGAACCCACTGCTTAACGGCTCAGGAGCAGCAACAAGCTAAGGCAACCTGCGACCGTCTTTCGTCAGCTAGTCAAAACTAGCCGAAGTTCTGCGTTGCGAACGGTTTAGGGTTTAGGGGTTTAGGGTTTAGGGAACATGAGACCGCGCATGTCTCAGGGCTTAGGCTTTCTGATGGGGAGGGGATGCCTATAAAAACTTGCACGCATGAGACCGTAAGGTGAGTGGGTCCACCATGCAGCCATACAAAAGGACAGAGCACTAAGCTTCCCGGAGAGCCCAATACCCCATGATTCAGGAAGACAGCATTATCATAATATGCCCCAAACCCGAAAAACCCTAAAACCCCAAACCTACACCGCCTAAAAGCCTAAACCTGTTAATCCTAGACCGAAAACCCTTTGTAATTGAAGGTATTTTCTTGGCTGACTTCTGAACCCCTCCCAAAAGTTGAACTTTTCGCCTCCTTATTATGGCTCATTATGGAAACCCAAGAAGTTGAAGTCCTAAGAGCCAACCAGAAGAACGCCAAGAAACCCTAAACCTTGAGCCCAATAGGCCCCTGAAAGAGCCGTCTAAGGGTAGCCTGCTAGATCCCTATAGATCCCTTACAAAGCCCCTTAAAGGTAGCCTTACTTAAAGGGTCATGGGACTTAGTAACTAGGGTTATAATTAGGGTAACTATACTTATAATGACTTATAACCCCAATAACGGTATTTATAACCCTACTTACTACGTCCCATGATCCTCCAAGTAGGCCCTCAACCCTAAACTAAACCCTAAAGATCCCTTTAAGGAGCCCCTATAGATCCCTTTAAGGGGCCCTTTAAGAACCCTTACTAAGTCGACTGATGAAAGGATATTGGGCTCTCCGGGTCCTTCAGTTCTCCGCCCGGCGTGTGGGGGATCCTCGGCTTCTTGGTTTAGGGCTTTAAGGGTTTAGGGTTTAGGGTTTTTAGGGGTTTAGGATTTAGGGTTTAGGGTTTAGGGTTTTTAAGGGGTTTAGGATTTAGGGTTTGGGGTTTAGGGGTTTTAGGGTTTAGGGCTTTAAGGGTTTGGGGTTTAGGGGTTTTAAGGGTTTAGGGCTTTAAGGGTTTAAGGCTTAAGGATTTAGGGTTTGGGGGTTTTAGGGCTTTAGGGGGTTAGAGGTTTAGGGGTTTAGGGGTATAGGGTATGGGGGTTAAGGGTTTAGGGCTAAAGAGGAGAAGGGTTTAGGGGTTTAGGGGTTCAGGGGTTCAGGGGTTTGGGCTTTGGGGTTTAAGGGTCTACTTGGAGGGTGGGGGGGTTTAGAGGTAGATAATAAGTAAACCTATCAATACCCTGAAGAGGATCCAATCTGCTGCATAAACTACTTACTACATCCTGTGACCCTCCAAGTAGGGTTTAGGGTTGTACAGTACTGTACAGGAGCGCCATAAACGTAATGTTGAAAGGATGCTAATTATGCGTAATGCTACTGTCATATGAGCGCTCCAGAAACCCCAATGAACCTCAACTACCGAATGATCCTTAGCCTCTGTGTGTGTGTGTGTGTGTATATGTGCGTCGATATAAATATATACATCTCTCTCTCTATACACATGCGTGATTTGAAGTAAACTCCTTGATCAAGGGAACCACAACAGCCTGAACAGCTAGAAAAGAGGGTTTGGGGTATAGAATTTTCATAGGAACTAAAAGGGGAGAGTATTGCTCAGCATTCCCAGCTCTATATTACTTCGGCTCTGACGATTGAGGTTGACGCTGTGGAAATTAGGGTTTGTACTCCCTGGCATAAAGGACTGAGATGGAAGACACACAGGTCGAGTTCGGGTTTAGGGTTTAGGGTTCAAGTTTGGGATAGTCTTAAAAATTGAAAAGTTGAATGTTCGTTTATTTCTTGAGTTTTATGGTCCCTGATGCACTCTGCGCAGGCGCAGTTCAAATGTCCTTGCTTGACTCGGCTGCACAATCCTTCTCCACACCATATACAGGGCTGTCCACAGAGTCTTTCAACGAACGTCGTCACCCCTTGAGTTCTCCTTGTTGGCCTATCTTGGGGGTGGCATTTCCAGCAGGATCTAAATCCCCAGGCCTCTTCTGAAGAAGCACGAAGGAATCGTTGCTGGTCTTCGGACAAGTCCGTCATCTCTCTCAACAAATCCAAATCGCACCCGCCATCATACTTGCACAAGTTGCGTGCCACAGAGCTGACGGCCACGTTACCCAGCTATGACAAACAGATGGTCTCGGGCTTGAATATCCCAGTCCAGCTGTGTATAGGGGATGCACAGCTACTTCCTGCGGCTTCCATTATACATACATATATATATATATACACACAACCAGCTTCAACTGCAAAACCATAAGGTTCGCAAGATTAAACAACACATCCACAATAAGATGTAGCAAAGCTCATGGGGCCAGGAAATGGGACATATTGTGAGGACATCTCCCGGGCCCGCTGTCTAATCCCAAGAAACGAAAACTAAACCACAGACCGTCAACCCTAAATTGGCCCTAAATCCTTAAGCCTCAACCTTCCTGCCTGAGCCCTGAACCCCTAAACCCTAAACCCTAAGCCCTGAACCCTAAACCCTAAACCCTAAACCCTAAACCCTAAACCCTAAGCCCTGAACCCTAAACCCTAAACCCTAAACCCTAAGCCCTGAACCCTAAACCCTAAACCCTAAGCCCTGAACCATCAGTCCCAAACTGAGCCCTAAACCCTAAACCTCGCACTCCAAATCCTGAACCCCGAACCCTAGACTCAAAAGGATCCGAAACGGCGCATAGCCCAACACTCAAGCCGGAAACTCTGAAGCCCTAAAACGCCCTCAACGGTCGATCCGAGATTCATTGAAGCTCATGTAGAAACTTGCAGCGTTCCCCGAAGGGGCAAGCTCCTCGGAAGGCAACTGTTGATGGACAAAATCCTGCATTACTCATTATAAGGAATATACCGTAGTTGCCATAGTTTAGAGTCCTCAGGGTCATGCAGGATTTTGTCCATCAACAGCAAAGGCAGCTTTTTGTGAGAGGATGGGGAGGGGTGTTCGAGTTCCTCGTTCCGTTGATCGGCACTACAGAACGGGTTTCGGGTTTAGGTTCCTTTAAGAAGCTACTACAAAGGTTACGAGAAGGTTTTTAGGGTTTACAGTTGCTTTGAAGAGCAGAACTACAAGAGCTACAATAACGGTGTATAGGGAACTCCAGAAAGTTGGAATATGGATTAATGGTAGGATCCCTTATAATTTACCTTAAAGGGGTTACGATAATGATATTCCAACTTTCTGGCTTCTACTGTATAGGGTTTGGGGTTTGAGGATGCTTAGGGTTCGCAACGGTAGTTCGTGTTTTGGGCACGCAGCACCTTAGCACCCTGATCGCATTTGCCAACAAACTCTGAACCCTACTCGGTTTACAAGCATATGCCCCTGTAACAGGCTGGATTCTAACCCCGCACCCCTACATAGCCCCTCCTCCCCCAAGTCCGAACCCAACTTCGTGTTTAAGGTCCTGGCTTAATTAGAGTTGAGGGGCTTAGGGCTTGTTTCCTGAATCTTACACCCTAAACCCTCCAGTCCTTGCTGCTTGAAATGCCTGCAAATCTGTGCTTGGTGGTAGGCCCTTTCCGGCACAGCTCCTGCATCGCGCAGAGACCTTGGAGTAAAACAACATACGAGGCTTGATGATAAGAATAGTGCTTGGGGGTCGAGTACGGCTACAAATCGTCAAGTAGGCCTTGAGCTCAAGCCAAGAAAGACCCGTTAAGGGCACCCGCAGCCTTAGCGAATCTTGAGTTTCAGATCAACAGATTTTCGCGAGTAGCTCCTTTAGGAGTTCTTTTGAGGGATACAGAAAGGGCATCATATAGGGCCCTGCAAGATTAAACCAGAGCTTTGGTGTATTTTTACTAGAGCTATACTGAAGACGATGAGGAAACGTTATTACTAGTTATTCCGACCCCTAAACCCTAAGCCCTAAACCCTAAAGCCCTAAACCATCCTAAACCCTAAACCGTCAGTATCGCAACCTCGGCTGTGCTTATGGAGATGGCCATTTCCGAAGTCGTAGGCGAGACGACTCGACGTTCATGGGACTGCCCAGGCCCTAGCAAGATGTCTAACTCTGAGGCTCTAAGACCTCATATATTAAGGCTTTTGGGCCCAAAGACCATACTACATGGGGCTTGTGGGCCATTTTGAGCCTTAGGGTAACAAGATGTGACAGACTTGAGTAACATCATGCTCATGTGTATTGTATTGAATTGTGTGGTCTTCCTTCATAGCTACTATTGTCTTGTGCAAATACATACCGCAAACAACTAAGAGAATAAACACATGAAATAAACAAATAAATGACCAGATAGGTAAATATGCCAATCGCCAATTACATGAA
Organism: Symbiodinium sp. CCMP2592; assembly: GCA_905221615.1. NCBI lineage: Eukaryota > Dinophyceae > Suessiales > Symbiodiniaceae > Symbiodinium > Symbiodinium sp. CCMP2592. The sequence goes on from CAJNDT010002890.1 coordinate 368,926, forward strand.
TAAAGGAACAAATACATGAATCAAAAGACAGATGAACTCATAAGTAAGTGAATAAGAACTGAACGATTGAATGTGTGTATTAATGTGTATATATATATACATAATATGTGTGTGTGACAAATGTACCCTAAGGTATTGTACGACTATGTATGTATATGTGGTGTAAGACGGTTTATGTTAAAACTGTTAGCGTCTTTTTAGCCAGGGCGATTTAGTGACAAACCCCCAGTTCACACCGTAATCGTTACTTGTCTATAAACAGACGTCCAAGACGACTCTGGGATTTAGAGTTTCGGGTCTATGGTTTAGGGTTATTTGTTTAGAGTATCTGATCTTGAACACCTGTAGAACCAGCTAAAATCATAGACCGATGTCAGACCAAGGTCAACTTGGAGGGTCGGGGGACTTAGTAAGTAGTTATTCTAAAGACTTATAAGTACCATAACCCAAATTAGGGTCCCCTTTGGGGTACTTATAAGTCTACTTACTACCTACTTACTAAGTCCCCCGACCCTCCAAGAAGGGGTCTAGCTTCTGGGTACGAAAGAGACTAGGAGGACATCTTCAAATCATCCTCCGGAGTGGGATTGCAATCGCCTAAACCCTAAACCCCTAAACCCCTGAACCCCTAAATCCTAAACCCTAAACCCTAAACCACAAGAATGCTCCATCTTGGGGTCTGTATTCGAGTCCCATATTCTCTTGAAGTCCCATGTGGCGCACCCCGCTTGATAGCTCATGAGGCTTAGGAATTATACATTTGGGGTTCAGGGTTTCGGGTGTAGGATGAAGGTTCTAGGGGCTAGGCACGGTTGGTAGGTCGATTACATGTCCAGTATGAAGTACCCTCATTGGGGTTATCCTACAGACACCCCTACTCAGAACGCACTTGCTAAGTGACCTCAGCCTGTGAGGTACACTACTAGTAATACTGTTGATGATAAACATCCTGCATTACCTTAAGGAACCCGAAATTATGGCAATCAATTATGATATATTACGGTATCATCCTTTTTAAGGGTAATGCATGGTTTATATCATCAACCGTAGCAATATTGGCTAGGGTCGGCAATTAAGGCCGCCTGGTATGTGAGCCTGCTTCAACTTTACATGATGCGACACCCAACACAAATGCCTGTCACCCTGCCAAGACTTAGTTGCTGAGTTCATAAGCCCCCAAGAGTGTACACTTTTAGTTTTATACTGGGTAATTATCCCAACAAGTGTAAAGTGCATCCACTCAGCTACTAAGACTACCCATGGACCTCGTAGCAAACCCAAAACCGGCCCAAAACCCCTAAAGCCCCCAAACCCTAATCCCAAAATCCCCAAACCTTACGACTTTACCAAGCCCTAAAACCCTTAAACCGTCAAACCCTCAACCTTTAACCGTGACCCTAGACCCTAAACCTAAAGCCTCGGGCGCCGACGTGAAAGAGTCTCCTCTGGCTGTTCTTCTCCGCGGGACATCTCTACCTGGACGGCTCTGACCAAAGTCCCGAAAAAAAGCCATGCCTTTCAAGGCTTAGGATTTGAAGGCCAGGGTTACAACTTACGATTCTGGATGTGGGAGTTTCCGAAAATAGGGGATCCTAATCTAGTACCCTAAATACTAGGATCCTTACTATAAGGACCCCAGAATGAGATACCCCTAATTTTCGGAACCTTCCATTTAGGGTTTGGGGTTTTAGGGGCCCCTTGGGGGCTGATTAACATAGACCTCTGATGGACAAACCCACTTTCTTTAAGGGCCCTACTTGGAGGGTCGCGGGACTTAGTAAGTAGGTAGTAAGTAGACTTATAAGTACCCTAAAAGGGACCCCAATTGGGGTTATGGTACTTATAAGACCCTAAAATAAGCAGTTACTAAGTCCCCCGACCCTCCAAGTAATGCTAGGGTCCCGATTAGATTCCTGAAATGGGGAGGGCGGTTGATGAATCAGGGGTCTCTGTTACTTGCATCTCTTTTTTCAGCCGATACCCCGATTTAGAACGCACCCTGGACTCCAAAAGGTCCTAAGAGTACAAGTCATGATTAGGAACTTTTAGGGTTTAGGGTCTGCGGTTTAGGGCCTAGGAGGTGTACTGCTTGCATTCAGCGTTCACTTATCCCTGACTTATTTGTGACTTGTTGGGTTTAGGGTTGCGACGCTTTGAATACTCTAACCGTATGTTAGTGTGCAGGACTTGCGTTGTACTGTTGATGATAAAAACCCTGCATTACCTTAAGTACCCGAAACTATGGGAATTATGGTGTATTCCTTATAATGGGTCATGCAGGATTTATATCATCAACCGTATTTTACTGTTCAGGGTTGTATGCAGGGTTTAGAAGTTTGGCGTCCTTGTCTGTAGTAGGCCGGTCTTTGGGCAACGCATTGTCGGGCTCTGCTACCCAGATTTTGCAAAATCCCTTAATTAAGGAATATACCATAAACATCCATAAACTATAGTAGGATCCCTAGTGTGATTTAAGGTATATTCCTGAATTCAGGGATTTTGGAAGCTCTGGGTAGGGTTTAAGGTTTAGTGTTGACCTCGTAAGGCTGGGCAGAGTTCGCGGAGAGCTTCTGGGAGAGAGAGTGCTTGCCCAGAGCTTCCGAAACCCCTCAATTAAGGAATATACCTCAAATCTTATTCGGGATCCTACTATAACTTAAAGGTATATTCCTTCATTAAAAGAGGATTTTGGAAGGTCTGGGTGACCCAGAAAACAACGATTTGACCCCCAAACTCATATGTCCGAACACGTGATGACCAGAAGACCTGAAAGTTGCTAGGATGTTGGTACATGGCCCAGGACAACAGGGGTTCAACATCCTAAGAAGTAAGTTCCGTAGAATTTCGGTATGTTTTGCCTGGGAGGTTCGAAGCGTTAGGCAACAGGAAGCAGTTTAGTTAGGGTTGTAAGGTTGAGGGATCGACGTGTTTAGTGGCTTGGGGTGTATGGCCTAAAAAGCAGGACTTCACGGCATAGGGTTCAGGGTCTTGCCGTTCCTAAAGCGCAAAAACTTTCATTTCTTGAGGAGTTTGGTTGGGCTGAATGTGTGGAGTCTACCAAAACCCTAAACCCTAAACCACCCTAAACCCTAAGCCCTAAACCACCCTAAACCCTAAACCACCCCAAACCCTGAACCCTCCAAATGCCTGCTTGCTTACCCAAGGACATGGCTAGGCTCTTATCAAAACAAAAAGGGGAATGACAGATATAGGGTTTCCCTACGGTTCCGGCGTTATGGCCACCAGTTATGACCAAGATGCGCCACGGCTTTTCGTATCCAGCCTTCAACAGGCAAGAACACGGTTTGAAACAGAGTGGGTTCCGGCATTGGGTATGCTGGGTCTGGGTAAAGGCGGCACGGTTGATGGGCTTCAGTATTTAGGAGCAGAGCATATTTTGCGGTACTGGGAAATAAGGTGAAATAAAGAGGGGTGTTCAAAAATGTAAACGACATGCTCAAATCAACGCAAGTCCTCTGCAACCCTGAAGCCCTGCGCCCAAAGCCTTGAAACCCGAAGCTCTCAAGCCGTAACTTTCATGATCGGAGCCGAAACCCTAAAGCCCGAAACAAACAAGTAGCATTGGGAGGGTATAGGGTTTTTCTTAAAGTGCAAGGGTTTAGGGTTAAAAATGGGGTTTAGGGTTTAAGGTTTAGGTTTCAGAGTTGAAGGTTTTGATACGACGGCGAATCATAACCAGGACACCTAAGGTACAATTTGCTGACTAGTAAAGCTTCAGTATTGACCCAAAGAAAGCCCACTCATAGACAAGGCCGAAGACACAGCCACTCCCCCCCTGCACTGCACGTCAAGAAAACATGTTCCAACAACAGAAACCACAGCCTGAAAACCCAATAGACTAGTCTGTCCCTAAGACCTGAACCCCGAACTACCCCAACAGCCCTACGATCCTAAAAACCACGCCGCGAAACTATAGGACAAGCGACACACGGTTCAACAAAACCCTTACCTTAGATTCCCAACCGAGATTCCAAACAACATCTTGCTCCAGGAGACCTCTTGTCATAGCAACATATACTAGGAGTTGGGGGGGGGGGCAAAGTTTCGTAGAATCACGATGCGATACCCTCAGGAGTAGTGCTAAAAGTCAGGCTTCTACTCTGTACATTTGCCCCACATACCCTAAACTGCAGACCCTGTCCCCTGCAACTTCAGCCCTGAGCCCCTAACCCTAAAAATGAAACCTGAACTTGGTGAAACCTCAACTTCGCAGCGCCATGAAACTTCAAAGCCCTACAACAAACCTGAACGGCTGAGTACCTTAGCCCAATAAAGATTCATAGAGCTTGTCACTTTGGGTTCAAGGTTTAGGTTTGAGGGATTGTGGTTGCAATGTAAATGCCTTGAACAGGTAATTAGGTCTTCTAGGCTGTTCAGTAACCCACGGGGAGAAAATATATACGTTTTTCGGCTTCTTATTGTATAATAGGAACCCAGAAACCTGAAAGTAACAAACTGTACCACTGAACAGCCTGGTCTTTTGTCTGGGCCACAGGTAAACTCTGTCAAATCCAAAAAAAGTGAAACCGAAAGGGGCCTCTTGACTTTGAGGCATCCTCGCAGGCTGGAGTTTGTTGTGCTCGGTGCCTGAGACTTTGCGTTGAGGGCTAGGGGGGTTTGGGCTTAGGGTTTAGGGGGATCGGGCCCCTGAACCCTAAACCCTGAACCTTTCAACCCTGAACCCTAAACCCTGAACCTTTAAACCCTGAGCCCTGAACCCCAAACCCTAAACCCTGAACCCTGAACCCTGAACCCTAAACCCTGAACCCTAAACCCTGAACCCTAAACCCTGAACCTTTCAACCCTGAACCCTAAACCCTGAACCCTAAACCCTTAACCCTAAACCCTGAACCTTTAAACCCTAAACCCTGAACCCTAAACCCTGAACCCTAAACCCTAAACCCTAAACCCTAAACCCTAAACCCTGAACCCTAAACCCTGAACCTTTCAACCCTGAACCCTGAACCCTAAACCCTGAACCCTAAACCCTAAACCCTAAACCCTAAACCCTGAACCCTAAACCCTGAACCTTTCAACCCTGAACCCTGAACCCTAAACCCTGAACCCTAAACCCTAAACCCTAAACCCTAAACCCTAAACCCTGAACCCTAAACCCTGAACCCTGAACTCTGAACCCTCTACCCTAAACTGGTTTGGGACCTCGAGGTTGGGTGTCAAGGGTAAGATTACTCGGAGGATCATGGGACTTAGTAAGGGTTCCTTAAAAGGGCTCCTTAAAGGGATCTTTAGGGTTCCTTAAAGGGATCTATAAGGATCATGGGACTTAGTAAGTAGGGTTATATGACCTGCAGTGCTTGAACCAGAAAATGTGAGAATGGTATTCTGCGGTAGCAGCCTTGTGAAGCTCGTGGCAGATGGTCGCTCCCAGTCCGCTGAATTCCGCGATGACTGCTGCCGCGTCGTCGCTGCATGAATCCCACACCTCGCTCCATTCGTGCCAATTTAGAAGCGGCCAGGAAAGCGTGAACTTCGGAGCTCTCTTGCCTCTGATGGTCAAAGCCACGCAATCCACCAGGTATTGGAAGCGGCGAAACGGTTTAGGGTTTAGGGTTTAGGGTTTAGGGTTTGGGTTTAGGGTTTAGGGTTTAGGGTTTAGGGTTTAGGGTGGTATGTACCCTACTTGGGGTTAGAAGTAATTCTACGTATAGAGTTACCCTAGTTATAACCCTAGTTACTAAGTCCCATGACCCTTTAAGTAGACCCTAAACCCCTATAGATCCAATTGTAAGGAACCCTATAGATCCCTTTAAGGAACCCTATAGATCCCTCTTAAGGAGACCTCAAATACTAAGTAGGCTTATATAACTCCAAAAATACAGTGTGAAAGCACCCCGGCGGCCAGCAACTCTTGATTTCTAGGCCGTCTCAGCTGACTTGGGTTTAGGGTTTAGGGGTTTAGGGTTTAGGGGTTTAGGGTTTAGGGGGTTTAGGGTTTAGGGGTTTAGGGTTTAGGGGTTCAGGGTTTAGGGGTTTGGTGTTCGGGTTTAGGGTTCAGGGTTCAGGGTTCGTATCATCGGGTTTAAGGGATTTTCTGGGGTTGTATCATGAGGTTAAAGCTGCGGCTACAATTGGCTGTTTGGTGTGTGAAGATTAAAGCCCTAGGGTTCAGGACGTAGGTTCCAGGGTCAAGGATCTAAGCTCTAGGATTCTTTACAAAATTTGGTTTCTCAATTTTGAGGGTTCCTGGGTGGGTATCATCCTAGGATCGAAATAGCGAGCTCGACTAGAGGCTGCTCCATCCAAGCCACTGAACCCTAAACTCTAAAACCCGAACCGGAGTCCTAAACTGAAACCCTGAACCCTAAACCCTGAACCCCTAAAGCCCTAAACCCTAAACCCTAAAACCTAAAACCCAGAACCCGGACCCTGGGTGTCGGGACTTCTGCTTCGCAAAGGAGGGGTGACTTGGACTTTGGGTTGCCTGGGTGGGGTTGATACATTACTTGGGTCGGGGGACTTAGTAAGTATGTCATAAGTAAACTTATAAGTAGCCTAAAAGGGATCCTAATTGGAGTTATGGTACTTATAAGTCTCCAAATCAACTAGTTACTATGTCCCCCGACCCTCCAAGTATGATGTAGGAATCTGATTAAGAAACCTTGGGCCTTTATTTATTAGGGTTCCTTATATGAATCCTAGTATTTCGGTGTTATAGGCCCGGGGATTTTTAAACAGGTTCCTACATTAGATCTTACCACTCAAACCCTTAACGCCTAAGCTTCGAACGCCCAAACTCTAAACCTTAAAGCCTCGACCCAAGACCTAGGGTTTAGATTTAGCGCTTAGGGTTTCGATAGGACGCTCACACCTCCGGCCCTCAAACTGGCTGCATGCTTCGGAGAAACTTGGGGATCCGGTCGGAAAGCTATATAGAAAGCCTAAACCCTGAAGGAACATGGGTAGCTCTTAAAATAAAGGTCCATATAGTACGGCACCCTTGAAGCGAGGGCCCAAAGAAGGGACCCCAATTCAGAGAGCTACCCATATGAACCCTAAACCCTAGACCTCGAACCCCCAAAACCCTAAGTGGGCGGAAGCAGGGCTGAGGGTCTAACGTAGGGGCGTTCATGATTAGACTTGGTTTGGGAACCCTACACTGTCTTACAATTCAGTAGGAACACCAAGGTGTGGTACCGGACGTTGTTCAGGCTTCTTAATCAAAGAGCTTGACTCGGATGCCCAGTAACCTAGGAATAAACAGGGCTCCCTTTGTGGTATTGGGTAACTTTCTAAGGAACCTAGGACTACAAGAGGGGAATAAGGGTACTACTGGGCATCCTAGTTGAGAAAAATTCAAGATAGCTCTTGCGCAAGTAGCAAGGCTCCCAGACCCTCACCACACCCAGGAGCCATTTCGCATACTCACTGCCAGCAGAAAGGCTTCAGGATTTGGGGGTTTAGGGGTGCAAGGTTCAACAGTTTAGGGTGTAGGGTTGAGGGTTTAGGATGCAGGGTGGAGGGGTCTAGCGCTTCGGGCGTAGGCGTTAGGGACTGTCCGAGCCACGTGAGGACGCAGACGAAGATGCCACTGCAGCGTCGCTGCCTCATTTCATTGCTGAAGAATAGCAGCTTCGGCTTGCTTGATGTTCAAGGGCTGCAGAGTGCACTGGATTCCTGTGAAGCAACCGCACTTAATTAATCATAACCGAGCATGCCCCACCGCTAGATGGCCTACTGAGGGCAAGTTAAACAAAACTCCTTAACTTGTCACAGGAGTGTTGCTAGTAGTACTTTTATTACTACTACGATCATTGCTCTGATTTTTGTCATTGTTATTACCACTATTGCTGTTATTGCTATTACTCGAATTATTATGACTAGGTGGAAATGAGACGAGGGATGCCTCAAGCAGTTATTGTTGTAACTACCTCGAAAAGAAACCGGAGCACCTTAAACTCTAAGAAATTTCAGTAACACACTAGAACCCTAAACTCCAAGCTTGAAAATATCAACAAAACCCTAAAACCCTAAACTCCAAGCCTGAAAAACATCAAGAACCTCCCAGGCGGCCCGAAGGTAAACCTGTTGAAATCATGTCTGGTATCCCATCGTCACCTTACTACCCCAATAAGCCACAGAAATGAGAGGTTAAACTTTCCGATTCCTACTAAACTATAAGACCCCGAAAAGTTTAAAGGTTGGGCATTGGGGATTTAAGTCACTTCGCATTCTACAGTACTTGGAGGGTCGGCGGACGTAGCAAGTAGGTAACGAGTAAACCTATGAGTACCCCAACTCAGAGGGACATAATTGAAATTATGATACTCATAAGGCTATCAAATTACTACTTACTAAGTCACCCGGGCCCAGATATCTACACAGGAGATGTTTGGGCAACGGGTACTATAAGGTGGGCTCTTGCTTTTCGAAGGATTCAGGGTCTGGGGCTTAGGCAGTGGAGGCTGGTATGCTTTCCTAAAATGGATGGAGGTCAGGGGACTTAGTATCCTGATAATAAGTAGACTTCTAGAGGGGATCCTGAATGGGGTTGCGATACTTGTCTATAGAATAGCTACGTACAAAGTACCCGACTTTAAACCCTGAAGCCTAAAGCCTAAACCTGAGACGGAGTACCGGCTTTGCGAGGACCTTGAGTCAACCAACCTCGCCCCTTCGTGGAGCCAAGGCGCAGCGAAGAGGGGCCACTGAAGAAGAAGACGAAGCCAGAGCTCCGCCGGGGCCTTCTTGGAGGGTTAGGGCTTAGGGTTAGGGTTTATGGTTTAGGGTTTAGGGTTAGGGTTTATGGTTTAGGGTTTAGGGTTAGGGTTTATGGTGTAGGGTTTAGGGTTAGGGTTTATGGTTTAGGGTTTTGGGTTAGGGTTTATGGTTTAGGGTTTTGGGTTAGGGTTTATGGTTTAGGGTTTAGGGTTAGGGTTTATGGTTTAGGGTTTAGGGTTAGGGTATATGGTTTAGGGTTTAGGGTTAGGGTTTATGGTTTAGGGTTTTGGGTTTAGGGTTCAAGGTTTAGGGTTTAGGGTTCGTCGTGGAATAGAGCGTAGGCGATGGTATTATTTGCGGCAATGCAATACCGAGTGCATCGTACTATGGCGATGAGCTGCCAAAGCCTGTCTGTGGAAGGCTTTCCCTTTTTCTTTCGCACCCCACGCCGTAGAAGGCGGCCAACCACCCAAACCTATTCCTTTTAGGGTTCAAGCGTAAACTAATTCCATGGTTTTCAGTATCTCTTCAAGCTTGTCAAGTTAGCAGGCAAGCCATGCCAGGCAGGCAACAGGCAAGGCAGGCGGGCAGGGCAGGGCGGGGCAGGGCAGGGCAGGGCGGGCCAGACCAGGGCAGGGCAGGGCAGGGCAGTGACGGTGCTACGGTCCCGGCGGGCTGGCGTTTGGTCGGCCTTTCGCGGTCGATTGCAAGGGCTTCAGCGCTGCCCACCCACAGTAGGTGGGTGCCTATGTATGCCATTGAGTTTAGGGAGGGTCGGGGACTTGGTAAGTAGCTATTTGAAGACTTATAGGCATCATAACCCAAGTTAGGATCCCTTTTAGGGTAATTACTTCAAAACAAAAACTACTTTCTAAGTCCCCGACCATCCAATTTCGTCTATCTCTACGCCGCACATACCCTGGACCCTAAATCCTAAACCCCCTAACCCGCAAAACCTAGTTCGAACTAAACCCCGCAATCCGAAATCCTGAACCCCGAAGCCCTTTAATGATGGGTAGTAAGGCTTCGGGCCGGAACGCTTCGGTACCCAGAGACTCCAAAACCCGATCCCTACTATAATTTAAGGTATATTCCTTAATTGAGGGGTTTCGGAGTCTCTGGGTAGGGAGTTTCAAAAGATACTTAGCACAAGCCCGAAATCCTAGGAACCTTACTGGAAGAACAGCCAAGGCTAGTAGGCTCTTCCTGAGGGGCTTAGGGTTTAGTTCTGGGACTACTGCAGCCACGGCACTGCCAGAGACACTGGCGGTGCTCGCCTCCAATGCATGAGTATCAGTCCCCAAGACTGCAAAAGCCCTTAATTAGTTGAGAATGTACCTGTGCATGTAGAGAAACCTTCCTTAATGTGAGCTGAGGAATGTAAGTTAAAGCGTAGAGGGATCCTTATTGTGAACTAAGGTATATTCCTAAACCGAAAGGTCGTGGAGTCCCTGGATCTTGCAACAGTTGCTGCGAATTCTAGGTTAAGGTTGCTATAACCCCCCCTTAGAACCATAATAGAACTAATAGTTCTAATATTCTCTTGGGTTTTAACTGAACAAAAAATTTAAAAGATCCTAAACACCATGATTTCGACTATTCTCTTGGGTTTTATATCGTTGAACACAAAACTTAAAAGATCCTAAAAGGAGACAGTGGGTTGAGGTTCCGGGGTTTAGGATTAAGGGGCCCGGGTCGACGGCTTAGAGAGTACCTTAAACTACCAAACCCTACTTCTTTGTAGGTTCTTCTTTTAAACCCTAATATGGGATTTATCGGGACCCTACAAAAAAGTAGGTTTTGGTAGGTTGAGGTAGGATTTAAGGGTTAAAACCCTCCCACACTCCTCAGATAGTTTTGGCTGACTTCTGAACCTCTGCTAAAAGTTAAACATTTAGCCTCCTTGTTATAGTTCATATAGAAACCCCAAAAGTTAAAGCCCTAAGAGCCAACCAGAAGAACGCCAAGTAGTGATTGCCGCACTCAAATCTCAAACCCCTGGTTCTCAAACCTTTTGGCCTCAAGCCCTACACCGTTAAACCAACAAACCTTTCGGTCTGGACTTTGCGAGATTGCGCTTCCACAGTACGCTCCCTTGGACGGTCGGGGGACTTAGTAAGTAGGTGATAAGTAGGGTTATAGGTACCCTAAAAGGGTGGCCCATGGTCTTCTGAGTCTCAAAGATAACTTTTGTACTTTCTAAGTCCCCTGACCCTGCAAGTGCTCCCTGCTTTTCAAGATTGGTCGAGTCGCCTTCACAGGTCAAATCCTCCGCCCATGTTAATGTTCTCAGGAGTGGGATGCCAAACATCCTTGCTTGGAGGGTCGGGGAACTTAGTAACTAGTTATTATTTTGGAGACTCATAAGTGCCATAACCCCAATTAGGATGCCTTTTAGGGTGCTTATAAGTCTACTTATTGCCTACTTACTACGTCCCCCGACCCTCCAAGTGAGTCCTAAACTCTGCGAGGTCTCGGGGATCACCGTATCCTCCTGGTGCAAACCCTACGAGCAAAGATCCTATAAGGATGGACACCAACCCTGTAATCCTCCATACCTGAACCTGCCAGAACCTACCCTGTTGTAGGGTCCCTACAAATTCCCTATGAGGCTACATAATAAGAACCTAACAACAAGGAGGTTCTGGTAGGTTAAGGTAAGCCCTACTCGTCCCCACCTCTACCCAAATCCAAAACCCATACGCCTAAAACTGATTTCCCTAGACCCTAAAACCCTAAACCCCAAACCCCCAAACCCTAAACCCTGAGACAAACCTCTTAAAACTTCAAACCTCCCAACACCGCAAAAGTGAGGGCACCTCGGCCTCTCCTGTGCCGCCCGGCGCGGAAAAAAAGCAGGGTGCCAGGCGGGTAGAAGGCGGATCGGGCCTCGCCACTCCCCGGGACAGGGTTTATAGGGGTTAGGGGGTTTAGGGGCTTAGGGTTCAGGGTCTACGGGTTTATGGTCTAGGGTTTAGGGTCGGGGGTTGAGGGTTCAGGGGTCAGGGAGACACCCCCCGGAAATGAAAGCAAAAACTGTGCTTACCGGATCTTACCCGGTCGGTTGGCATTTAAGGCTTCGAGCTTACGGTTCAGGGTTTGGGGTTTTGGGGCTGATAGGGTTTAGGACTTAGGGTTTAGTTAAGAATCATTTGAGCAATCCAAGCCTTGACGCACGTTTTGCTGGGGTATACTTAGAGGGTCTGAGCACTTCGACACTAGAAATGTGTCAAAGACTTATAAGTACCATAACCCCCGTTTGGGGTACCTATAACTCTACTTATTACCTATTGACTAAGTCCCCCGACCCTCCAAGTAATTGTAGAAAGGCCCCCGACAACAGCACCTAAACACCAATCCTATTCCAGCTCCTATAAGAATGAGTATACGGGCCCTTACAAGAGGTATTTGCACGAAGAGCAAGCTGCCTTGGTGTTGCATAGAACTGTAATATATATATATATATATATATATATATATATATATATATATTATGTATATGTACATGTATAAACTTAATTATACTATTAATTTTAGGCTGTAGGGTTCCATGGCTTACAGCTCTAGTACTTTGCGATTTACGGTTGAGGGTTTAGCTTGGCAGTGAGGGTTCCGGGCTCAGTCTTATCGAGTTTGGGGGGAGTTTCAGGTTTAGGATGATGTCCAGGGCTTCGATTTGGGTTTAGTTTGGGAATTGCGTGTGAGCTATACTGAACTTAGAACCCTAGCAAAAAATAAGATTTTAGCTGTTTCTTAGGGATTATAATAACCAAGAATTAAGATTTATTTCTAAGTACCCCTAAGTGAGGTCTTGGCATCCTTACGGACCCAATCGCCCTCAATGAGGCGTTCGTCCGTCGAGTCATGTTCTGCGATCCCACGTCTGCCCGTCCACTCACACACGCAAGCCCAACAATAGTGGTGCGTGTGGCCAGCTTTCTTTCTGCAGCATCGCGCCCGAAGGCATGCACTGCACCGTTCTGGGCACAAAGTCTCTTTCGAAACCAAGTTCCCCATCCCGGTAGCTGTGAGGCAAGTGTGTTGTTGTGAAAAGTGCGCTGTAGGAAGCTCTAACGGGGGCATTCGACCAAAGTATAAAGGGGCGAGGGGTTCAGGGTTCTGAGAGAGCATAGTACCCCTAAGGAATGTACCTGGGGTATTGGGCTCTCTGGGTTGAGGCTTTAGGGTTTGACGTGTGGAGTCTAAGGGTTTAGCCCAGGGGGGGCCACGAATTTTAAAAAATCCTAAGTCCTGTAAAGGTTAATACCTACACCCCGAAGTTTAGGGTTTAGGGTTAGTAAACCCAAACAAAAAGCTCCTCAACTCTGAACCCTAGACCCGAAAGTCAAAGAATCTGCTAAAACCACCCTAAACCTGAGAGATGGAAGCCTGCACCTGGGTCTAGCTACTGCTTTGAGGTTTAGGGGTTTCGGGTTCAGGTCGTTTGGCTTCAGGGCTTAGGGGTTTGTGGTTTAGCGGTTTAGGGGTGTTGGGGCTTTTAAGCTCGAGGCCTTGGGGCTTTTCAGGTCTGGGGGTCTTTGGGGTTTAGGGTCCAGACGTTCGATCGATGGCTTTAGGCAAAACTTGGGGTGGACGGAAGAAGAACGCTCTGGTTCCCCTGCTTGGAGGATCATGTACTTGGTGAGTAGGGTGCTGAATGCGTTCATTGTAGCTTTAAGTAGTTCTACTATCACATCAGCTACTATGTCCCCTGAACCTTTCAGGAGATTCTGCCGCCATCCGTTCACGCACTAACGGACCCTTATATACAACCCTGAATGGTGCAGTTGTTTTTCAGGGCTCCTGAGCCAAGTACCCCGTTTGAGAAAGCCGCCTTTCTGGGATCCAGAGGCAAGTTAAAACTCCAAAACATCATCAAACGGTTTAGGCCTAGGATTCAGGAGGGCTTGGGGTTTGTGTCACAGTTTGGGGTTGGGGTGTTCAGGGCTTACGGCCTACTTGGAGGGTCGGAGGACTTAGTAAGTAGGTAAGATGTAGAGTTATAAGTACCCTAAAAGGGATCCTAGTTGGGGTTATGGTACTTACAAGTCTCTAAAATAACTAGTTACTAAGCCCCCCGACCCTCCAAGTAGGGCTGCAACATCTCAATGGCCGGAATCTACTTACTACGAAGCCCTGCTCACAACAGCAACACCGCACCATACATCCTACACACGCCCTTATAGAGATCCACCGGCTCTAAATTAGCGCTGCTGCCTTGAAGGACATCAGGGATACTCCATAGGATATAGAGGTTGTAGCTTTAGTCTCCCCCAAATCAAACCTTAGATAAACAATCATGACTATCTCAACGCCCTGTATACACGAGGCAAAAGACCTAACTAGGGCCCCACCTTGGAAATCTCAACTAAAGGTCTGGCTTTCTGATTACTGAGGCCTGTCTACCAGCAGCGAGAGGTCGTGGGCAAATCGGCAAGCCGACCCGCGAGTACAGGTGTTCGCTGGAAAATACTTGCACCTGATGGACAGCAGTTGTGGTTTCTTGTGTCGCACAGTCTTACAAGGGTCTATACCATTTGTCAAATGGCCATTCGAAGGGTTGCATATCTATCGTCTTTCTCTCTACTGCTCTCGAAAACTAAGCACAAAACCAGTCTCTGGGAGATGCATTCAAGACAAGAGCAAATCCTTACGTAGCCTGGAAACCGAAACCTTTCTGGAGGAGAGTGCTCCATGCTCTTTGTAGGTCCTGAAACCCTACCACGAATCCGCCAAAACTGAACCCTAAACCCTGAACCCTTGTCCCAAACCGTGGCCCAAGACCCTAAGCCTTAAGCAAAAAGTAAGACCCAAACCCTGCATGTCGGAGCTTTGTCTACGCACCCGAAACGTGTAAAGGTTGGGCATTGGGGATCTAAGATAAACCCCTAAAACTCACACCCAGCGGTTGATGTTCAGGGTGTCAGGGGCCTAGGGTCTCTATCAGGGATTGGGGTCTTGGGGCTTTTGGCTTCGATTTTGGGGGCATTGCGCTTAAGGCTTAGGCTCAGCACCGATCTGGGTGCCCGGCAAAACCGTCTTCTTGACTTCTGCAGGTGTGAGTTGGGCACCTAGGTTTCGGATCTAAGGGTTTAGGGACTTAGGGTTTAGGGCCCTAAACCCAAAACCCTAAACCCTAAACCCCAAACCCTAAACCGGGGCTGAGGAGACAGGGTTTAGGGCCTGGGGCCCCTAAACCCCTAAACCACTAGACCCTAAAGCCCTAAACTCTAGCTACTTCCCCAAGAAGCCACAGAAGTGAAAGGTTGAAACTTCCGATTCCTACATAAGAGCCCAAAAAGTTTAAAGGCTGGGTATTGGGGATCTAAGATAAACCCCGAAAACTCACGCCCAGGGGTTGATATCCCCTAAACCCCTAACCCCTAAGCCCGTGACCCCTTGACCCCTAAACCCCTAAACCCTAAACACCTAACCCTAACCCCTCAAAGCCCTGAGCCCGGACCCGGCAATTTCAATGGCGGATGAGATGAATGTTTGGGCTGCCCGAGTTTTGCCTTTGAGCACACCGTTTAATGGCACAGCACCCTTTGAGTGTCTCGGTGCTGGCGCTTTGGGTTTATGATTAGGGTTTAGGGTTTAGGGTTTATGATTTGGGTTTTCGGGACTTGGGCTGTACCAGGCACTAAACTCCCTGCAACCGGAACAACTCTGCAGTGCCAGACCACCCAAGCCCAAGCCTCACAAGACCTTGCATCCCAGAAACTGACCAATCCTGGATCAAAAGCCTAGAGCTCTGGAAAATGTACCTGGCGGAAGGTCACATCAGGGTTGCCCTTACACCTCCTACCCTACGATCCTTAGCTACCCTACTTCTTTTCGACACCCTGCATATATGCCAAGGAACCCCTAAACCCTAAACCCTAAACACAAACCCTAAACCCTAAACCCTAAACACTAAACCCTAAACCCTAAACCCTAAACCCTAAACACTAAACCCTAACCCTAAACCCTAAACACTAAGACCTCCACGCATCTTGTGAAATGCTAAACCTCGCACTGGGCCCTGAAGAAGTTTAAGCTCGCACGGCCTTCTAACATGAGGGCCTTGATCATTACCTATAGTATTTGGGGGTTCCTGATTATAACTATAGAACTGCTGACAGCACACTCCGCCCTGAAGTTCTACAAGTTGGTTGTCGATCGGCAAGACACATGCTTTCGTGAGCAGGCTTAGACCACACCGTGCGGCGCTTCAGGCACGAACTTTCTGTTCGGGGTTGAGGGCTGCGGACTCTAAAGTTTCAGGTCGCTTTTAGAGATTCGGGTTTCATGAACTTTCAAGTTTCGCGGCTTTGGCCTTGTGTGTAGAGTTGCGGGCTTTTGGGCTCAGGATTCTCAAAGACACCCATCAGAGCTTAGTCGTGCCGAGCGTCTCTTGTTCCATTCCAAGGAACTTGACATGAAGCTGTGCACCAGTGCTTCGTGGACGCGACCATTAAGTTGCGATCACAAGGCGAAGGCACTGTACAGCACGCAGTAGCGAGCACAGCTTCAGGGCTATAGGGATTGCGGTCGTCGGGTTCGAAGTTCGGCTCTAAGAGTTTACGGCTTTCGCGTCAAGGATTCGGCTTCACGGTTTCATCAGATCTTAATATTCATCTCTAGGCTCCGGAAAACCCTATGCTACATTGAAGCTGATCTTCATACACCGGAGGCTTTTCGGTTCATGGAGGCTGATAGTTGCGCTGTGTTTGTTTAGCTAGCAGGCACCCGTTCCTCCAGGCACACCCTAAGCCCTATACCCCAAGTTGCAGCTTAGCACAGTCTCCGCACATGCTGCATTCGGCTACTGCTGGCTTTCTTTGCCAGTCTGGAGAGCCTTTTGAGCCGAAAAAGCACGGAAAAACCACTCGCCGCTTGACGATTGGAGTTCGGTCCTGGGAGGGTGTCGTGTTCTATAAGATCTATAGAAGGAATTCAAGGGGACGATATCGTTACACCTTCCGACCCCCGCAGTAAAGCCGGAACCCTGCGTCGATTGAGGTTTACGTCCTAGGTGTCGATTTCAATAGCCCCCAACACGTTTTACTGAAACTGGCATGAAACTAGTCTAGGATACCCAGTAACCTAAGAATAAAAAGGCCTCTCTTTTTGGTATTGGGTAGCTTTATAAGGAACCTAGGACTACAAAAAGGGAATAAGGGTACTACTGGGCATCCTAGTAGTAAAGACATCAAACATTGAACCACATCGGTACCTCGTAGAAGCTCAAGGATCGCCTCATGCACTCCTGATGAAGTAAATTCTTCGCATACCCAAACCTGAAAATGGGTTTTTAAGGCTTTGAGATTTAGGGTTTCAAATGTAGGGTTTACTTGGACGGTCGGGGGGACTTAGTAAGCAAGTATTCTATAGACTTATACGTATCATAACCCCAATTAGGATCCCTTTTAGGGTACTTTACTATAAGTCTACATATCATCTACTTCAAGCAGGACTTAGGACCCACTGAAACTCGGAAGTCTTAGTGCCAATGCGTAGGTGCTCAGGGTCTTATGCGGTTCTTGTTTTAGGGGTTTCGCACTGCGGGCTTCCGAATGAATCATGAACCCCAAACCCGCAACCCTCAATCCTTTACCCTGTCCCCAAGTAACGAAGCCTCCTTTCAAGCTATTTCGGGGCTTAGGGTTTTGGGGATTAGGATGTTGATGTTCGCTGGATTTCTATGGGACTCTCCTAGACTTAACCAACTCAACATCTTCAGAGTTCAAGCTGGCAGGTCCAGGTGTTCGAAGCTGTCTCGCGATTCAGGTGTCAAGACTTGAACCCTTCACCCTACACTCTAATCCCCATAACACCCTAAACCCGAAACCCTACACCCTGAACACTATACACTATACACTAACCCCACAGCCCTACACCCTCAGAATCCTACACCCTCAACCCTATCTCAAACCAGAATGCTGAACCCTACACCCTCAACCCTATACCCAAAACCCCACACCCTAAACCCTAAACCCTAAACCCTAAACCTAAGCATCAAGACCTGGAAGCCTGAAGCGATCCATTGGCTTCTCAGAGAAGGGGCTCTGGCGACTGCGGGTTCAGGGTTTCCCAGAGAGCCCAATACCCGTTAGTTAAGGAATATGGCTTGGAATAGGGCTTCATACTATGATTTTAGCAATATTCCTTAATTAAGCGGTACTGGGCTCTCTGGGTTCGGGTTTAGGGTACAGGGTTTAGGATGCTTTCGGGTATAGTGTTGGGGTTTAGGGTATAGCGCACAGGCGGCACAGGGTTTAGGGTGTAGGGTTGAGGGTTTAGGGTGTAGGGTTTGGGGTGTAGGGTTTGGGGTGCTTTAGGGTTTAGGGTTTAGAGTCTAGGGTCTCAAGTAATTAGGATCGGTTAGGGTTTAGGGTTTATTTTTTTTATTAGGGTTTATTTAGGGTCTAGGGTTTATAGTAGTTAGGATCGGATCCCTTCTTTCAGGACAGCGACGTAACCCCTACTGGGTGCCAAGGCGATGATGTCCTCTGTTCCACACGCCGCCAAGGGATGGGCTCGCCTGGTCAGATTTCGGGTTTCGGGCTTAGGGTTTAGGGTTCAGTTGAAGGGCATCGTGAAAAGAAATACGTCCGAGATATCTGCCAGCTAACATAAAAAACTTATACTCATCCCCAATCTCAGGCTGTCGAAACTCACACTCTGGATCTACACTAAATTTTCCAGCGTAAAGCTGCAAGACCCTGAAGAGCCCTACATATAAGATCTAATGCACACGACCAAACACTCCAACCCCCGAACGGGCTACATCCGATCAAAGTGCAACAGGGTAAGAGGAGTAGGAGTAGGAGTCGGAGTAGTAGGAGTAGAAGGAGTAGAAGCAGTAGAAGGAGTAGAAGGAGCAGAAGGAGCAGTAGGAGTAGTAGCAGTAGTAGGAATAGGGGGAGTAGTAGGAGTAGCAGGAGAAGCAGGAGTAGTAGGAGTAGTTGGAATAGCAGAAGAAGAAGTAGTAGTAGTTGTAGTAGTAGTAGTAGTAGCGGGAGTAGTAGTAGGAGTAGGAGTAGTAGGAGTGGTCAGAGTAGTAGGAGTGGCAGGAGCAGGAGTAGTAGGAGTGGTAGGAGTGGTAGGAGTGGTAGGACTAGTAGGAGTCGTAGTAGTAAATGCAGGAAATAGAACCATAAGTTGAAGCACGTACCCGGAACACTGAACTAAACTTCAACCCCCTCCAACCCAAACGGCGAGAAACCTGGCTCCCATGACAAAGTAGGGGACCCCTACCCGTAGGGGACCCCTACCCGAAATCCTGAAAACCCTAAAATATATAAATCCTAGATCCTAAACCCTAGAATATGCCCAAAACCTCAAACCCTGAACCCCCCAAACCCTAAACTTAGGCCCTAAACACTGAATAGGAGCGGGGCCCCGCACCCTGGAGCGCCCACGCCGCATCGGAGCTTCGCCGTGTAGTCGTTGGCGTCCCAGAGCCTGGGCTATGCCAGGCTTCCGCAAGAAACGGTGCAGAGCTTTGGGGTGTTGGGGACTAGTGTTTAGGAATATCGATAAGCAAGTTGAAAATAACGGGAAAGAGGGGGGTGGGATTAGTGCTTGGGAGTATCGATAAGCCAGTTAAAAAACATGATGGGAAAGAAAGAGAGAGAAAGAGAGGACACACATCCATGAATCCAATCCAAGTGCAACATCTATCTATTTGCCGATGTATCTATACATCTTTCTTTCTGTCTGTCTCCGTGGAAACCTGTCTGTCTGTCTGACTGTTTGCTATTGAGATTTCGAGCTGGAAAGAAGCACCAAACCCTCAACCGAAACCATGGCTTCGGGCAGCTGAGAACTCAAATGAACAGCTGCATAGGAGGCTTCTACATACATACATTTGTATATAGATATAGATAAAGATAAAGATATAGATATAGACATAGAAAGTATACGCATGCTCACGTTTATGTACATATGATTTTAAACGGCTGAATGCGCATATACATGCATACCTCTGGCGCACAACAACTGTTCATAACCTTAATCCTAGACTCTCAAGCTTAATCGCCAAAACAATAAACCCTAAATTCTTCGCCCCTGAACCCTACACCCCTAAACCCAAAACCAAAAAAACAAAGCCCAATCTAACCCCTAAACCTCTAAAACCTAACCCCTAAACCTCTAAACCCTAAACCCCAAACCGCAAAAACTAAACCAAAAAAGCCCAAACCCTAAACCACCCCAAGCTGGGCAGCGCACGCTACGAGACCATCACCGGAGCAGGTGAGGAAGTGATCCGAGATCTAAGCGCACGGAGCTGTGGGTGTCTACCTTAACCTACCAAACTCTACTTTTTTGTAGGGTCCCTATAAATTCCATATTAGGGTTTATACTAAGAACCTACAAAAAAGTAGGGTTCGGTGGTTTGAGGTAGAGTAGCTTCCCAGAGACTCCAAAACCCCTTAATTAAGGAATAAATCTGAAATCATAGTAGGGATCCTCTCATAATTTAAGGTATATTCCTTAATTAGGGGGTTTTGGAGTCTCTGGGTTTCAGGGGCTTGGGGATAGGGTTTTAGAGTTTAGGGTTAAGGGTTTCGCGGTTCAGGGGCTTGGAGGCTTAAGGGTTTAGGGATTTAGGAGTTTAGGGTTTGAAGCTAGGTTTACGGCTTCGGGCTGCGGGCTCGGAGAAAAACTCCAAACTCCCTTGCTTGAGGATCGCTTGGAAAGGCTTGTAAGGACCTCAACACGCAGAATTCCGCCCACGTCACAAAATCTGAGGCTCCAGCACCCGCCAGGTAGGCCACATCATACAAAGCTCCCGGTGAAACCTCCGGGTTTCGACTAGGTTTAGGGTTAAGGCCTTAAGAGCCCCTACCCTCCAAGGAAACTCTAAACCCGAAACTCTAAACCCTAAACTCCAAACCCTAAACCCTAAACTCTAAACCCTAGACCCTAAACTCCTAAACCCCTAAACCCCAAACCATAAACTCTAACCCCAAACCCCTGAAAGGGCCTATAGCGGCTCTCAAGGCGTAGCTCCGAGCTTCAGACTGGAGCCCTGTTTCGCAGTGGCCTTAATAATTAGAGTATGGGGTTCCTTTACAGGGATCCTTAAGGGAGTTTCCGAAATTGGGGGACCCTAATATAGTACCCTGAATAGCAGGATTCTTATTATGAGGACCCCATGTACCCCTTTCGGAAACTCCCTTAAAGGGTTCTACAAGGAATCTATAACAGGGGCGTATGATATAGGGGCCTTAAGAATCAGAGTATGGGGTTCCTTTAAAGGGATCCTTAAAGCTTAGTTGCTGAGTTCGTGAACCCCAAAAAATGTACACTTTCAGTTCTATAGTGGGTTGAAATTATCCCAAAAAGTTTAAAGTGCATCCACTAAGCTACTAAGAAAGGCTTCTATAAGGGATCTATAACAGGGGCATATGATATGGGGGCCGTAACACTTAGAATGGGGTTTTGGGGCCCATTGTACTATACTTATGGTAAGAGCAGCGACCCTGTCAGACTGGCAGGAGATAGCACAACCGAAACCCACCCTAAGATAGGGGCCTCACTGATTAGAAACGGCTTTGCGGGTATACTGTAGAACAAGCATGTTGCGGAACCCTAATCCATTAAGCCCTAAACCCTAAACTTTGAGTCGTCGTAATCCATTGCATTCAGAAGGGGCTGCCCTCTCCCTCCATATTTCCCAGAGGGTCCATATGCAATACCATTATGGAAATAGGTCCCAAAAGACCATCACTGTTATCTATACTGAACTTAGAACCCTAGCAAAAATTATAATTTTAGCAGTTTCTTAGGGATTATAATAACCAAAAATTAAAAGTTATTTCTAAGTACCCCTAAGTTATGGTTCTGGGGACCTACCACTAGAATGGTAGTATATACGGACACCCTGGCTTTTGGATTTCAAAGCCCTGAACTTAGACTCGCGCGAATCTCCTTCCTGCAGACTCCGGTGCCCTTGAAGAAGATGGAGCAAGGAGTTTAGGGCTTGGGACTTCTTAAGGTTTAGGGCTCTGGGGTTTGTATGGGGGGTTGGAGTTGTTAGGACAACAAGTTTACAGTTTGTATGGGGTGTCGAAGACAACTTTCCAAACCATCAACACTCAACGCCTGAAAATCAGCCATTCAGTCACTCGACGACCGGTCTTTGGCTTCATGGCACGTCATACAGATGATTGCAGCCAAAAAAGTATTTTCTGTCCATTAACCCTAAACCCTAAATTCCTAAACCCTAAACCCTAAACCGGTCATGCAAATGCTTGCAGCAAACAAAGTTCTTCGTCCTCTGCTTGAAGCGGTCGAAAGCTTGGTCGGCCGGCTGCCCCCAGAGACTCCAAAACCCCTTAATTAAGGAATACACCTCAATTCGTATTGGGATCCCTACTATGATTTAAGGTATATCCCTTAATTAAGGAATAGACCTTAA
Source organism: Symbiodinium sp. CCMP2592 (assembly GCA_905221615.1). Classification (NCBI taxonomy): domain Eukaryota; class Dinophyceae; order Suessiales; family Symbiodiniaceae; genus Symbiodinium; species Symbiodinium sp. CCMP2592. Next base: position 391,037 of record CAJNDT010002890.1, read on the forward strand.
ATTATAGTAGGATCCCTAATATGGTTGAAGGTATATTCCTTAATTAAGGGGTTTTGGAGTCTCTGGGCCCTTTGGTCAACCAGCCCCCGGGGCTGCTCTGTTGCTCCCTTGGTACCTGTTAAGGGCTCCTCTAAGGGCTCTGTAAGGGTCCCTATAAGGGCTCTATACGGGTTCCTATAAGGGCTCTTTACAATTTCCTATAAGGGCTCTATAAGGGTTCCTCTAAGGGCTCTATAAGGGTTCCTCTAAGGGCTCTATAAGGGTTCCTATAAGGGCTCTATAAGGGTTCCTCTAAGCGCTCTATAAGGGTTCCTATAAGGGCTCTATAAGGGCTCCTATAAGGGCTCTATAAGGGTTCCTCTAAGGGTTTAGGGGTTGGTACTTGGAGGACTTAGTAACTGGTTATTTTGGAGACTTATAAGTACCCAAAACCCCCAATTAGGATCCCTTTTGGGGTACTTATAACTCGACTTATAACCCTACTTGCTGCGTCCCCCGACCCTCCAAGTAAGATCCCATTCTCGGCATCGCCCCAAGCCCCTCCCTGCGCTCCAGTTCGCCCACCGAGCTGCTATGGGTTCCAGTAGCTTCAGCCTCGAAATGCCAATCTCCAAAACCGAAAACCGAAACCCTAAACCCTAAACCCTAAACCCAAAACCCAAAACCGAAACCCTGAACCCACAAATCCTTAACCCAAAACCTGAAGTCCCAGCCGTAAGCCTTAGCCGCTCAATGCCGGAGGGCAATATCCTAAGTACATGAAACCGAAGGAACTATGAGATAGTCCTGCTTTGGACGGTGACAGAAGCCTATCAAACTCTACAAACACTAACACCCATCATGAATAATGCAGGCATTTGTCCATCTGTAGCATGGATGACTCCTGCCTGGCTGTGCGGCCGAATGGACAAGTCCTGCGAAGGGGCCAAGCGCAATGCAAAAGTGATGATGCATAGGGACCCTTAGGGGGGTAGGGGGGAGGGGGAGGGGGGTAGGGGACTATAATTCCTTGCATAAGCCTTATCAGTCCTTGTTTTAAGTATTACGGCCCCCTGCCCCCCTCCCACCTACCCCCCAAATCGTAAACCCCTAAACCCGAAACCCCTAAACCCCAAACCCCTAAGCACCCTAAGGGTCCCTATGAATGATTCACCAACATTGACGGGCTGGGGGGTTTTGGCTTAGGCGACAGGACTTCTCGGCATTCGCACGGTTTTGGATGCCTTGCGAACATGTACATACATCTACATATACATACACATACACATATACCTATACATATACATATACATATACATGTACATATACATCTACATATACATATACATACATATATACATATACGTATACAGGCATACAGACATACATGCACACCTACATACATCCATCCATCCATGCATTCATGCATCCATGCATTCGTGCATTCATGCATGCATACATACATACGTGCATGTTAATGTTTATACATGTACATGTATGCACATGTGTGTGTCTATAGGTATGTATTCACATACATATATATATATATATATATATGTGCGCAAACACATATATGCTTGTTTAGGTGTGTGTGTGTGTGTGCATACGTATGCCCATGTAATGGTGTATGTATGACGGACTGTATGTATGCCGGTATGCATGTATGCATGTATGTATGTATGCATGCATTGTGTGTATATATGTTATATATATATATATATACAACTTCCTCCAGAAATGGGAAGTAAGTTTACGCGTTTAGGGTTTAGGGGGCCCAAGCTTCCAGTTTCCTAAATCGGAATCCCTAAACTCTGAACTCTCCCAAGTCAGGAACCGCACTGGGATATGACCACGGTAAGTTCTACAAGATTTGGAACATGGATCGAGCATGCCAAGTGCACGTTAGTTTTCTGGTGTCTGCTTTACGCTGGTTTGCTGGTTGAGGGTTCGGCATTTGGCTTCTTGTTGGACCAGGTCTTGGCCTTAGGGTTTGCCTTTACCCCTCAATCCTGAACTGCAAAGCAAAGCAAACGTCCTAAACCCTAAACTCCAAAAACCTTGAACCCTGAACTCCAAAAGCCCTACACCCTAAACTCCAAAAGCCCTAAACCCCGAAGGCTCCAAAACCCGAGCCCGAAACCCTCCAGGCAGACATCAATCCCAGGAAAGCTAACGCCCTAAGGACATAATTTGGAGGCCTTGATAATGAGGACAGGGTTTTAGGGGTTAAGAGGGTTCCTTTAAAGGCTCCTTACAGGGTTCTATCAGGGGTCTATAAGAGGACTCTATGATATAGGCCCTAATTAGAATAGGGCTTGGGGGTACATTATAAATTATAGTATAATTACAGCACGGAACCCTAAGGGAAAACATTGGCAATTATGTAGGCTTCTACATTAAACAGTAGCACACAAAAGGCATCATGCCAGGCAGCCTTTTTCTTTCAAAAAAAACAATTCTGACCTCTGTCTCAGGTACTTGACCGCAAGGCACTCCAAGGTTTGGTACGTTTCGGTGCGGTGGATGATACAAACCTTGCAGTACCCTCATGGCCCTGGACTATGGGAACTATGGTATATTCCTTCGTCTGGATACTGCAGGATTTACATTATCAACGGTAGTTTCTATTCGAGTCGCGTGTTTGAAGTCTCGAGCGAAGAGAAACACCTAAACTCTAAAACCCTAAACCTGGAAACTGCAGGTTGAGGCAAAACCATCCCTGAAACCAAAAGCACTTGAAGCCCTAAAGCCTCGAACCTGAAAGCCCTAAAAGCCCTGAGACCAATCGTATAACCCGGACAGATGCGCTGATAGGAACCTGTGGAAGATACCGGATAGGAATCCTCCCAGGAACGCAGAACGCGTGGCGTAAGCCCTAACGGAACCCTTAAAGAAGACCTGAACCTACATATAAGTATGCCCCCCCTTAGAACCGCACATTTTTGGTAGTCTCTTGGGTTTTACATGCTCAGAAGCAAAAATACAATTCCTAAAGAGACTATAGTGAAAGGCCCTGTAGCCGAAAATAGGGCCCTCAGAGTCTAGGGGTCTATACAAGGGTTCAGGGTTTAGGGTTTAGTGTTTGGGGTTTAGGGGTTTAAGGGCTTAGAACCCTCAACCCTAAACCCTAAAGGTTTAGGGAAAAGCCCTGAACCACAAAATCACGGAGAAGCGCTCCTTGGATCGTATCAGGTAGGAAGTACCCAAGGTCGACACCTCAGAATTCTACTGAACTTAGACCCCTAGCAATCACTATGTAACACTTCTATATTTTAGCTGGTTCTTGGGGAGTAAATACAGGAACCAAGAGTCCAAAATATTTGTAAGCACCCCTTAGAATCGGAATTTGCGGGTTCTTGGAAGGGTTTAGGGTCTGTGGGTTGCCGGGGTTCATAGGCGCAGGATATCGGAGTTTCCGAAATTTAGGGGTACCTGATTTTGGGGTCCTTATAATAAGGATCCCACTATTTACGGTGCTACATTATGGTCCCGTATTTGCGGAAACTCCCAAAGAGGAATTCGGATTTATATATTCAAGGGTTTGGGTCGAATGAAGGAAAATAGACGGGACGGAATCTGCCTTATTGGGACCCTCATCAGAAATGGTTCAGGGCTCCGGAGTTCGAGGTTTGGGGTTTCAGGGTAGGAAAAGGCATTAAATTTAGGATTTGGGTGCTTGTCAAAATTATGGTCCCTTTTTGAGTGCCCTAAATATTCGGTGCCACATTAGAATAAGGACCCAAAAAGGGACCCTAATTTTGGCAACCACCCGTTTCATGAATTAGGCTTCAGGCTTTCGGGTGCAGGGAAGATGACTAAGCCTGGGTCTTATGGCTTCGAGTTTGCTGCTGAAGGCTTCAATCTCCCTGCTGCTAGTGCATTTACAGAAAAGCTTGCAGAAAAGACTAGGCTTTAGAGGATTTGTTGGAGCCTGAAGAGATACTTTGTAGCTGCATTATCTGGCTTGCACCGCCTTTCTGTTAATTTCCAACTTCCTGTCCGGCCATACACGATGCTGGATTAAAAAGTAAACCCCAAACCGAGGGTTCTGGGCGTTTTGGAGTCGAAAAATGAGGTCGGTTTCGAATACATTATCCCTCGTCTTTGAAAGACTGTGGTAACAAGAGCTATTGGATACTATAGGGGCCTCACTAATGAGAATGGGCCTTAAGGCCCATTATGGAACAATCATACAAAGACAAAAAGGGGGATACTCACAGTACTTCTTTTGACCACCATCTTACTTCTTCAGGTGACAGAGAAGCCTTAGTCGACAAACAGGACTACTGTGTATAGCACAGCGGCAACAAACTTAAAAACAGAACGAAAACCCGTCAACTCAAGATGTAGGCTTTCTGGTCTGGGGTGTAAGCTTTAGAGTTATACAGGATCGCCTGCTTGACTCGTAATGTCACAGCAATGCTCCCTTTGACGTCCATTCGTACCAATCAGACTCATAATTTTGCAGGGCTGATGGGCAGTACTACCTTTTCATAGGCTTCCGTGGTATACCGCCTGCTAAGCGCACTTCTGCGCAATCAGCCGAGGCCTGCACAGCCAAAACCTGCAGCGCGGAAACAGCACACAAACCGTAGTTGTAAGGGGACTGTAAAAGGGTTGTGCATTGAGACCCCATGTACTGTCACGGATTCAAAAACCTCAACTCTACTTTAGGTCTGAAGGAAAAGGTCGAAAGGATATCTGCTTCTGTCCCTCTTCACGATTGAGAATCTACTTGGAGGGTCCGGGGACTTAGTAAGTAGGTAGTAAGTAGACTTAGATGCACCCTAGACTAAACGGGATCCTGATTTGGGAAATGGTACTTACAAGTTAGAAGGCCCACTGGCCTCCAAACGTAGGGCCTAGGGGCGTGAAGGGGCAAGGGGGATAGATATTCACGGGGCAGCCTGGGTAGCCATACCGATTGTAGTTCTGCAGCATGCACATAAAGATCTGGGATGTCTCTGGCAGTATGCTTGCAATTGTGGTCCCGATTTCAGTCAAGTGAGTTGAACATATCAAGCGTCCTTTTGCATATTAGCAGGCCGACGACCACGTGCATCATCATTTTCGTGGGCCCAGACCATGTATCTAAGGCATGGCGCGATGCAAGCAATGTTTCGATGTTAGGTGGGCTTTTCATATCTCTTGCAATAATTTGCAGGTTAATGTTCATATTTGCTGATGCTCCAGGAAATATAAACTCGACCTTCAAAGTTGTAAGTCTTACAAGTCTACGGAATAACTACTTACTAAGTCCCCCGGCCCTTCAAGTAACTATTAAGCCAAACAAAAGCATTGAGGCCGCTCTGTAGACAGCTTCTATAAGGTTGGCTGCTGGATCTTACATCGAAGCTGACACCCCATGCCGCAACTTGAGGGCCTGAACAATGTGAAATCGGGCTTTGTCGTCAGAAGCACGGAACCCCAGGAAATTGCCGTTCTCCAGGCTTCTATATTCGATGTAAAGTCTCGTGGCCACTTACACTCACATATGTAACTTGCAAAATTAGGATTTCGTTTAGGATCCTGTCTACAATAAGGGTACCATACTATTTTGATAAGCTAAAGCGGGACCCTTTAGCGAACTACACACAGATATAAACCACTTAACGACTCACTGATCGAACGAAACCCTACAATCATCTTAATCCCTAAGAGGGTTTAGGGTGCATGGTTTCTCAAGGCAGGCAAAAAGCCAAAACCTTAAAGCCGAAACCCCACAGCAAAAAGTTCAACTGCACCCAAAATCCTGAACCCTTAAGCCCTCGATCCAAAAATCCTAAAGCCAAAGACGGGCGGCACTCCGGGCAGTGGTCTTTGGCCGTCGGCTGACGAACGAATTTATCCTTGTTGAACGCCCCTTTTTCAGAGCATTCAGAATAAATTGAAGCATTCAGTGATTGATGGCACTTCTCAATACTGTCAGTTAGGAACTCCTTGATGTTGATGATTTGCTTCGTCTGGTCGGTCTGCTCAAGGATGAAGCGGAACCGCCGACCTCTCGGCAGGCACGGCCGTCGCTGCCTTGCCGCTGTCGTCGGCGGAAGCCTTTCGCCACCGGACATCCTTTCACCGCCGACATCCAGGCGGGAGTCTTTCGCCGCCGGCTGTCCTCGCATCGCAAACCCTCCAAACCCTAAACCTTCAAACACCCAAACACTGAACCCTAAGACCCTAAAGCTTCAACCCTACCTCCCCCCCTCGACCTTCAGCAAACCAGTAGATCCTGAATTTCTCACCATTAAGTCTTAAACAGACCTAGGGTTGAATCCCCTAGAAGGCCTATCTAAGGGGCCCATACTTCCAAGCTTAGACTAGACCTACTTTAGAAACCCCCTACTACAGAACCCTTATAAGGAACGCTTATAGATTCCTATCATAGACACCCTACAGTGCCCTTTTACGGAAACATGCTCGGACCCTTTTAAGGAACCCAAATATAACCACTACAAGGAACCCTTATTATAGAACCCTATTGTATAACCACCCTACAAACCCTGATAGAACCCTTTTAAGGAACCCTAAACGGCCGACCTCCGCAGCGTCCGGCGCCAGCGAGAGGGACGTCAGTGGCCCGTCGAGCCGAACCTGTCTCTCCTGGTGAAGCCAAGAGGTTAAACTTTCCGATTCCTGCTAAACTACAAGAACCCAAAAAAAATTCAAGGTTGGGTATGGGAGATCTAAGAGATCTCAACTCGGGTTTAGGAGTTTAGGGGTTTAGGGGGGGCCTCTCCTGGTGACAACCAGGCGGGAAGCCAAGAAAACATCCTCGGGTTTAGGGCCCTTCAGGAGCCTTGAGAGGCCTTTAGGGACCTTAAGGCTTCAGGCTTCAGGGTTTCAGAGTTTGTCGGGGCCTGGGGGTTCGGACTTTTGGGGTTTGAGGCTTCTGCTTGTTGTGGGCTGTGCGAGGACCTTGAGGGCTCAAGTACGCAAATTCGATATAGAGTTTATAGGAGGGTTTCGAGTTATGGGTATACTTTGGGTGGAGACGACTTCCCGTTTGGGGTAGCTTCTGGGTCGAAGCAGGTGGACCCGGGGGTGGAGATGTACTGGCGTATGTGCATGTATGTATTCAGGTACGCATGCATACGTGCATGCATGTATGCATCTATGCATGGGTGCATGGGTGCATGTATGCATGTATGCATGTATGCATGCGTGTGTAGTTGTGTAAAAAAGTGAGTACGTAAGTGAGAATAAGTATGTATGTGTGTGTGTGTGCGTATGTGTGTATGTGTGTATGCATGCATGTATGTATGGATGTATGCATGTATGTATGTACATATGTATGTATTCGTACATGTATGCATGTATGCATGCGAAGTGTACTACTTGAAATGGCAGCAACAACGACAATAAGAAACGGTTTACCTATATTAACAAACAGATGTAGGCATAGGTATTGTAGGTACCTGGACAGATTGTTGCAGATATAGAAAATTCCAAAAAGTTCACACAGCGGCTTGTGCGTGAACTAGGTAACCAGGGTATTACAGTAGAAGCCAGAAAGTTGGAACATGGCTTTAGGAGGATTAGTGCTAGGATCCCTTATACTTTACCTTAAGGGCATGAGGAGTCTGATGTTCCAACTTTCTGGCTGCTGCTATATGGTATGTGCCCTCTTAGGGATAAGCGGGATTTTGCCCAACAACAGTCTGAAGAAATGCGTATAAACCCACTGTTCTTTGCCGACCTAAGGTACCCTAAACCTCAAACCAAACCAACTCTCTCCGGTCATGCCGTCCTCCCTCAGGTCCAGCGGCGAGGACCCCGCAATGACCTGATACACATGCAGCAGTATAGGGTCCAGGGTTTAGGGTTAGGGTACTTGGAGTTGTACGGCTTCCAGTTCGCAGTTTCATGGAAGCTGCGAAGCCTTTCCAATCCTAAAGTCCTAAACCAAAATTTCCTAAAGTACTGGGGTGAAAGACTCCTGATCTGGTGTCTGTGGTTTAGGATCTATGTACGGGTGGCGGATCTGGGCGCAAGTGCGGGTGTTTGAGGGCTCTGGATTTGCGCTTCGGGTGTTGAACATCGGGTTGAGGGGTTTTGGGGATTCGGATTTGGGCCTTGTGGAAATTGCTGTTTGGTGTATGCCGTTAGAAGATCATAAAACAAGGTTCGACTACTTCCGAAAACCCGCTGCTTGACATGAAATGCGACCCTTACCTTGAACCCAAGTTTTTATCGTAAAGATTGAAAGTTCCAGGGTTACGGCGCAGGGGCGAGTAGTTTCCCAGAGCCTCCAATATCCCTTAGTTAAGGAATATACCTTAAATCATATTAGGGATCCTACTAAAATTTAAAGTATATTCCGTAAATAAGGGATATTGGAGTCTTTGGGTTAATGGCTTCTAGCTGCTATCGGGTTATGTAGGCTGAGGGCTTCGAGCACCTGCGACGGGAAGTTTACCACGGACTCCACATTATTATTATTTGGCCCCATTTTGGAGCACTCCCTAAACCCAAAACCCGAAATCAGAACTCCCGCAACCCGAAACCTCTCGAGACCTTGAGGATGCTTCCATAACCTGCACCAGAGAAGCCCGCAACGAGGAAAGCTGAGAATGCCGCAGTGACAGTGCCGTCGCCGCCCACCACTACCTTTTGGGGGGCGAGTCGCTGTCTCTAGTACTGCCATAAAGAACCCTAAACCCTAAACCCTAAACCCACCCTGAGAGTTTGCAAGGGCTTCATCAGGTACGGCGTCTGAGAAGTCTGAGAAGGTCTGATAAGGCTTTCACGCAGGGGGTGTTGCGGTTTTATAGCATGTTATGAAGGGTTTGGGGTCCGGGCGTACGGCTCTGGTTTTGGATTCAGCTCCTAAAGTCTGGAAATCAGGAGTATTATAAGTAGGCGATATCGGGGCCTCAAGCCGGGCACTGACCGGAAGGCATTGTGTGTTAGTAATTACCAGGCTCCTGGCGACAGCGGACGAGACTTGCAACGATGGCACCCTCCGCTCTTCGATGGAGCTGGAGCGGCTGACATACCTTAACCCCGAGTAACCTACCTTTATAAAAACTTGGATAAAGAAACCCCTAAACCCTAAACCCCATACCCTAAACCCTAAACCCTAAACCCTAAACCGTTAAAAACCCTAGAAAGGTAGGTTTCTTAGGGTCCAGGTACGCCTTGAAGTTGAGCCCGGGCCATCTGGGAAATCGCACCTGCATCTCCTCTCAGAGTGAAGGTCAGTATTATGTCATATCAAACTGTATTCTGTCATATTACGTATGCTATGTTCTATTACGTCACACCATGTTGTAGTATGTTATATTACGCTTTATTATGCTATACTATGTTATACTATGCGTTATCCTATGTTATATTATGCTATATTCTGTTATACGCGGCGCCTTGACCAGGCCAGGTGCTGTGCTATGGCAACCTGGCCTGCGATGCTTGGCGCCTGAAGCCGCCTTTCCCAAGCAGTTACTTTATAGACTTGTAAGTACGATAACCCCAATTTAGGATCCCTTCTTAGGGTACTTTTATATGTCTACTTAGATTACCTGTTTACTAAGCCCCCGCGACCCTCCAAGATCAGGTGCTGTATTTTTTCAGGGCGCCTTGGCTCCTCCTGGCGCAACACAGAAAATATTCTGCAGACTCCAAAACCCCTTAATTAAGGAATATGCCTTAAATCATAATAGGAACCCTAATATGATTTAAGGTATATGCCCTAATTAAGGGGCTTTCGGAGTCTCTAGGATCAAGGACGTCGCCCATGAACTCTTCTTTCCTCGAGTCAGGGGCACGAAACTCAATGTCTTCTCTGCTTATGATCTTCCTCATTCGCCCGGCGTAAACAGCCTTCCCGGCATCTTACCATGGCCTATGAAGCACAGACGGTTCAGCTCGTCATAGGCCCGGTCCCATGCAATCGATTTGGCTTTTCCCACTGCCGGTAGGCGGTAGGCAGGAATATGGGAGTTTCCGAAACCAGGGGACCCTAGTATCGTACCCTAAATAGTAGGATCCTTATTATAAGCACCCCCAAATATGGTACCCCTTGTTTTCGGAAACCCCCAGTTTAGGACCGTACCACTCGATCAGAAGGGGTAGGCATTGATACAACCCAAAGAAGGTGCTCCTACTGTTGATGGACAAAAGCCTGCATTAGCCATTAGCCATTATGAGGAATACACCATGGTTCCCGTAGTTTAGAGTCCTTAGGGTCATGCAGGACTTTGTCCATCAACAGTAGTACCTAGCCCTAGTTATCACTGGCCATGAACCTTACAAATAAACCCGGACTGCGCCAAAGCCCTGAACTATAAACCCTACGTCCTAAACCCCAAGGGTCCAAGTGCGCAATAGTCATACACTCTCCAAAATAGTAGCCTGCATAACTACTACCCTGACACCGAGTACCTACTTATTGGGTCCTTTGGACCCTTGACAACATTGCAAACCCCAAACTTCCTCCTACTGAAAGGATCGGTCGGCCAGTGCGTACGTTTTAGAGTAAGATACAAGCAGGATGACGCCAGTTGGGGCAAATCCTACACCCTGAACCCTAAATCCTATACGGTAGCCCTAACTGCCTAACAAAACCTTAAACCTCTAAATCCTCAACCCTAAACCCCAGAAGCCTAAACCCTAAACCCTAACCCTAGAACCCTCCCTGAGGCTTCAGAACAAGCCCTGAGTCATCCTGGGCCCGTGCAAAGCGTGTTCCACTTGCCACCGGCGTGCACACCTCACTTTGATCATGGTGGAGTTTCTGGCTTTTACCTTATTTTAAAGAGCTACAAGTACCATAACCCCAATTAGGGTCCCTTTTAGGGTACCTAACAGTAGCAAATGGGTCACCCTCCCTAGACCTAGTCCAACCCTAAACCCGAAACCCTAAACCGTAAACCCTCAACCCCTCAACCCTAAACCCCAAGACCGCGGGGATGTTCGAGTGTCCGGCTCAGCCATGGCTGGAAGACTTCCAAGGGAAAGCATCACGGGTGGAAAGATGCTGCATGCTTTGAAGCTCAGGATGCTCAATGCTATGACTCTAAACCCAGCTAACCCCCGAAAACAAGCCCCCAACCCTATACACCCTGAACCATGCTAGCCACACAAAACCCTATTAGAGGCAGTAAAAACCCAATGTAGCACTTCAGGTAATCGCTACATCTTATGCTGCTTTCTCGGCGGTGCCTGCCAAAACCTGAGTCCCAGCCACGTCTGCCCATGCTTGATGCCAGTCTCGGCGGAAGCACGGCACCCTGGGATCCCAACAGCAGCGACAGTCAGAGCAAATGCCTGTCGCCCGTTGACCATCCACAAGATCGCAACAAAGGGTTGCTTCGTCCGGCTGTGGAATTCGTTGAGGCTGATTCGCCGAGTTGAACCTCAAACTCTCTGGGTGCTCCTGTCAAATCCTCACGGCGCGTTTCGCAAGGAGTGGCTGGGAACAGCAGCTTCTTTCGACTTGCTGCCTGTTTGCCTTGGCCCAATGTGCCATCCTCCTTGCAGTGCTACCCCTTAAGGATTTACTTTAGGGTTTAGGGCTTCTACACGACTTTGCTTCCAGGCTTAGAAAACTGGCGCAAGACTTAGCTCATCTTAGGGTGGGTTTTGTTTAAGTGCACTGACTCTTTCTCCACTTCGCAGCAGGGTCTGTGCCTTTGGGGTTTTGGGGTTTAGGGCGTTTGCTTTAGGGTGGAAGGCACAGGTGCAGTTGATTTGGAGATCTTTGTGACAAGAGCAGAGCCGCAACCAGAAAACAAGTCGAAGAGGAGTCTAGACTCGGCAATGTAGGGGCCTTCATCCCAGAGACTCCAATATCCCTTAATTAAGGAATATACCTTAAATCATATTAGCGATCCTGCTATAATTTAAGGTATATTCCTTAATTAAGGGGCATTGGGCATTGGAGTCTTTGGGATAATTACTTGGAGGGTCGGGCGACTTAGTAACTAGGGGAATAAGTAGAGTAGCCTAAGAGGGATCTTAACTCGAGTTGTGGTGCTTATACTAAGCCCCCCGACCCTCCAGGTAGAATGAGGTTTTGGGCTCCTTTACACTTCATGTAAAATCAGGAGCCCACCAAAATACTTGGCAATTTTAGGCTTCTATATGGGTGGTTGTCAAAATTTTGGTCCCTTTTTGGGTCCCTATTCTAATACGGCACCTAATATTTAGGGTACCCAATTAGGGACCATAATTTTGACAACTACCCATATTACCCGACAAGATCCATGGGATGTGTCGGGTTTGTGGGCAGGCGATCTTAGGAGTTCGATCCTTCGGATGCTCCAACTGTGGAGGGCCGACCTCGCGAAGCCAGAATTGCTTGTGTTTTGCGGGCCTTAAAATGGGGTCGCCCGACAGCCCCATAACTGTGCAGCTTTGAGATCGTACAAAGACAGGGAATTTTTGCCAGAGGTGACTCTAGCATTTCTGAACAGAGCAGATCAAGCCATGCAGAGTTATGGTATCGAGAAGGTGGGCCGGAACAGATCATACAAGAGCGGCGGAATTTTCTGGAAGGTATCTCCACCAGATCTGAACAGGACTTCTTGAGCTGTGTAGAGTTATGGTATCGAGAGGTGTGGCTGACGGTTCGGAATTTGTGCACGGTGCTTAACTCCAAAACCCCTCATGCACGACATGGGCTCACCTGGCTCTCGCCAGATTTTTTTTGCTCTTTTAGCAGAGACCCATTTGCAACATTCTTTGCCTCTGCCTTGCTTCTGATTGCATTTGCTGTTGCTAGACCAGTGGTTGCGTTCCCTCAAAAAACCGAACTGCACTTTTCGCTGTTCTCGGAGATTGCACCTCTGCTTCAACCATCGTCAAATCGGGTCTTTTTTGCTTCATGGTTGCGTGTGTCTTTGCGCAGGATGGTTGCATCCGCTGTCACAAACCGACAAAAAAAAGATCGCTCGCAGCAGGCGCTCCAACCGACTTTGTTGCTCAGCAAATCCACATCTCTGCGCAACACAGACCCGTGCCGCTGCCGCTCCCGCAACACAGGTTTTTCGGTCTGCCTCAAATGGAAGAACTGCTTTTGAATCAGGTAGTGACCGCACTCGTTTTGTCTCGTTTCGTTTTGCTTCGAATGTTTTTGACTCAAGAAAAAGATCGAGTGCTGCGCACTCTGTTTTTCTTGTTAGTGACTTCTGAGAGCTGTGAAGCGCCACGGCCTCGCCTGTGCAAGGTTGGAGTTGAGAGTTCTCCCAGAAGGTACCTGTGCCTGAGAAAGCATCGACATTGACCTGTTTGGACCAGATCCTGTTTGTCCCATGCTCAAAGGTGGAAGTGTTCTGGCTGCTGTGTCTGGAACGTGTTCGGCCACCAGTGCCGCCAACGTCCACTTTCGGTGCGGACCAACTGCAGCACACGCGGCTCCAAATGTGGGGTCGAACAAGCTTAGCAATTTTGGCTTCGCTTGAGTGGCCCCCCTCTGTTCTCTCATGTCCATCACTTCCACAGGCAAGCTGTCTGGTTGGAAATTCTTGTTGGAGAACGATTTTTCCACACTGGATGCCTGCCTGTGGGCGAGTCGCCTTGATGTAGCAGTGTGGAACGCACGGGCTTGGGCTTGGGCCCCAAAATGAGGAATTCGCGACCCCAAAATAGGGGCCGCCAAGCGGCCCCGATTTTGGGGTCCTCTGGTTGCCAGTCAAAATATGTTGAAGGAGGTTGACTGGATTTCGCGGCTCCTTTTCTGGGGCCGCGAGACGGCCCCATTTTTGGGGTCGCAAGTTTGATTCCTGCACCCACAGCGGCTGAATCTCGTCAGCTGCGCATGTCATTGATTGTGTTGACTTTGGGGAGCGTCTGGTGGAGGACCGTTTGGAAGGTCGGAACTTGTCCAAAGCAGCTGTGTTGCTCGCCCTTAATAGTGCTGCAGCCAGCGGAATGCAACTGTGGAGGGCCGACCTCGCGAAGCCAGAATTGCTTGTGTTTTGCGGGCCTTAAAATGGGGTCGCCCGACAGCCCCATAACTGTGCAGCTTTGAGATCGTACAAAGACAGGGAATTTTTGCCAGAGGTGACTCTAGCATTTCTGAACAGAGCAGATCAAGCCATGCAGAGTTATGGTATCGAGAAGGTGGGCCGGAACAGATCATACAAGAGCGGCGGAATTTTCTGGAAGGTATCTCCACCAGATCTGAACAGGACTTCTTGAGCTGTGTAGAGTTATGGTATCGAGAGGTGTGGCTGACGGTTCGGAATTTGTGCACGGTGCTTAACTCCAAAACCCCTCATGCACGACATGGGCTCACCTGGCTCTCGCCAGATTTTTTTTGCTCTTTTAGCAGAGACACATTTGCAAACATTCTTTGCCTCTGCCTTGCTTCTGATTGCATTTGCTGTTGCAGACCAGTGGTTGCGTTCCCTCAAAAAACCGAACTGCACTTTTCGCTGTTCTCGGAGATTGCACCTCTGCTTCAACCATCGTCAAATCGGGTCTTTTTTGCTTCATGGTTGCGTGTGTCTTTGCGCAGGATGGTTGCATCCGCTGTCACAAACCGACCAAAAAAAGATCGCTCGCAGCAGGCGCTCCAACCGACTTTGTTGCTCAGCAAATCCACATCTCTGCGCAACACAGACCCGTGCCGCTGCCGCTCCCGCAACACAGGTTTTTCGGTCTGCCTCAAATGGAAGAACTGCTTTTGAATCAGGTTAGTGACCGCACTCGTTTTGTCTCGTTTCGTTTTGCTTCGAATGTTTTTAGCTCAAGAAAAAGATCGAGTGCTGCGCACTCTGTTTTTCTTGTTAGTGGACTTCTGAGAGCTGTGAAGCGCCACGGCCTCGCCTGTGCAAGGTTGGAGTTGAGAGTTCTCCCAGAAGGTACCTGTGCCTGAGAAAGCATCGACATTGACCTGTTTGGACCAGATCCTGTTTGTCCCATGCTCAAAGGTGGAAGTGTTCTGGCTGTGTCTGGAACGTGTTCGGCCACCAGTGCCGCCAACGTCCACTTTCGGTGCGGACCAACTGCAGCACACGCGGCTCCAAATGTGGGGTCGAACAAGCTTAGCAATTTTGGCTTCGCTTGAGTGGCCCCCCTCTGAAACACAAAACCCGAAGCCCTGCAGCCTATGGGGCCTAAGGAATATGAATACTGGTTCAGAATCATAACAAAAATTGAAAAATCAGAACAATAGTAGCAATAACACTGATAACAAAACTACTAAAAGACGTTTGGAGCTTGGAGCTGTTGTCAGGTCATTGGGACTGCCAGGGATGATCTCTACAGATCCGTAACCTCGAGCCGGAGACCCGAGGGTAAGGATTTGGGAGCTTCGGGCGTGAGTCAAAGAAAATAGGGGACCTAAACATGGATCCTTTTCGAGAAAACCCAGGTTGTCAATCCAAAGCCCGTAAGCCGTAGTCGTAAACCCCAGAACACCCGATAGCAAACCCGCTGTACATCCCTACATTGCCCTACAGACATTGAAGACTCCAAGACACCCTAAACCTAAACTTTAAAACTTAAGGCCATAAACCCCCTAAACCCCCTGGACACACTAAACCCCCATCTTACTAGCGGAGTCCAGCCAACCGAGGCTACCGCAAGGTTTGCTACACCACCGCCGCAGACTGCCAAGAAGTTCTGCACCTTGGGTGGCAGGGATGAAGGTCTGAGAACCCCTACCCAAAACCCTAAACCCTAAACCCAGTACCCTAAGCCGTGGTTTCATAGGGGCACTCATGGGTTCTTGGAGCTACTATCTGCTTCTTGTAAACGTACCATTGGGTTTAATGTAGGAGCCTGATTAAGAAATTAGGGTTCCTTCTATGAATCCTACTGTTTTGGGGCTTTAGGACCGAAATTTCTGAATCAGGTTCCTACATGGTAACAGAGTTTGCGTAAGGTCTTTCCAAAGGCTTTACGAGGGTCTTAAGTCTCCAAATTGTGCGATCCAGGTTCGAGAACTTTGTTGGCGTTGGGGCGCTAGGGTCTCAGGGTCTGGGATTTAGGGTTTTGGTGTTTTAGGGTTTAGGGTTTTGGGTTTAGGGTTTAGGGGTTTAGGGTTTAGGGTTTAGGGTTTAGGGTTTAGGGTTTAGGGTTTAGGGTTTAGGGTTTAGGGTTTCGGGTTTTGGTGACTTAGAGTTTTGGGGTTTGCGGTATCGTTTTCTAGGGTTTAGGGTTTAGCAGGGAGGCTGAGCAGCCAAAGCCTTCTGCGGCAACTGCACTTAAACGCGACACCCGAATCTAGGGGCTTAGCAAATGGAGTAGAGTTGGGAAGCCAAAGTGTACATTATACTAAGGAGCCCAACGGAATAGCATGAGCAACGCTTTCGCATATGTTAACTATTCAAGCCCCTGAGTCTCGCCTCAAAAGTAACTTACTTACCCTATAAGCCACAGAAATGAAAGGTGAAACTTTCCGATTCCTACTAAACTACAAGAACCCAAAAAGTTTAAAGGTTGGGCATTGGAGATGTGGGGTTATGGTTTGTATTATTAGTATCCCCCTAATAAAACCCAATATATACACTCACCTAATCCTAAAAGGAGCCCTAATTACACTCACCAAAACGGTAATCCGGTAATATAAACCCTACTTCATGTCAGGTAAGCTATGAAACCGTACTCCCCTGAAGATGTAGGGAACTCACAATATTGGACGTCCCTACACAGGAAACCATAACCCAAGAAACGAAAACACAAGTCACCTAAACCCTGAACCCTGAAAGCTGAACCCTACACCACAACCTGGGAAGCTCAACTGAAGATTGTCACGAAGAGTTGCGACCTTCTGCTAAGGCCTAGGATTTAAGAGTCGGGAAAAGGGGGTCTAGGCTAGCCCTAAATTCTAAACCCTAAATAGGAGTCGGGCGTCGGGTTTAGGCGATTGGGGTTTAGGGCTGTTTACTACTGGCGCTGCGGGAGGCTCCCTCTTTGAGGGTCTTTCTTGACGTAAGTCGAGGGGGCTAACTAAAAAGGGGTTTCCTTCTATCAGGTTGTAGGGTTTAGGCTTTGGCGTTAAGGGTTTAGGGTCCGGGGTTTGTGGTTAAGGGCTTCCTTACTTCCCAAATACCTATGGGGGAAAAAGCTCCAACTTTCCAATAAGACTACCGTACAAAAGCCCCAAAAGTTGAAAAGTTGGGTTTTGGGCCACTGAGCGTTTTAGGGCTCCGGGTTTAGGGTTTAAGGTCCGGGGTTTGGGGTTTCTTTTTCTTCTGGGTGGGTTCGGGTTTAGGGTTTAGGGCCATCTGAGGTCGGGCACCACTCTGTTTTTCATGAGGATCACCGCGACATCACCCGTGGTGGTCCCTGCAACGCACAGAGACTGGCATGGAAGCCTGAAGGGTCTGTTCTTTCGAGGTATGTAGGGGGCCTTACTAGTTAGAATTGGGTTCCTTTAGAGGCTCTATAAAGGATTTAGGGATGTAGGGGCCTTACCAATTAGAATGGGGTTTGGAGTACATTATACTATCATGATGATAAGGAACCCGTAAAACAAACATTCTAATTATTGGGGCACTTACATTAGGTTGATGAACGAACCCTGCTTCTTATTCTCCAGGCCTCTGCATTACTCTAAGCGGGACACTTCGTGATGATGGGCTTCTGACAGTATCATCGTCACTTTCAGGTGAAACCTAAGCCTGAGCACAAAGTAAAGCTAGGGCTGATTCAGGGCTTAGGCTCTTGGGCCTAATTGGTGATTGGAGTACTGCAGTGGCCTTAATGACTAGAACAGGGTGTTGGGGCCCGCTATAAAATAATTATATGAAGGAACCCCAACATAGTTTAGGCAATTATCAAGGCTCCTACAGTAAGGCTGAGGCCCAGGGTTTACCTTGCCCTTGCCCGCTCCCTTAGCAAGGCGTCTGAGATCTCCACCTGGGCCGGGACGGCAGTCGTCGCAAGTGTGGCCCCTAGCCCCATGGGTATCCAAGCAGTGCCACATGCGCTTGTTGCAGTCGTCGCATACGACGATACAGCGGAAAATAGCCCCTGGCCACGTCCCAGCGGCCCACACCTGGTGTGAGGACATTGAACCCAAAAGGTCATCAGCAACTCCCTGCTTAGTGGGGAATGGGGGCATGGATTATGGGGACTATTATCGGGGATTGTACAGGGACTACTACAGGGATCTATTCCCCCACTCCATACTAAAGCACCAGACAGGCAAGCAAGAGAACCCTTCCTAAACCCTAAAGCCTGGACCCAGAACCCTAAAACCCAAGCCCTAAAACTAAATCCTGAGCCCTAAGCCTGCCGCCCAATATTTGTATACTTGGAGGTCAAGGAGAACATCGAGGGAAGATCGAAACCAGCGGTACCATTGCAGGTCGGTACGCCAACCTCGCAGTATATAAGTCCCCCAATCATAATCCAAATCAGATGCAGGATCCTGTGTACAAAGCAGGAACCCTAAACCCTAAACCCGAAGTATATTCCTCACTTGAGAGGTTTCGGATTCTCTTAAGCCCAGGAATCTGGAGGGCGCTTTTGTCTAACATAGGGACTCTGATGATGTACAAAAACATACAAGGCTTCTATAGGGTCGGTAAAGGCTTTACAGAGTCACAGGAACGATGCCGGAAATCTCAAGCAACAAACCAACCCTAAAGTGCCCCAAAATCCAAAGCACGTTGAAACCCCCCAAAGAAAAATCCACGACCCTGAACCCTAAACCCTGAACCCACGACCCTAAACCTTGATCCCCCACACCCCCAAGGCGACCCTAAACCCTAACCCTAAATCCTAAACCCTAAACCCTGAACCCTAAACCCAAACCCAGATGGGCCTGCCAGGAGATACTCATAGTCCTGCGTGTAGGCTAGGCCTGGATGCCCCGAAGATGTGGCGGCTGTTGGGATTGGTGTAGGGTTTAGGGTTTAGGGGCTTAGGGTTTAGGGGCTTAGGGTATAGGGTTTGGGGTGTACTTGGAGGATCATGGGACTTAGTAAGTAGGGTTATAAGTACCCTAATTGGGGTTATAAGTAATTATAAGTGTAGTTACCTCATATAATTATAACCCTAGTTACTAAGTCCCATGACCCTTTAAGTAGGGCTGAGAGGTCGGAGCCACAAGTTTGGGGCTAAATCCTGAACCCCTAAAGCTGCGAAATACGAAGCTTAGAGACTTCAAACCTTTCGGGTTTGGGGTCTGTGATCTGAGGTTTTAGAGTTTTAGGGCTCTAGAAACATCAAGTTCCCAGATCACCGGAAGGATCCAGAAAGTAGAACCCTAATTTGGGACCCTTTTACCATTAAAGGGTACTTTGTAGGAAGATCCTTCAGGGATCTACTTTCCAGATTCTGCCAGGGTCTGGTTTCAGGGCAGTGTAGATTCCTTTGAGCCTGGGCCTCCGAAAAACACAAACAAAAAACGGACACGAAACACTTTAGGGTTTCAGGGTTTAGGGCTTAAGGGCTTTAGGGCTTTAGGGTTCAGGGTTTAGGGGGTTTAGGGTTTAGGGTTTAGGGTTTAGGGGGTTTAGGGTTTAGGGTTCCAGCCGGACTGAAACCGGCTCAAGTCGACCAAAGGCTTCGCTTGAGGGGCTCCCGGGGTGGGAGATTAGGGGGTTTAGGGTTTAAGTTTAAGGTTTCAGGATCAAAACTTTGGGGGTTTAAGGGCTTAGGGTTTAAGGGCTTAGGGTTTAGTGTTTAGGGTTTAAGGGGTTTAAGGTTTAAGGGTTCGGGCTTGAGGGTTTTGCTGCTTCTAAGGATTGAGGCTTGAGCTCGGAGCTTGTGTTGACCCACCCGACCACTGCTTTGAAGTGTACTTAAAGGGTCATGGGACTTAGTAACTACGGTCTTCGAGGGCTCCTTAAAAGGGATCTATAGGGTTCCTTAAAGGGATCTATAGGGTTCCTTATAATGGGATCTATAGGGATTTAGGGTCTACTTAAAGGGTCATGGGACTTAGTAACTAGGGTTATAATTAGGGTAACTACACTTATAATTACTTATAACCCCAATTAGGGTACTTATAACCCTACTTACTAAGTCCCATGATCCTCCAAGCAGGGCTTAGGGAACCCTTCCTGAGAGACTGGCAGACGTATTCGCGAACCTGCTTGAAGGCGTTCCCTACCTGCACGTTGCACCGTAGGGTTTTGGGACTTGGGGCTGGGGGCACCTGTGCTAAACCCCAGATCCTGGTCGCTATGATTGCATGAAACCCCCACACGCTCAAGCCCAAAGCCCCAAAATCCGAAAACGCGTTAAACAAATCCCGCCCACAGGCGCCTTGACCCTTTTATCAATCTGAATTTGTGAGTGCGAGACCATATCCCGTAGACCCTAAGCACATAGGCCCTAAACCCAAACCCTAAACCCTAAAGCCCTGAACCCTAAAGCCTAAAACTGATAAACCCTAAACGGCTCCCGAGCGGCTGGCCGCAACAGATCCTGCCTCTCTCTTACAGCTATGGAACCCATATAGAGCCCCTGCACTACCCCTTATATAACCCTATGGTAGCCCTTATGTATCCATATAGATCCTTTGAAGGAGCCCCTGTTCAAAACAAACTCAGAGACTGAAAACCTCGTGTACCTATAGATCCCTCAAAGGAACCCCTTAAAGGTAGCCTTATAGATCCCTTCTCTCTTCTTCAACAACCGTGTCCGAAAAAGTTCAAACTTTCTAAGATAAAGCGAAAAGAAAAGGCCAAAAAGTTGAAAGCTCCCCCCTTTCACGATCTAAGCCTTTAAAGGAACCCCAGGATTTATATCATCAACCGTATTTAAAGGGTCATGGGACTTAGTAACTAGGGTTATAATTAGGGTAACTACACTTATAACTACTTATAACCCCAATTAGGGTACTTATAACCCTACTTACTAAGTCCCATGATCCTCCAAGTAGGAACCCCAAACCCTAAACCCCCTAAACCCTAAACCCTAAAGACCCCTTATAGAGCCCCAGGATTTATACCATCAACCGTAGGAACCCCAAACCCTGGTCCAGCCTGATGCGCCGCGAGCTCGCCTCGCACGTGGTCCAGGTGCCACATGGAGATGTTCTTGCCTCCACAAGCGCGGCGAGGACTGGGGTTGAGGGGTTTAGGGTTTAGGGTTCAGGGGTTTAGGTTTTAGGGCTTAGGGGATAGGGTTTAGGGTTTGGGGTGTACTTGGAGGATCATGGGACTTAGTAAGTAGGGTTATAAGTACCTTAATTGGGGTTATAAGTAATTATAAGTGTAGTTACCCTAGTTATAACCCTAGTTACTAGGCTGAGGGAGCGAGGACCACGGTTGATGGTATAAATCCCTAAACGTATGGGAATTATGGTATATTCCCTATTCTGGGTAATGCAGGATTCATATCATCAACCGTAGGGTTTAGGGTTTAGGGACGCATTATTTTGGGGGCGTTTTAGGGCCAAGGGACTCACAGTTGCAAGTAGGCAATAAGTAGAGTTATAGGTACCCTAAAAGGGATCCTAATTGGGTTTATGGTACTTCTACGTCTTCACAATAACTAGTTACTAAGTCCCCCGACCCTCCAAGTGAGCGGTGTGGACTTTACACATTTTTTTGAATGCAACTCATAGGGCTTTGTAGGATCTCTTTAGAATGTGCTTCACAGTTTCCATAACTGTCAAAGGCTGTAGAAGGATTTCTTTGGTGGGCTCCAAAACGGCTTTAAAAGCTATTATGAAGTTGCATGGGTTCTTGCCTCTTCTGGCAGCTGCAAGTCTGTAAGAAGTGAGTCGAGTCGAACTTGAGTTCAGGGAGAGCAGTAGGGCTGTAGTGCTCTGCGGCTCAGGCTTTGGTTAAGGGATTTCCGCGAAGGTTCAGGGAGTTGCTGATTTCAGGGTCGTCTGCATCGCTGAACGGGTTTCTCTCATCGTTTACAAGGCTTATAGGTGTTTTGAACAATGTTGAGGGGCGAAACCTGCATTCTACCTATAGCCTCCATTGTAGCTCCTTTTTTGGTCAACCAATTTTATGGTTAGGGTCCTTTTATGGTTCGGGTCCTATAGAGTTTGGTTAGCCAAAAAAAGGAACTACAATGGAGACTATAGGTAGACTATGGGAGCTCTGCCATATTGCCTTGCTTGTGTGACCCTAAACCCTAAAGCCCTAAACCCTAAACCCCTAAACCCCTAAACCCTAAACCCCTAAACCCAAAACCCCTAAACCCTAAACCCCTAAACCCTAAACCCCTAAACCCTAAACCCTAAACCCCTAAACCCTAGACCCCTAAACCCTAAACCCCTAAACCCCCCCATCGATAGTAGGAGTCCATGTCAACCCTCAACTCGAAACCGCCCCAAACCTCTCAACTTGAACCAGAGATACACCGGTTGATGATATGGGAGTTTCCGAAATTAGGGGTACCTTATGTGGGGGTCCTTATAACTAGGATCTTACTATTTAGGGTACTATATAAGGGTCCCCTATTTTCGGAGAGTCCCATATAAATCCTGCATTACCCATAATAAGGAATATACCATAACTCCCAGAGTTAAGGGTCCTTAAGGTCATGCCGGATTTATGTCATCAACCGTCCCGAACCTTATGAAGCCTAAAACCTAGAAGTCCCACAGCTTTGAGTTTTTAAGCCCTCGCAACTGCATCCCTGAGTTACGAAACTGCCAAACTCTTGCCGACTGACTCCCAGCGGAACCTCCACAGGACGCGAACTGGTACTCCTGCGTATCCCGGCCTCGGTGTTTCGGGGCTTCGTAAGTTCTAGAAGATTTCGATGACGATTCAGAACAACTTCAAACACTGCTCTTGGAGGGTTGTATATATATATATATATGTATATATACCTAAACCTAAACCCTATACAGTGTAAGGAAAGACTTGCAGTAGGGACTGGGGGTTCAGGGCAGACCAGGAACTAAAAGGAGAACTCAGAAAAACGAGGAGGAGACGTCGTACGGTTGATGATATAAATCCTGCATGACCTTAAGGACTCTAAACTATGGGAATTATGGTGGGTAATGCAGGATTTATATCATCAACCGTAGAATATCTGAGTTCATAAGCCCACAAAAGTGTTTTCAGCTCGATCGATGAGGGAGAATCCTGCCACCAAAAGTATACAGTGTACTCACTCAGCTACTAAGATATTCAGATCTTGAAAGCTTGCATATAAACCTCTCGAGACTGTAAACTTAGCAGGGTATGAGTCGTCATGGAGTGATACTGCTGATGACAAACCCTGCCATGTCCATGATAGGGAGTATACCATAATCCATAGCAAAGGTTACTTAAGGTCTTGCAGGGTCTTAAGTCTTAACCATCAGCCGTACCAGTAGCGGCGCAAAGAGCTGCCGACACCGCTGTCACCTAGCAGGAGAAGCCATGCATCCTCACAGATCATCAAGATGGGTAGTTTCCCGAATAGCCGTCACTCACACTGCCCGGATCCATATTTCTGTCCATCGCATGGGCAACAACAATGCGAACTGTCGTCACGGAGAGCTTGATACCTGGGGGTTCCATAATACAAGTCAAGTTTACTGTACTTTCATTATACCCAGTAACCCTCTTTTTTGTAATTACCAGGCTACGCGCATGGACAACAAGACCACGACGCTGAGATTTGACTCGTCATTGGCCATGGTACCTACATGCTAACTAGGACCGGGAACGGAAATGCTAGCCCGTCCTGAGTTTAGTTTTTAACTACGGGTTACGGACGGTTTTAGGGTTCAGGGTACCCGGTTTACGACAGTGCAATTAAAACAAGTAGGACTCTTGGAGTCCAGGAAAAAAAGAAATCGCTAGTAGTAGTGCGATAACCCTGGGCCACAGGCGCTTGATGTCCCGCACCATGCCACCTGGCGGAGGCATGTCGCAGGATGGCTTCGAGCTTACTTGGAGGATCATGGGACTTAGCAAGTAGGGTTATACATACCCTAATTGGGGTTATAGGTAATTATAAGTATAGTTACCCTAATTATAACCCTAGTTACTAAGACCCATGACCCTTTAAGTAGACCCTCAACCCTAAACCCTAGAGATCCCTTGGAGGAGCCCTTTAGATCCCTTTAAGGTCCCCTTTAAGGAACCCTAGTTACTAAGTCCCATGACCCTTTAAGTAGCGGACTGTGGATCGGGGTTCCTTGGTTTACGGTTTACGCCGCTGCGGTACGCAGGAGTGAAACATCCCTTCGGTTTAGGGTTTAGGGTTTAGGGTAAGAAGCGTACGGCGTGCAGCAGTTATGAGGACCTTAAACCCTAAACCCTAAAGACTACACCCTAAACCATGGAGCACCCCTGAAGCTCCGGGGAGTCCCAGCTGATGACAAACTTGCCGGTTCATGAGTAGATGCAAGTGGGAGCTTCCGAATACTAGGGGTACCTTATTTTCGGGTCCTTCTTGTAAGGATCCTATTGTTGGGGGTGCCATATTAGGGTCCCCTATTTTCAGAAACTCCCAAGTAGGATAACTGCGGTTGTCTGTGCAATTGCCCCATTTCAGTCCATGAAAGTCCGAATACACCTGCTGCTGAGCAGAAACACTGCAAGGCCGGACACACTTCCGCCAACTCAAACCACAGCACCAGCACGGTTTCTTAGGATGTCCTTAAGGGGGGGTGGTCCAAGGGGGGTAGGTAACCTAGTAATCCCCATTATTCCCCAATACTCCCTAAGCTTCCCTAAGGTTCCCCAAAGCTCCCTAGTACCCTCCCCCCTTGAACCACCCCCCCTTAAGGATCCTATAAGTTTCAGAGCGCTGGATTTAGAGCTTTGGCCTGAAACTTGTCATTTGAGGTTTCAGGGTTTGGAGTAACCATGCTCGTTGCCTAAAACCTCTGCCAGGGCAAACCTAAAAGCACAAGGGCAACAAGCGGAGGGTCAAGCAGAAAAGTTCCAAACAACTCACATCGAAAGCTCAAAATGACATAAACTAAACCCTTCCCTCAGAACCTCCCGAAACGCTAAACCCTAAACCTATGAACCCTGAACAACCCTGAACTGCACACCCTAAGGCTTAAAACCGGACGTTTTCAGGGCTTCAACCACAAACTTAGCTGCCCTGATCATAAGACCCAGAAAATATGAACTTTCAGTGCTGTAGGGTATAATGTTCCCGAAAAGGGACATTGGACTCATCCAGCCACTAACCCGATCAACCCCACCTGCAATGACGCAGATCGAAGGCTTCGGAGACAGCTGGGCCCAGGCCATAATGAGACCTGAAAGCGGAGCCTTCGGCCTAAACCCTAAACCCTTTGGGTTTCGGCTTTCGAGCATATGACAGACCTTGACCCTGCAGAATCTGCTTTATTCAGCATTTGAATTGTCTGTTTTTTGTGGGCTTTCTGGTGTCCAGAGCCCAGGAAGATGCAGAAGCAACAAGAGCAATACTAGACAACGCTGCATGCACGGCATGCAAAAACACCTCGAACACAAGAAGTGTGCAGAAGTAGTGGGCGCACGGCCTCTGCTTTACACGCATTGCAAAGGTTGGCAGGTGAATGAGCACAACATGCAGTCAGAAATGAAAAGTCAACGTGTGGATGCAGCTACTTGTCAGTGCGGTTGTCGACTTACTGCCCTGTCTGGCATAAGGGCTAGATAGTACCCTAACCCGAGAGATGTGGTCCTAGAGATGCCATAGGAGGATATACTTGGAGGGTCGGGGGACTTAGTAACTGGTTATTTTAGGGACTTATAAGTGCCATAACCCCAATTAGGGTCCCTTTTAGGGGACTTATAACTCTACTTATTACCTACTTACTAAGTCCGCCGACCCTCCAAGTATATCATATAACCTACCGCGGTCCTTCAGGCTCAAAGTCACAACGAAAAGCCTCAAGCTCCCTACAGGCAACTCCTGGGCACAAGGAAGGTTTGCGTTGTAGGATTTCGAGATGTCGTCTTGTTGCGGGAGCCCCTAAAACCTACACCCTGAACCGTATAACGGGCTTTCAAGTAACCAGGGAGACAAAAGCGTACACTCTTATTCCAGAATGGTTCCTTTAAGAACCAGGTCCCAAAACAACAGAGTTAAAGTATGATACTCCAGAGCCCAGTATAGTAAACCCTTTTCGGGTACTTATACGTCTACTTATTATCTACTGGTCTGCACCCCCTGGGACCCCTCGCGGCTGCTGGTGTCATAGACGAAGACACGCTGGTCGACAATGTCTCCGCCTCGGAAATGTATGAGTTAAGGGCTTAGGGCTCAAGGGTTCATGGGTTTAGGTTAAGGTCCAAGAGTTTCAGCGTTTAGGGTTTAACGGTTCAGGGCTTTGGGTTAAGGGTTGAGCTCCGGCATGAAGGTTGTGTAGGTTTTGCTTCAGGAAGGAATATCGGCAATACACTTCCTTTTGTTGGGATCCTAACAGAAGGAATCCCTAAACCCTAAACCCTAAACCCTAAACCCTAAACCCTAAACCCTAAACCCTAAACCGGAACCTAGCTTACGGCTTTTTCGTGGGGGCACAGAACCCAGCTGCAAAGAACCAGGGTGCCCTGTCTGGGGATCGAGGGGCTTGGGGCGAGGGGTTTAGGGTTTCCTTTAAAGGGCTCCTTAAAGGGATCTATAGGGGTTCCTTAAAGGGATCTATGGGGTTTAGGGTTTAGGGTTTAGGGTCTGCGCCGTATTGCTTTTCACTTGAAGGTTTGGGTGTAGGGTTTTGGGCCGATGAAGCCAGGCAATTAGAAACAACTTATCTACCAGTACCCGTAGCTATCTCGAAAGGGATAGCCCTAAACCCTAAACCCTCAACCCTCAACCCTCAACCCTAAACCCCTTAAGGCTTCTTCCTTCTACTCCACCAGCCTGGTTCTATTCCTACCCAAAGAAGTCGATGAGCAAGAAGAGAAACATGTGGGGGATTAGGGTTTAGGGTTTAGGGTTGTCAAAACTATGGTCCCTTTTTGGGTACCCGAAATATTAAAAAGTGCCGTACCAATATGAGGACCCAAAAAGGGACCATAATTTTGACAACCACCCATATATACCCTAAACCCTAAACTCTGAACCCTACACCCTAAACCCTAAACCTTAAACCCTAAACCCTGAATGAAGTCAAGATACAGGAGATCAAAAACCGGTCGTCGTGCGAGAAGGCAAGCGCATCGATGCCGTGATCCTGCTCCTGTGGCAGCAGGGAGTTCTAGCATTCAGGTTCTTAGTTACTTAAAGGGTCATGCGACTTAGTAACTAGGGTTATAATTAGAGTAACTACACTTATAACTACTTATTAGGGCACTTATAACCCTACTTACTAAGTCCCATGATCCTCCAAGTACCCAACACGCCACAGGAAAAAAGCAACCATCATTGGAATCTTTGAATTCTTACGCCTCCAATAAGCCACAAATATAAAAAGGTTAAACTTTCCGATTCCTAGTAAACTATAAGAGCCCACACAGTTTAAAGGTTGGGTATTGGGGATCTTCGAGTTCAACGGATTTCGTGAATTTAGTGTGCAGGACTGATTCCAGCATTGAAAGCCTTAGGGCATGTTAGGGCTGGGTTCTTTAAAACCCTAAACCCTAAACCCTAAACCCGTATAGGTTGGGCCGACCGGCATTTTGTCTGGCTTCGCAAAGCTTGCGGCGGCTTCCAGGCTGCGTAGGGTTTACGACTGTTTCTGTGAGTTCCGACGACCCAGAGCTTCCAAAACCCCTTAATTAAGGAATATTCCTTAAATCATATTCGGGATCCTAAGTTTATTCCTTAATTAAGGAGTTTTGGAGTCTCTGGGGAGTGTTACCCAGCCAGGCAGGTTTGTCAGTACCGAATTCCAAACCATGCAGATTAAAAAGGAACCCTTGAAGGAAACCTGAATCCTAAAGACCTACGGCGGCATTTTCAAACCCTAAAACCCCAAGACCCTAAAACTGATAAATCTGAAGAGCTAGAAAGCATAGAGAAACTATGAAGACTTCCGAGACGTATGTCTTTGACGCTGCGGCGGAGCCTCGATGCGCGGGATCGGATTATCAACAAACCTCTAGCCGAAGCCCGTAACATAGAAGCCTGAAATAGTTGGTATCTGTAAGTATTCCCTCATAATTTTTATAATGGTCTATACTGGACCCCGAAACCGTGTTCTAATTATTAAGGCCTCCTCATTATCCGGCACGAGCGCCGGGACTCTAAAACGAAGCAACAATCATCAAAGGTTCTTCGGTACGAGTCACAGGAATATAGGGGCATTTCTAAAACGAACAGGGTTTGGCCCAAACCCTGTCATTGGGGTATATTGCAGTAACTAAACCTATATTAGGGAACACGAAAGAAAAACATTCCCAATTGCCCCAGCTCCTATAGCAAGGGCCAGAGAATCGTCATAGATACTCTAGACTGTAACAACCCAACCCGCATTGGAACAAACTTGCAAACACCCATGAACCGTAGGCCCTTAATTATCGAATACTGTATCATAAGAAGAAGCACACCATGCTGTAGGCTATGTTGCTAGAAAAAGGTGGACGGGGTTCCGGTCCCTCAGCACACGCGAACCCCACAAACACAAAACAAAAAAACTACAACACCGCTGCGAACCTCTAAGCCCTAAAGCCTAAACCCTAAACCGCAAAAACTTGCCCCGCAAGAGGGCCTGGAAGCAGGCGAGCTGCGACTTGGTTTCGAAGCCTCAGAAGCCATAAAGTCTTAAAATGCCTCATATGTTTGCATCATAACGGAACCCAGGGGGCAGTATCTTGAGTTTAGCGTTCAAATCTCATAGCCCCCAGGGTTCCCAGCCAGGTGCCGGGTTGAGGCGTTCGTCAAGTTTGGAGTGGACCGGTGTGCTTGTATGTGTGTGTGTGTCTCAGGCTTGAACCTAGATAAACCTTACTGCAGAAAGAACCCTAATTCGTGTCATGACGCTCATAAAGATACTTACTGACGAAGCCCCTGGGCCCCCCTAATCCCTGGACCCTAAACCCTAAATCTCTAAGCAGAGCCTTCAATCCTGAATCCGTATCTTGTCGAGTATGACGGTAGTTGGACCCACATCCTGAATCCTAAACCCTAAACCCCAAACCCCTAAACCCTAAACCCGTAAACCCTAAACCCTAAAGCCCAAACACTAAACCCTAAACCCTTTCCTAAGAAATCTTCCTGAGATCCCTTTTGTCTTAGCCGCGGGGCTCCAAAGGAGAACATCGGCATTTTGGCCCTGCTGTCCCGACGCCAGCATCTGGCCATTGTGTGAGACCTCGGCGGTTTAGGGTTTAGGGCCCTGTTGAGGGTTTGGGACAGTGCTTTTTCTAAGTTTTGGGTGTGAGGGAGCATCGAAAGTTCAGCTGAAACTCACTGATGCAGAGAAGCCCCAGCCCAAACATTCCCAGACCCCTCTCCGGGCATCGAACTGTGAGGCAGGTGATGAAGTCATCGTGGCCCTGGCAAAACACCTGCAAGGCAGGCTGGATGGTGCGGTTGGGAACTCTCAAAGGCTCTTAAGGTAAAAGCCAGAAAGTTGGAATATGATTATCCTAAAACTTCTATGGTAAATTATAGGGTATCCTACCATGAAACCATATTTCAACTTTCTGGAGTTCCCTTTATATCCCTGGCTTCACCAAGGGCTCAAAAACTTAAGGAACGTTCCTTCATTGAGCATGAATCCGAGTTCCGAGTGTCTCCGAGGGTGGCACAAAAGCCTCTGCACAGCATAGACTCCGAAAAAAATCGAAGTCTCCCATTGATATCGTATACTTGCTTGTGATATGCAGGATGCCTGCTATACCAGAAGCAACACGCCTCCCTAAACCGTGAACCATGAATCCAAACTCCTAAACCCTAAACCCTCAGCCATGAACCTAAAGTCCTAGGCCCTATAACCCCTGAACCACAAATCTAAACTCCCTAAACCCTAAACCTGAATCTAAACCAACTCCCCAAACCGTAAAACCTAAACCAAGACTTCAAGACGGCGGGAGCCTGCTCGTGGGGATCTTCCCTCGTGGTTTGGAAAGAGAAAGACAGCCGTTGCGTTCGAGATCAGGGGTCGTTTAGAAACTGCCCCCACCCTGTAATAGTGACTATAAGGATTATATTTATATTATATTAGGGCCCTATTATATTCCTATTATACCACTATTACAGGGTGGTGGCAGCTTCTAAGGGGTCGTAATTAGGGGCTCTCAACCCTGAACCCTAATACCCTCAACTCTAAACCCTAAGATTCTACACCCGAAAGCCCTAAGCCCCTATAAACCCCCAAAGCCCTGAGCCGCACACACAAAACTCTAAACCCGAAACCAAGGATGCTCCGCTCTTGACTGTAATGTAGGGGCCTTGATAGTAATATTAGAATTAGAATAGGGTTTTGGTGTTCCTTAACATAACTATAGTATCATATACGCCCAAACCCTATTCTACTTATGTAAGCCCCTACATCCCTAACCCTTATAGTATCCTTCAAAGGAACCCTTTAAAGGAACCCTTCTCTGATTACAAAGGCCCCTACATCAAGCTTGAGGGCTCTTGGCATCCTTTACCCTGCCATGGGAGAAGTCGCTTGAGGCTTTCAAAGGTTCCTAAAGCAGGGTTCCAGTTTGGGGTTTAGGGCTTTAAGGCTTTAGGGGTTTAGGGTTTAGGGTTTGGGGCTTTAGGGGTTTAGGGCTTAGTGTGTTTCAGTTTTGAGGTTTGGGGTTTGGGGTTTAAGGCGTTAGTCTGAACAGTCTTTGCGTGTTTCGAGGGCCTACTAAGGAGTTGCTTGGGGGGTGTTGTGAGCAACTCTTCCTGCGACGGTGCCGGCATTTTCGGGGACTACTCGCAGTTGGTAGTTATTCCAAGCACTCCGACTTCTCAGTACTCCGAACTCGAAACTCCCAACCTAGACCCTAAACCCTAAATCCGAAACTGGAAACCCCCAACCTAATCCCTAAACCCCAAACCCTAAACTCGAAACCCCCAGCTTCAAGCACTTAGCCCAAACCTCTGAGATGTACAGAATGAGTTAGAAGGGACCCCCACCCTGTAATAGTGGAAAAATAGAAATATAATAGGGCCCTAATATAACCCTTACAGTCACTATTGTCACTATTACAGGGTGGGGGCGTCTTCTACAGAATCAGGCTACAGGCTTTCGGAAAACAACGGAAGTCTCCCAAAACACGGGAAGCCTAAACACCAAACTCTAAGCCGTAATCCCTAAGCCGCATTCCTAAGCCCTCAACCTCAAAACCCTGGACCTACACCCTCTAAGCCCTAAACCCTATACACCCGAAAACCCTGAAACCCCAAAACCCTAGACCCTACACCCTCTAAACACTAAACCCTATAGACCCGAAAACCCTGAAACCCTAAAACCCTAGACCCTGCACATCTCTACACCCTATAGGCCCACCTAGGCCTACCGGCTAGATGGGAGTTTCCGATTATAGGGGACCCTAACATAGCACCTGAAATAGTAGGATCCCTATTATAAGGACCCCAAAATAAGGTACCCCTAACCCTTATAGAGCCCTTTACAGGAACCTTTAGAGTACCCTTATAGTAACCCTTTAACGGGACCCTAAGGTACCCCTAATTTTCGGAAACTCCCAAAAAACCGCTGAGGCCCACGCAGGTCTCCAATGATGATGACCTCATCGCCAGCACACTTTCACTTAGTTGCTGAGTTCTTACTTGGAGGGTCGGGGGACTTAGTAACTAGTTATTTTGGAGACTTATAAGTACCATAACCCCAATTAGGATCCCTTTTAGGAGACTTATAAGTCTACTTATTACCTACTTACTAAGTCCCATACCCTCCATTATAGAACCCTTATAAATCCCTTTAAGGATCTCTTTACCTTAAGGAACCCTTTAAGGAGACCTACTTACTAAGTCTCCCGACCCTCCAAGTAAGACCCAAAGCCTGAGCCCGAAAGCCGAAACCGCAACTGACGAGGGAGAAGAACTGGAGCGGAGGCTTCCTTGCTGAGTTCATGAGGGTTTAGGGTTTAGTTTTCTTTAAGTGCAGGGCTTAGGGTTTAGGGTTTGGGGTTTAGAGCTTAGGGTTCAGGGTTTAGGGTGTAGGGCTTACTTCTCAACTCAGCTGCTGAGTTCATAAGCCCCAACAAGTGTACACTTGCAGCTTTAGAGTGGGTAGTATTATCCCAAAAAAGTGTGAAGTGCATCCACTCAGCTACTAAGTTCAGATTCCGCAGGAGGGGCGTGTACTTGTGCGGGAGGGCATGGTTTAGGGCTTGCGGCGCACGGTTTAGGGTTGAGGGCTTAGGATTCAGGGCTCGTAGGGTTTAGGGGTTTAGGGTTTAGGAGGGCGTGTACTTCGGGGGAACAACTTGCAGGGTCGGGGCACATAGTAAGTAGGTAACCGTGGACTTACAAGTACCCCCAAGGAATCCTAATTGAGGTTATGATAGCTATGAGTCTATAAGATACCTACTTACTAAGTCTCCCGCCCCTCCAAGCAGGGGCCTGAATAATGGGTGTATAGCATTCTTCAGACACTGTTCCTGTCTCTTGAGCATCTTTGTTGGGATGCTCGATCGACACCCCCGAAAAACCCCTCTTGACCCTAGATCCGTAGCCCTTAAGCCCTAAACCCTAACGCCCTGAAGCCTGCGCCGAAACCCATGCATTTTCGGCTTCAGGGTAGTGGAAGGATTAATCAAGACCTTGAGGTTCGGCGGCGGCGAAGGACATGGCAGTTGACTGTAAGGCTAGGTTATGGCCAACTGTTCTAACCTGTTTTATCAAGATTTGGCAGGCTTTTGTCGCCTAACAGGAACCCATGCCGGGCCCCGGACGCCACCGACTGCCTTCACATAATCCTTCCCATTCGGATGGAGATGGCAAATCCGCTTGAATCTGGCAGCATATTAATCGGCTCAGGGATAAGGGGCTCAAAGCTTACAACCTGTTGTAGCTTTGGGTCATAGTAAGGCGACAGTGTCCCGAGGGTGCCCAGTGCTCTTATAGAATAGGTCTATGGGTGACTACAGGATTCCTACAAACTACCCAGAGGCCCCATAGTAGTTCCTTTTTGGGATTACCCTATAGGGTTCTATATATGAAACCCAAAAAGGAACTAGTTTGGGGCCTTTGTGTAAATCTTCGAAATCCCACGAAACCCACACACAACCCCCGGGAGTCCCAGATCCCCACACCCCAGCTTTGGAGGGGTTTAGGGGTTTTGGGGTTTAGGGTTTTGGGCTTTAGGGTTTAGGGGTTTAGGGTTTTGGGTTTAAGGCTTAGGGCTTAGGGGTTTAGGGGTTTGGGGTTTCGGCAGTTTAGGGTTTAGGGTTTTAGGGTTTAGGGCTAAAGTTTAGGGTTTAGTGAGAAGCACAGGCCGGAGAAGCTCGACGTTGCAGCCAATTGCATGCTCCAGCTCGATGGACATGACATGCAAGGTGCGCCAAGTGCTGGCCTAAGACTCCTAGTCCCGAAAACCCTAAACCCTAAACCCCTAAACCCTAAACCCTAACTATACCTGACGATTCGAGAAGTCTACGTTCCGACGTGCACCGGGAGCCACCGACTTGTGCGACTTCCAAACCAGGCTCAGCTAGTTTTTAGGTTTAAGGTTCGGGGAAGCTTTCAACATTGAAGCTCTGCTTCCATAGATCCTTGCGTGTTGGTATATAGTTGTGGGGTCTTACAGCTGTTGCTTGAAAGTGCATGGAGGGCCGTCTTCCAGAGGTACTTTCGATTTGCTTTTGCAAACATGACTTGTGCTACACAGACGCATGAGAAGCCCCAACGCTGGGCATGATGAGGGCGGCGATCCGAGCATGAGCTTTCAAGCAAGACTGGCAGTGCGGACCGAGGCCTCCTAACACTTACGGGCTATAACATTCAGTCTCAGAAAGGTTGTGGGGTTTAGAGCTTGAGGTGTTGCAACAAAGCTAGGACGGAGCTTGTCTGCATCTCTCTCACACCGTGGTCCTAATCCTGCAAGAAAGCATGAACATCGGCACACACATGTATATGAGACTTCTCCAATCTGTTAGGATGTGCAAGACTCCATACGTACACACCAGTGAGCAAGTACACCGCATGTCACATCTCTTTGTACGTCACATCAGCACAGACATCCCGCATAGACCCTTGAGGCCCTCGACCCCGAACCCCTACTTGGAAGGTCAGGGGACTTGGTATTTTGTAGACTTGTAAGTATCGTCCCCCAAAAAGGGTCCTACTTATAAGTCTACTTATTACCGACTAGCTAAGTCCCGCGGCCCTGCAAACACTGAAAGCACACCTGTAAACCCAAAACATCCCCACAACCTCGACCCTCAAGCCTAAACTCCAAAATGACCCCTTAGACCCTCAAACCCAGATCGAAGCCACTGGCAGGCGGAGGAACATACCTTGTCTCCCTTCTTCGAGGTGCCTTGTGGCAAGGTTTATGCTTTGGGTTTGGGCTACATAAACGGGGTTTGGAGGCGGCTACGGTTTATCGTGGTTTCGGGCTGTAGGGTAGTGCATTCGCACCAGGAGAAGACTTCTGTGAATTCTTTTTAAAGCTTCTTCAGGTTTGATTCCTGGCTTTACAAGGCTTCACAAGCGTTGATGGGTTTATGGACACGCTTGAATAAGGATCTGAACACCTTCATTGGATTACCTTGCTATGCCCGTTGGCGTGTTGCAGAGAGTAGTTTCAACAGCCGAAACACAAAACCCCTTACTGCTACACTCTAAACCATAAACACGGACCAAACCTCAAGCACCAAAGCTTACACCCCGTTCTGTTCAAGCTTCCCGGGCTGTTGACGACAAGATCGGGCTCCTGCGCGTCACCCTTTCGAAACGATTGTTCCGGCTACCTAAACCCAAACCCAGCGCCGCCGAAAAAGTAGACTCACTGGACCGTAGGATTCGGCGGGTGTTGCGGGCTTGGCACTCAAAGCCATGCCATACCTTGCGGACGGTGTGCTGCAACATCTTCATGTCAGATGCCCTTATGCCCCATGAAACCTTGGATCTAAGGGCCTGAGAACCACACAAGCATATCGGCCTCGCTATTTTAAAGGGTACAAGAACGCCCCGCCCCCCGACCCCCCCCAAGAGGGTATGTTTCATTGCGTTGTACTGATGCTGATGTGGTCTCTTGAGCCCCTATGTGCAAAGCCCGAAAGATTCGAGTGAAATTTAGAATGTCTCCCCTAAGAGGTCATCCATATTTATTCAAGGCATGCCCCAAAACCCTATTCTAATTAGTGCAGCCTTAGAGAAACTATAGCCAACCGTAAAAAGACCGTAGGGAACTGTCGTCAAAAAACACCAAATTTAAGCCTAAACCCTCAACCCGAAAGCTCAGAAACTCATAGCCCTACGGCCCAAATCGTATACAACGAACCTTTGCTAGAGACCCTACAGTCCCCCGCGACGTGCCCGGAGCCTTCTGCGGTGAAGCGACTCCCAGCCGAGCCTGGCGCTCGAATACATAGGGTTGATGATATAAATCCTGCATGACCCATAAGAAGGAATACACCATAATTCCCATAGTTTAGGATCCTTAAGGTAATGCAGGATGACATTAATCAACCGTAGGGAAGGTGTTGGGGGCGTTTGGTGGCCTCCGGACAAGAGTCTTTAGGCGGCATGTTTGGGTGAGGGTGGCGGTTTGGCGGGTTAGGTTTCGACTGGAATTTGGCTTTAGAGGTTAGGGTTCAGGATTTACCCCAAATCTACAAGCCGGAGTCTTAGTATTTCAAGAGAGCGACAGAAAGCCAGGAAGTGGCAAACGGGTAGTTGACGGAGGAGGCTGAAGAAGGTGTACCAGTGTCTAACAGCAGTTCGATTGGAGTTTGAGAACAGGTTTAGGATTTTTCAAAGACTTGCACGACTCAGACGACACTTTGACAAAGCTATGGGCACTTTGACAAACTAAAACATTTATCCCTTACCTAGAGCATCTTTGGTGTAGTTTGCCAGTTTCGGATTCGGGGTGAAGAGGCGTAGTTTTGCAGCTCAAAGTAAGTTGGAGCTCCTCGGGATACATGTTTTGGGGTTCAGCACTTCAGCAGCAAAGCCTCAGCAGTTTTGGAGACTGGGGCAGTTGATGCACAAAAAGAAGAGCTCCCTTGCTGCAAGGCCGATGAGTACCTGCGAAAGGCATAGGGGCATAGGCGTACGGGAAATGGGAACTTCCAAGGTTCAACCATCAGGAGCCAAATCTACATAAGAGCCCGGAAGATGGAAAGTAGACTCGCATACGGGCGCTAAGGGTACTTGTATGTAAACACTATAGAAGCATTCGTCATACTGATTCTGGAATCGCTGCTCTCAAGCAAACACCAGTATGGGGTGAGATGCCGATCAGGCTCTCGACTCAGGAAAGTCTACGTCTTGATCCAACAGGTCACAAATAGTTTGTTACGCGCAGTCTTCGAGCTCCTTGCCTTCTCGCAGTCAAACACCTGAGGCTGGATGTGTTCACAGACGCTCATCCAAAAAGCGTTTCCAAGCTGGACATCCACCAAAGCCTGGCAAATCGTCAGCCCAAATCTAAAACTACAGGCTCTCTCTTGGGCGGTTCAACAGACGGCTCACAGTCCGAATCCACCTCGTCCCACAGCGGCAGGTAACGATCCCCTCTGCCCGAGAATCGAGGACTGTGTCGCCGAAGATGATCCAACACTTTGTCGCGGTCATCCTCGCGGTAACGATGCCCTCTGTGCGAGAATCGAGGACTATGTTGCCGAAGATAATCCAACACTGGCAAGGTCAAAGTCACCCTCGCTCTCAAGCTCCAACTCTTCGTGCTGAGGAGCTGCCGAAGAGGCGAAGCCGCAGATAATAGCAAAGATCACGACTGCAAGCACAACAAAAGCTTCTTGGACGGGCCAGCCATTCAACCACTGCAGAAGACCCACGATGCTCAGTGCAAAGAGGACGAGGGAGGCGTTCAGCAAAGTGAGACGCTGATTCCTGTACACCTTGTTTGCCAGCATCGACTCGTGCACCAGGCAAATGTCCCACCAAAGGCTGAAGACCGGAAGGCTTGATTGGATGGGCTGGCCAAACAGAATGGCTGGACAAATAGCAAACGTGCCGAGAATGCCAGCAACGAATCCCTGCTCGATAAATGTAGCCACCTGGTGAAAACAAGCCGACGTGCAAGCTAAATTGCAATCGCGCTGATGGCATGAAACTCCACGGTATCTTGATGTGCAGTACATCTCCGCAGATATCCAGGGCACGGCAGCTACGGCAGCCGCCCAAGGGGACCAGCGATGCAGCGTGTAGTACAGACCGAGGAAGACGAGTTCCAGTAGAAGCAGCAAAGGACCCGCCGCCACGGATCCAACAGTCGGCGGTAGCTCTTCCACGGGCACCCGAAATTCGTCGCAGAGGAGTTGGACCAGGAATAGCT
Organism: Symbiodinium sp. CCMP2592; assembly: GCA_905221615.1. Lineage (NCBI taxonomy): Eukaryota > Dinophyceae > Suessiales > Symbiodiniaceae > Symbiodinium > Symbiodinium sp. CCMP2592. The sequence goes on from CAJNDT010002890.1 coordinate 428,193, forward strand.
GACAATTGTGAAACAGCAAATCGTAAAAAGAGCCATGAAGTGGAACATTTCTGGCTCTGATGCATAGCTCGAACGGCGAGACTTTCTGAATGCATAGGAAGCCACCGAGGTTCATGATGTAATGGTTGTTTCCACTGTCCAAGATAAACTTGATGATGCATTTGTTGACTTCTTAGCAGTCTACTTTATCTGCAAGATCGATGCTTCCCACAAGATTTTCCAGTCTTCTCGGATCAAACTGCAACTGTGGGGACGGCTGCTGGAAGTCCCCACTCTGATGGTCGGGAGAAGAGAGAACACCCCTGAGCTCTGCCTGCAAGTTGGAATGATTTTCTTGGGACTGCTTCAGCAACTGGATCGCCCGTCTGGTTCTTTCCCGTTCTTGTTCGTGTTCTTCTTCGCGTATTTGCTGCGTCAGCTCTTCCCGCCCGGCAAACGCCCGCCGCCTGGGAACCGCCCGCCGCCCGGCCAACCCCCGCCGTCCTGAAAAACCCTGCCGCAGATAGCGCATCTTGCAGCGACTTTGGATCCAACGGGATCCGGTGTGCCTGTCAATGGCAGTCAGCTCTACCGCGAAGACATCGGCACTATCAAATATCCAAACAGATGCCCAGTGTGAAGCTATGCCCTTACCGACCAGGATGACATAAGCATTTTGCTCTTCCATACTTAGGTGCTGCTCCTCACCCGGATCTGCCAGGTTCTCATCTTCTGCACTGTTTGCCCGGCTCGAAAGCCCCACCGGGGCTGTGAAGGTCATCCCTGCAAGGGCCATGGCTGTCAAATGAGAGCTTGCACGGCCCGGCTTGGGGTATGCGGTATGTTGTAGTATACATGATGATAGCAAAGGCACCCTAAAGAATATTACCGAATTTTCAAGCGCCTACATGACTCCTTTACCAGTTTACTTCTCATTGGATGAGATATACTGGCCCCCTGAAATCAGATCGAAGGGCTGGTGGGCTCAAGGCACGGGTTCAAACAAGCTCAGGTGTTTCGCCTCGAGGGTTTAGCTGGCAGGAGGAGGTTTAATTAGGCTGGACCCTAACCTCTAAACCCCAAACCGGGCAGAGGTCTTGGAATCTGGGTTCCTTGAAAATCTGCTGCAAGGAAGGCCTCGGAGAGGCCAAACTGTCCGTTTGTGCCGACACCCTGTGCGCTGGCGCCCAAAAGCCCGTAAGCAACCAAGACTCGTGGATATCTACAACCTGAACTCACAAAATCGTCATCTGAGAACCCTTCCGGCAAGACTCTAGCACGGATTGAACATCCAAGCCCATGAAAGCAACAGCAGCCAAAAGCATTGCCCTGATGAGCAGGAAAAGAACGATTGCTATGACACAAAGCGATGTCAATTATGGAGGTGCCTTCGAAATGAGAAATAGGGTATACTGGTTATACGTTACAAGGAAATATGGCTGCGCTTTTGCCTGAGTCGCTGTAGCTGCGGATGCGGCGTGACCTGAGCCAGTGACTTCGTTTGGGCGTATGGGGCAGGGTCGGCAGGGTCCAGGGCTTACGGCCAAACCCTACATACCTCATGCTCTCAAGCTACAAGCAGGGGGCCTTCCCCAAAGAAAACGAAACCGAGATCTAAACGATCTTGCTGCACCACGAGCCCAGGGTCCTGAACCTCAAGCCCGCAAACCTAAAACGCCTGCCTCACACCTCAAGCAATCCACTTTCCAATCCACAACCACCCATACCCCTTCTCAGGCACTGGCAACTGCAAATCCCGCTGCATCACAGTAACCCGACCTCAGGGATTGGGGCTACGGCGACGGTGTCGAGATCAAGCGGTGCAAGCTTTGAGGCTGAAGGCTTAGAGTTGGGGATGTAGAGAGTAGGGTTTAGGGTGTAAGGTCTAGGGTTTAGGGCTCAGAGTTGAGGATGTAGGGGTTGATGGGCATTCCTATGACCCGTCATGTCGGCGCCTGCACTACTCCTATTCCGCTTGCTGAAGCCCTCTTGTGGTCCAACGTAGGGTTTCTCTAGTGGGAATTACAATATGATTTGGGAAAGCATCCCCCACGCTAAACCCGAACGAAACCCTCAATCCTAGGACCCTTCGGGTTGCTACTACGAGCTTGGGGGCAAACCCCTAAACCCTAAAGCCTGAGCCAAGGCCCCCTGCGCCCATGGAGACAGAAGAGGCTCGCATCCTCCATGAGGCCCGTGAGGAACGTCTGTGCAAGGCATTTTAAGGGCCCCCTCTTAGAGTTCCTGGTTCCCGTAAGCATTTCTTTAAGGGGTTGAACTTGTGAAGTTTAGGGTAGATTAAGGATCTATTCTTAACAGTTCAAGGCACGCAGCAAGCAGGTTGGACTTGAGTGGGCAGGCTAATTTCAATCCCAACTATCCCTTAAGGCAATATACCTCACTTCCCACGACGATACGATGACACACGGTAGAAGAGTTTAGGTAAGGAGTCAGGAGCTCTCTGGGCGTCTGAGTAAGCTTCGAGTGCGGGGCGTTTCTATCTTGAATTCTCGACTGTCCGGTTCTCGGATGTGTTTTTAGGGTTTACGGTTTAGGGCACTCTGTTGGATTTCGGCTTGGGTTCTCAAGGCGTTCAGGTTTTGCGCTTTCGGGCTTCAGGGTTTTAGGGCTTAGGGTATTAAGGCTCTTGTTTGGGGATTTCAGATTTTGGGGGTTTCGGGTTCTGGGGTTCATCTTTCAGAATCCGGGCAGGGTTGGACCGCTCAATACTCAGCACACAAACCCATAACACCCGACGCCAACGACCCTCGCGCCCTGCCCCCGAACCCTGATCCGCAAGCCCTAAAACCCCAAAAATCTCATCGTATCCGGAAACTCTGTAATCTGAAAAGTTAGAGACAGGGTTGATTGGCAAGGTGCTGACGCTGATGGACACAACCGTGTTTCCTTGAATACCCGAAGCTGTGCCAATTACAGCAAACCCCAGAAACTTGGGACATGGATTAAGGATGATTCATGCTTGAATTCCCTCTACTTTACCTTTGGGACCTGAGGACAATGTTCCAACTGTCCGGCTTCTATTGTATGGCGCATACATTACTATGGATAACGCAGGATCTGGTCCATCAGCAGTGGGGGTTGATGGTTTAGGCGCTTACACATTCCCAGAGAGCCCAATACCCCTTAATTAAGCAATATAGCTTAAATCACAATATGAAGCACTATATATTTTAAGCCATATTCCTTAATTAAGGGGTACTGGGCTCTCTGGGTTTGCAGTTTACCTTAAACTGTCAGAACCTACTTTTCGTAGGTTTCTAAATTCTATGTTGGGATTTTAGTAAGAACCTACGCAAGACTAGGTTATGATAGTTTAATGTAGGCCCGTAGCGTTAGGATTGCGGGGGGCGGGGGTGGGTTCGGGTTCGGGCTTGAGAGCTTCTGTGCCCAGGGTTTTAGGAAACCAAGTTTTCGCAGAGAAAGGAGTTCGGGTTTGGGGGTTTAGGGTTTAGGTTTTAGGGTTTTGGGGTTTAGGGTTTGAGGGTTCCTGCGAGCACGGGTTTCAGTTGCTGCACACCAAACAAGTACGGATACCAAGTAAGAAACACACCTCACATCAAACACAAACGCCAGGACGGAGAACAAATCATGCACCCCTAAACCCTGAGCCCTAAAGCCTAAACCGAGAACTAAACCCTAAACTCCCTGAACCCTAAACCCCAAACCCAAAAAGTATCCCTAAACCCCAAACTCTAAGCCCCAAGCACCCTATAATCCTAAAACCACAGGTAGAAGGTATCCCGGGCCGAACCTCCGCGGCCTCCTGCAGCGCCAAAAGCGCCTCACAGGTTGGAGGCCCCTATCCAAAAAAGGGGGGTTAGGGGTTTAGACCTACTTAAAGGGTCATGGGACTTAGTAACTAGGGTTGTGGGGTTTTGGCTTTTTTCGATAGGGTTTAGGGATTAGGAATTAGGGTCTAGGGATTAGGGTTTAGGGAGTAGGGATTGGGGTTTACGGACCAGGGGTTAGGGCCTCTGTTAGGGTTTAGGGATTAGGGTTCCGGGTTGAGGGTGTAGTGGACAAGAGCTTGTACTGCCGGGTTTCAGGCTTAGTTACGGGACTTAATAAGTAGCCATGTTCGAGAGTTACAAGGGTGCTTGGAAGTATACTTACTACCTTGTTTCGAAGTCCCCTCCAAGTGGGGACTGGGGTGTAGGGTTCAGGGCTGCGGGTGAAGGGTTAGAAAGTTTAGGGACCCGGCACTGATGAGGGCATTGCGAACGACAGCCTCGTCTACCAGATTGAAGCCATGCACTGGAAGGCCAGTCCAGTCGTGATCGCTCTTGGCATGTTCGGAACCAACGGGCTAGGTTGACTTGCTCAGGGAAGCCGTGAATTGTATCGTCTCCATCAAACAATCCCCGAAGCAATTCGATGGCTTGCTCCACGGGCAGATTGTGCGAGACCGTCGGCGAGCGCCACATGCACGGCACTGACATTCAGGGCGTAGACAGTGCCAGAGCCTGTCATACCTCCTCGAATTTTAATGTGGGTTGTTCCATTGTGATCGTTCTTGATAAGACCTTGCCGCATCCTTTCCAGCTCCTCGACACATCGTTCTTCGTACAATTGCCAATGTGGGTTTAGGGTTTAGGATTTACGGAGTATGCTGTAGTGTTGAGGACTTAGGGTTAGGTTTAGACTCTTTTCTGAATTGGGGCTCGGGTGGGTTCAGGGTTTGGGGTGCAAGCCTTCGGGGCTTGCGGCAGGTCTTTGCTTTCCAAAGGGTTTAAGCGCTGAATGGATTTACGAGGTTGAGATCTGCTTCAAGCCAACTAATTATATAACCGTTGCGCAGATTGCCTATAACGTCATTTCAATTGTTGAGAACAGTAGAGCAGCAAAGCTTACTTGAAAGTTCGTGGGTAGTAAATGGACTCGTAGTGAACTTCTTGACTCTTCTTGTTGACCCCGGTCCTGAGTCGTACCTCGCAATACAAACCCACCCCAGCACAGACCGGTCGGCGCGGCTGGGGCTGGGGGGAGGGTGGAGGGTTGGGGTTGGGGGGGGGGGGGGGGGGTGGAGGTGGGATCTAGGCCCGAAGAACCAATCCCAAAACGCGCCTGCACTTCGAACCGATACGGACCTCGAGCACACAGGCTCTTGGGGTCATCGCCACAACGACGGTTCCAATGTGGGTTGGTTTAGGGCTTGCAGTCGGGTTTGTGGGTTTTCTAAAACTATCGGGTGCAGATTTCGGTCGGCAGAGTTTTGTCGGGCTTCCGGGCCTTGGCTCCAGTCGGAGCGTTGCTGTTGCTGCTGATACGAGATAGCGCGATACCTTTTGCCCATTCTCGTCATCATGACCATCAGGTAATCCACGAGATCCGAAAAGCGAGCTTCGCGAAGAATCGCAAGGCAACAGCAAGCATCCTCCCAGGCCGACTCAAGAGCGTCTTTGGCCTTTCTCCAGATCTTCGAAGGCTCTCTCGGAGGCCGAGTGCCCTTTCAGCTGAACCAGGATCTTGGCGTGCTGTGCAGCCTGACAGCAGCAACGCAACACCTATCAAACACATGACCAACCAATCTCATCTGCGCTGCACCGCCTTCCCCAAGACTGCCTGCTCGAGCAACTTCTTTGTCTCTCCCAGGTCAGCCACCGGGAATTGGGTGCTGTCGAGGGTCGTCAGATTGGCTTTCTTGACGTCAAAGCAAGCAACTGGATTTACACTGTTTTTCGCTTTGGCTTTGCCCTTCGGCTGTCGGAGCAGCAGGCATGATGATCGTGAGGGCCAGGGATGGAATTGGTGATCTTAACATTTAAGATTGAGCCCCAGATTCATCGATCGTGCTCTCGGAATAACCAATAATGAAGGGCAGAACTCTATTACCTCAAAACACGCTGCTCTGTGGGGATTGCGGTATATTCCTGGATCAGACAGGCTTCTGCCCGCCAGCAACATTGACATGCTCACCATACACGCTGTGACTATGGCTAGAATTCTGACAACGGCTACGGTGACGCTGACTGCCTCGAAAATTGCCAGTAGCATCATTGTCGCTCTTGTGCCTAAACTACCCTAACCCTAAAGCATAAAACTAGATGTCACTCTATCTATAGCGCTTGCAGTTTCGGCCGCTAGCGGCTTTAGGCCTAGCTCGTGCTTGAAGGTACTGGAATTGTGATAATTCTTGAGTTTAGGGTTTAGGGTTGGGGCTTCTTCATGGCGTGGGACGGCAGGTTCTTTGGGATTTCACGTGGGGAGGAGGATTTGGGGTTAAGGATTGCCGGAAACAATTTCTAACGGCTGACAATGTGATATGTGGTCTAGTCGGCATAGGGCACTCTCGGCTTTGCAATAGCAAAGCGACCTTGTGGCCAATCAAACCTGCAAAACCGTGCCAAGCATCGTGCAAGAACCATCGAAAACAATCATACACCCTGAACCGCAGACGCTTGATGCCGTCGGCCTTAAACCATCACAACCCTGAACCCCAAGCCCTCCATGAAGACCTTTCACCTCATCGAAGGTTTCAGAAGCTCCTACAAATCCCCTACCAGAAACCCTAAGCAGCAAACGAAAATCCCGCAAAAGCCCAAAAACTTCCCTCGAAACGGTATACAGCGCTTCTAGAGCCGTATAACCTAAGCACTGAACTGAACTCCCTTCCCCTCATGCAGAAGAGCGTCCCAGCTTGCCACAGATCTCTCGGACAAGTCGCTGAAAGTTCGTCTGCGGGCTCCGGGCTCAAGGTGTAGGATAAAGGGTTCTAGGTGGCCAGGGCTCCATCATACAGCATGCTTGGGGCAGGGTTTAGGTGGTAAGGGTTCTGTAAGGGCTCTACAAGTGGTCCTTTTACCGGAAACGACTGTTGTGAACTTGTATTCGCCCCATATAAGGGGCTTGAGGCTCAGGCATTTCGGCGGCTCTTTGGCTTTGCAGGCGTCGAGAAGGTTTAGAGTTTAAGGCTTGGGGAAACATCTCTCACGGTCAGGTTTTAGGGTTTAAGGCTTCAAGGTGTGTTTCTGGTTTTCGGAAAGGCCGCTGTTTCTACGTAGGTATCCGCAACTAGGGTACTTAGTACTTGTAATCGTTGGTTGGAGATGGATGTTTCAGACAACCACGCATCCTCCAAGCCGCAGCCTGCAAGACCCATGCTTTGGGTTTGAGCATTTATGACTAAGGTTTTCCACCCAACATGCCTGACAGCTACATAACAATGCAATGGTGAAGTATGAGAAAAGGCGAAATCCACAAGTTTCAAGTTAACCATAACAGGTACAGCGATGTCTACAAACTTATCACAACGCCAGCTGGTGTGGATCGATATCATCATAGCATTCGTGTACTGTTTGTAATTCAGTGGCAATTAAAAAGAAGAGTAGAGTAGTGCCAAACAGGAATATCAATAATAATGCACAGCACAAAAGCACATATTATGGGCAATGGTACGTCATACTAAGCAACACCAACCAACCACTGACAATAACAAGTGCTGGGAAGTACTACTAACTAATGACATGCTTTAGTAATCAGGATAACGAATAGTAGGTAATAAGCGGAGTTAACAACCAATAACACGTAATGGTACGTAATATTGAGCAACAACAAGCAATAACAACTACCAGCAAGTACCCTAAACCCTAAACCCTAAACCCTAAACCCTAAAATGAGGAGAGGATACGTCAGAAGCAGTGGCCTTCGGTACCAGCAACTCAGTGCTGGCCTGGTAGAAGCGAACCTGCCCCGGGGGGGATGTTGAGAACCCTACTGTTTAGGGTTTAGGGGTTTAGGGTTTAGGGATTTAGGGTTTAGGGTCAGGGTTTAGGGGTTTGGGGGTCTAGGTTTTTGTTGGTTTAGCGTTTTAGGGTTTAGGGTTTCGGGGTTTAGGGTTTGAGGATTTAGGGTTTAGGGTCAGGGTTTAGGGGTTTGGGGGTTTAGATTTTTGTTGGTTTAGCGTTTTAGGGTTTAGGGTTTAGGGCAAAGAGCATCTTACCAACAAAAACCTTCCCAACCCTACTCCTCTAGACCCTGCTCCTGAATCCCTAAACCCCTAGACCCCAAAACCCTTAACCAAGAGCATCCTGCCAACAAAAAACCTTCTCAAACCCTACGAAGACCTATGAAGTTCGGGCAAACCTATAGAGAACCACAAAGCCTACAAAATCCACATACAACGCTTCAACTAGGTTCCTGAGTGGCCCCTTAATAATGCGGGTGCCCTTCTTCCTAACATTCAGTTTGAATAAGGAGACCCCAAATTAAAAAGAGCAAAAGGGTACAACTCAGAAGAACCCTGACAGAAACCCTAACCCCTCAGCGCAACCCTTTTGGTGAAGGAACGCCTGCTGGAATTCATACTGAGGCCCGTAAACGAACCCTTCAGAGAGATCATGGAAGAAATGACAAAGCGATCATCATCGGAATCTTGAAAAATTTACTCCTCCAAAAAGCCACAAATATACAAGGTTGAACTTTCCGATTCCTACTAAACTCTAAGTCTAAGAACCCAAAAAGTTTAAAGGTTGGGCAGTGGGGTGAGATTCTTACAGGAAGCCTTGAGAGAACCCTTTCCGGCAAGGCGGCTCGGGCCTCCTGCTTGGCCCTGCTCCCCGGGGTTGTCCTCTTCGCTCCTGCGAGGAGCTCTACAAACCCGCCAAAAAAGCTGAAGAACCCTTATGGAGCCCTTGCAAGCCTGCCTACAAAACCTTACAGTCTCCCTTATGAACTTCTGCTAGGATGCCCATGCCCAGTAACCTAGGAATAAAAAGGGCTCCCTTTTTGGTATTGGGTAACTTTACAAGGAACCTAGGACCACAAAAAGGGAGTAAGGGCACTAAAGGGCATCTTGGTATGAAATTCGTATACAATCCTGACAAAGAGCCTAAAGAACCCTCAGATCAATGAACCTGTTACAAGCCCTTGCAAAGCCCCTGTGGGCCCCTTAGTCAAACCTGTTGTCGCGGGCATCCACCGGTGCGATGCTAGTACCTAAACCCTGGACCGCTGAACCCTAAACCCTGAGCCCCAAACCCTAAACCCCAGACCCTTAACCCTACCCTAAGCTCTGTAAACTAGGTTCCTGAGTGACCGCATAATTAATGAGGGTACCCTTGTTCCTAATATTCAGGTTTTAATAAGGCGACCCCAAATTAAATAGGGCCAAAGGGTACTACTCAGGAACCTGGCTGTAAGACCCTAAACCTATTATATCCTATTATGGTAGGGTTAAATCCCTTAACGCGAACGCAGAATAGCCTCAAGTTCCTAAATTCTATGGAGCCTATTCTACTTGATAAGGCCTATATGAAGCTCTATACAAGCTGTCTGGCTCCGAGATCCTTCGGCGCCGTCGGAGACGAGCTGGTCGCTACTCGAGGCCGCAGCCTGGGAAGAAGACGAGCTTTGAATGGGGTTTTGGGGTTTAGGGGTTTAGGGATTGTGGCTTAGGGATTGGGGTTTAGGGATTAGGGTTTAGGGGTTTAAGGGTTGTGGGGTTTTGGCTTTTTTCGATAGGGTTTAGGGATTAGGGTTTAGAGGCTTAGGGTTTAGAGGTTTAGGGTTTCGGGGTTTAGGGGTTTGGGGTTTAGGGGTTTAGGGGTTGAGGGTTTAGGGTATAGGTCCAAGGCCAATGCATTAGGTACTGCCCCCATACAATATGAGTTTATAGTACGGTTGATGATATAGATCCTGCATTACCTTAAGGACCCTAAACTATGGGAATTATGGTATATTCCTTATGATGGTTCATGCAGGATTTATATCATCAACCGTAGGGGTACTATTAAGGTCCTGAAATATCTATACTATGAATAGTATTCAACTATTACTGAGTGGGGGACGTGCCCAACCAATGCAACTCGGCACCTCCCAAGAATCCGACACGCTTCCACGAGACCCCAATTTAATTCGACCTTGCGCCAAGCAACCACCGAAACCTAACCCTGAGGAGCCCCCAAGACCACCAACAAGCACAACAAAGAAGAAACAATCGGTTTTGGAGTAACTAGCTATTTGAGAGACTCATAAATACCGTAACCCCAATTAGGATCCCTTTTCGGGTGCTTATAAGTCTACTTACTACCTATTTACTAAGTCCCCAGACCCTCCAAGTAGGGACTCTTGAGACCTACCTTTTTAAGGAACTATATATATGTACAGAAACCATAATAAGGAACCCTAAAAAGGTAGGTCTTTCCGGCTACAGGTAGGGTTTAGGACCCCAAAACCCAAAAGCCTAGTTTGCGGGCCTGATTCTTCCCTTTGGTCTTGCCGGACTTCTTCGTCCCCTGTCAAGGGTAGGGTAGTAGTAGTAGTAGTAGTAGTAGTAGTAGTAGTAGTAGTAGTAGTAGTAGTAGTAGTAGTAGGGTAGGGTGGGTAGGGTAGTAGTAGGGTAGGGTGTAGTAGGGTAGGGTAGAGGCGGCTACGAGGCTTAGGGTTTCGGGCTGAGGGTTCAGGATTTTAGGGTTTAGGGTTCAGGGTTTAGGGTTTAGGATTTTAGGGTTTAGGGTTCGAGGTTTCAGTCAGCCCTCTAAACCGCCCCCCCCCAGCAACAAAACATAAAAATAGAAAACCGCCTCTTTAAATAGCCCTCGGGTTTAGATTTCGAACAATGGAACAGCAATCTACCCCATTCCTAACTTGGCTGACTTCTGAACCCCTCCTAAACGTTAAACTTTTAGCCTCCTTGTTATAGTTCATATAAACTCGAAAAGTTAAAGTCCTAAGAGCCAACCAGAAGAACGCCAAGCTAAGGTGAAGCCAGTCGCAAAGCACGTCTTGGATTTACTTCTTGGCCGGTCTCGGGGTTCGCCGCGTCTCTGGCCTTCTTCTCAACTTGCGTCATGCTTAAAGGGTCCTGGGACTTAGTAACTAGGCTTACAATTAGGGTAACTATACTTATAATTGCTTATAACCCCAATTAGGGTACTTATAACCCTACTTACTGAGTCCCATGATCCTCCAAGTGGTGGAGTCTGCTTTGGCCATAGCCTCCGCCCAGACGTGCGGCATTCTCTCTTGGTCATGCTGCTGGTGCTTTGGCTGAGCACATGTCAGGAGCTCGTAGGCGGCGACCACGGCCCGATGGTCCCAAGGGTGGGAGGTTATTGAGGGTTTGGGGTTTAGGGGTCTAGTTTAGGCTCGGTGTTCGGGTTGTTCATGTCTTTGGCAGGGTTGAAGGGTTTAGGGTTTGTTGTCGGGGAAGGCAACTCTTGCCAGTTTAGATTTCAAGGGCTTAGGGCTCTTGGGCTTTAGAGTTCTGGGGCCGTCGTGTTCTGGGGTCTAATAGTTCAAGGGTCATTTGAAGCAGCCTGCCATTTCATCTACTTACTTCAAGGGTCAAAGGAGGGCCATCATACAACCCGAATGAATCGTAAGCCAAAAGGCTGCTATGATTGCGCCGCTGGGCTCAGAAAGTCTAAATTTTCACCCCAGCTGTTCCAAGCCGAATACGATGCAGTTGACTCGCCTTAAGGTGGCTTTCTTTTGGTGGGTTCTGCTCCATTCTTGATTCATCTCTGCTGTTCAGGAGAATACTCTACTCCGGACCTCAAACTTACCTTTGGTTAGTAGGGAATGGAGGAATCGGGTACAATTAGAACTACTATTACTACCATTCTTCCATTCCCTACTAACCAAAGGTAAGCAAAGACGAAGGGGACGTCCCCTGTCTCTGCACCCCCCTCAGCCCTGAAACCCGAAAGACCCTGAACCCCAAACCCTACTGAAAGGGTCATGGGACTTAGTCACTAAGGTTATAATTAGGTAACTATACTTATAATTACTTATAGCCCCAAGTAGGGTACTTATAGCCCTACTTTCTAAGTCCCATGATCCTCCAAGTAAACACTGAAACCTAAACGGTGCCTTGGTCTTGCCAGAGGCCTGAGAGGCCTGTCCAACGAAGGGGTTCGAGCGGATCGGGCTTCGCGCAGGGAGTCGGGCTTGTGTGAGGGGTTTAGGGTTTAGGGTTAACGGTTTAGGCTCAGTGTGTAGAGTTTGGGAATAGGGCTTCGGGTTTAGGGATTCGGGTTTGGGGTTTAAGGTTTAGGGGCTAGGGATTAGGGCAGGGCAGCTTCGCTTGAAGGTGTGCGGTCACGCCTGAGCAGCCCGAGTATGGTAGGAGGCCGAGTACAATCTCAGACAGAGTCCTCACTCAAGTCCTCCTCAAAACCTGGATCCTAAATCTTACACCCAAGACCTGAAAACCCCCAACCTTGAACCCAAAGAGGCGCAGGTCTGGCCTTTAAGACCTCCGATTTCGTCCGCGCCATGATGAGAACAGCAAGTTCTCAGAGCCCAATGAAACTCTGTGGGTCCTTCAAAGACCCTAAACCCATAACCACCCTGGGCACTAAAGCCTAAGCTACTGGAGAACTGGGAAGTTTCAAGATCTTCAAGCTTCAGAGCCGCAGATGAAAGCATGTGAATGAAGGCTCGAGCCTAAACTTTCTTCTGTCGAGGCGCACCATTGATTCGGCTCTTAATCCCTGACCGGAAATCCGAAACCCTCACCCCTGAACCTTGAACCCTCAACCCCAATCCTGAAAACATAAACCTCGACCCTTGCAGCCTAACCTTTAAATCCCAAATTATAGCTCCCCATGTCCTGCAGCCAAATCCTCAAACCCTCAGGCCTTGTCCTCAAAACCTTAAGCACTCTAGTAGCATGTTTGGACCGAGACTCTTTTGCCGAGCAGGGCTGCGGCATGCAGACCATAAAGATTCATCTTACTCACCCGCCGCTTTGTTGCTACTACCGCTGCGCTTCACACGAATATCTGCAACGTATCTGAGGCTGCTGCAGAAGCAGCAACAGCAATACTCCTTCTGCTGCTCTGACCACTACCACCACCACCAACACCGTTGCTTTCCCACCGTACTGTTTGGTGGCAATTACTTCACCATCGCTGGCACAGCTGTTGCCGGTATGCACCGCTGTCATCGTGATGGTTTAGATATCACCATTCTTCGTATATCATGAGCCTGGTTGCCGTCACTCGCATGAGCATCCTGCAAACCGACTCTATAATGTCCAGAGAGTTCAGAAGAAGTACTTTCCAACCAGCCTGTCATCAAAATGGTAGGGTGTAGGGCCTGTTGAGCTTGGGGGAACAACCGTCATGACAGTTTCTAGGGTTTAAGGGGCTTTGCATTGTAGGGCTACGCAGCGTAAAGCACTACACCTCCCAAGTAAAATCCTGCGAAATACCATCCCGATACAGAGAAGGGGCACATGGACGAAGCTTGCAACCTCCTAACCCCTAAACCCTAAGTGGCGTCTTTTGGGGATGGACTCCTGCTCTTACCCCCCCCCCTCCCCCAATAATATTAACGGTTTAGGGTAACCACGGAAATTAAAGGTTGCCGTAAATTTCCCGATTCCTACTGAACTATGAGCACCCAGCAAGTTTAAAGGTTTGGTATTGGAGATCTAGGTGCTCGCCCACCAAGTCCCGGGTTCAGGGTTTAGGGTTTGGAATTGTCAAGTCCTAACATGGATACAATACCCGCTTCCTAAGACTCCTTGGTGCCGTCGCAATCCTGCCGTTGAAAGGGTGTTCCCAAAGTGTCATGACACTGCCTGGGGAATGAAAGCAGTCGCATCAAAACACCGAGAAGGACCTCAGGCTGGAGGTAACTGGGAACCTCAACCCTAGACCGATAACATGAAGCCAGCCAAAAACCCGAAACCTAATCTTGCAGCAGCTTTCTACAAACCTGACAGTAGACAGCCTTCTGGTAAAATTTTCTGTAGGGCATTCTTCCGAAAGACTGCCATCCTGATTTTGCTCAGCGCCGTTTCTTGCGATTTGTCCGCTCCTTTGTCCTGGGCGGGCAGGTGAAGCCGAAACAACCCTGCACCAAGGTGGAATCTTGTCGATGCCTCCCGGCCTCCCGTAACCAGGCCGGCCATAAGACCGTTTGACCTTAAGGGTTCCTTCAAGCGCTCCTTTTTAGGCTACTATAAGGTTCTATAGGGTTCTTTTAAGAGTTGCGATAGGGGCTTTGCAACGATTACGGTGAGGGTTCTAGACATCGTTCCCTGGAATGCGGCATCAATGCAAACTCTGCACGATGTGTTGCTGCATTGAGCAAAGTCCCGAACGCCGGACCCCGATAATGTTACCTATACAACTTTGGTGGTTCCTTAGTATACGTATAGTATAGGATACCCCAAAAAACCTATTCCAATTCTTAGTTGCCGAGTTCATTAGCCCAACAAAGTTTAAACTTTCAGTTTTAGACAGGGTTTCATTATTGCAGAAAGTTTAAAGTTTATCAACCCAACTACTAAGAATTATAAAGGCCCCTACCATGGGGTACTGAGCTTCAGGTTTCAAAAGGGTTCGGGCCCAGGAACATGTAAACCCTAAAAAACCCCTGAGCCCCTCAACCCTGAAACCTAAACGCCTAAGCCCTATATGGAACCATTATAGATCCCTCTAAGGAGCCCTTATAGGCCCCTTTAAAGGAACCCCTAAACCCCTGAAACGCCTAAAGCTCCCAAAGAAGCACGCGAAAAACCGGGCGTCCGGCGGGGCGCTCTCCGTGCCCGAGCGTGCAAGCCGGCAGCGCGAGGCCTGGGAGGGGGCTCGGACCTTCCAATATTGGACTTTGAAGTAACCAGGGAGAAAAGAGTATAGACTTTTATTTCAGAATGGCTCCTTTAAGGAACAGGTACCAAAAAAAGTGTTCAAGTATGGTGCTCCAAACCCAGGAATATCCGTTAATTAAAGGATGTACCTTAAAGGGTTCTTTACAGGATCTATGGGGTTTAAGGTTGAAGGGGTTCTAATTAGCCCTTAACCAAGGAATATGCCTTGAATTATAGTAGGATCTCTATAATGTGCTTTAAAGCATATTCCTTTAAATCAAGGGATGTTGGAAGGTCGAGGGAGGACACTCAAAAGCCACGCGCTTGCAGAAACATCTCACAGGTTAGGGTTGAGGATTCAGGGTTTAGGGGTTCAGGGTTTGGGGTTTAGGGTTTTAGGGTTTAGGGTTTATTTAGGGTTTAAGGTTTAGGGTTGAGGGTTCAGGGTTTTGGGGTCGAGGGTGCACGTAGGGGTTTAGGGCTCAGACTGAGACTTTTATGACTTCTATGACATCCATTGGTCCATGCGTTGATATGGGTTTTGGGCCCCTGGCAATAGAGGGTGCACCAATTGCTTCGCGGCTTTTGCGTGGAGGGTTAAACACCGTCGTCTTGAGGATCTAGATATTTTACAGACTTATATGTACCATAACCCCAATTAGGAACCCTTTTAGGGTGCTTACAAGTCTACTTATTAGCTACTTACTAAGTCCCATACCCTCCATTCTAGAACCCCTTATAGATCCCTTTAAGGATCTCTTTACCTTAAGGAGCCCTTTAAGGAGACCTACTTACTAAGTCCCCCGACCCTCCAAGTTAAAGAAAGTCGACTTGGGGTGGGGGTGTCGGGTCGGGCTTCAGCCCCCATAGTTTTTTCGGCTGGGCTTGGGATTCTCCAAGGGTAAAAGGAGGGACCCTTTAAGGGTCCCTTTAAAGGGATCTTTAGGGATTCTATAAGGGTATAGGGTTTAGGGTTGAGGGGTTTGGGGGTTTAGGGGGTTTAGGGTTAAAGGAGGGACCCTTAATAAGGACCCCTAGGTACTATACCCCCCTTAATATAGCTCTTATATACCCACTATATGGAGTCCCCATTAAGGGTCCTTCCTTTCCCCTTTGAGATTGTACACTTTCAAGCGAGCTTTCTTGTAGAGTTTCGGGCTTAGGGCCACAAACCCTAAACCCTAAACCCTAAACCCTAAACCCTAAACCCTAAACCCTAACCCCAAACTTCCTCAACCCTGAAGTCTGCTCGCGCCACCCGATGCCCAGAGTTTCTGAAAGAAACAACCCCGAAACCCCAAAGCCTGTGGCACGAAACAGAAAACCTGAAATTGACGACTCGCCCCTACACCGCTTATAAGTAAATTGAACGGGATCCTCGTTGGGATTATGGTACTTGTAACAGCTTACAAAATGACTAGTTACCAAGTCCCTCGACCCTCCAAGGAGGTACCTTCAACCTTTCACTTCATCGTGGGTCATCCTAAACCCTCAACCCTAAACCCCAAACCCTAAACCCTAAACCCTAAACCCTTAACCCTAAACCCCAAACCCTAAACCCTTAACCCTAAACCCTAAACCCTAAACCCTAAACCCTAACCCCAAACCCTAAACCCTTAACCCTAAACCCCAAACCCTAAACCCTTAACCCTAAACCCCAACCCTAAACCCTTAACCCCTAAACCCCAACCCTAAACCCTTAACCCTAAACCCCAAACCCTAAACCCTTAACCCTAAACCCCAAACCCTAAACCCTTAACCCTAAACCCCAAACCCTAAACCCTTAACCCTAAACCCTTAACCCTAAACCCCAAACCCTAAACCCTAAACCCTCAACCCTAAACCCCAAACCGTGGGCCTTGGGATCACTGACCCTGAGCTCGAGACCAGCTTTCGGCGCGTCAACTCCGCTTGCTTGGCCGCTTCCTTCGAGGAATTTAGGGGTTCCTTTAAAGGGTTCCTCTAAAGGGATCCTTTAAAGGGAGTTAGGGTTTAGGGGTTTAGGGGTTTAGGGGTTTAGGGGTTTAGGGGTTATGGGGTTTAGGGCTTTAGGGCTTTAGGGGTTTAGGGGTTTGGGGGTTTGGGGGTTTGGGGGTTTAGGGTTCCTTCGAAGAAGGTTAGCTTCGGGGTTTAGGGCTGGGGGACATCTGGTTTGTGGGTTAAGGAAGAGCTAATAGGGCCCAAAAAAAGCACATATGCAAAACTTAGGATAGGGAGACCCATATAAATCCCCTTATCATGAAGCCCAATAAGGCAGGGATATCGCCATGAAATGCTTATGCTTATGTGCTTTTTGGGTCCCTAAAGCTAGAGTGTCCCTGAACCGTATGATCTTTGTGGCAAGGACTGTGAGACAACAACGACCACCAGCGGCCGGGGCACCGAATAAACGGGATCCTGCGGCAAATTCCCGTAGAACTCTGCACTTCCCGAGGGGATTACAACCCTGAAGCTTGGCGACCAGTTATGACCCAAGCAAGCAAGCCGCATTAATGCTAGCTGAACCTGAGCCGTAAGTACTCATGAACCGCACCAAGCTGCTGACGAACCAATTTCTGTCGAAGAACTTTCAGTTTTATAGTGGGTAGTCCCCAAGTGTAAAATTCCACTCAACTACTAAGGTTAGGGTGCTTGAAGTAGTGCGGGGTTGCAGCCTTAAGCCCTGAGTCCCAAACACTAGACCCTCCCCCTCGACCCTGACTGGGCCCTGGCTTGATACGGCGGCTTTAACAGCTTTAGGGTTTTGGGGTTTAGGGTTTAGGGTTGAGGGGAGCCTTAAAAATTAGAGGAGAGGCTTTACTCATAGGGACCCTTAGGGGGGTAGGGAGGGGGGGCGGTAGAGGTTTTGAGGCCCCCTACCCCCCCTCCCCGTACCCCCCTAAGGGTCCCTATGACTTAACAGCCTTAAGAATTAGAAGAGAGGGTTTAGGATACATTTTCACATGACTGTTTTAAGGAATCCTAATAAGGGATGGTATTGGAAATCGTTCAGTCACCTATATTCGAGTTTAGAGCACCGCGGTCCAGATGTTCTGGATGATCATCGCCAAACCTCGGAACTTAGCCACTACGGTTGATGATACAAATCCTGCATTACCTTAAGAGCCCTAAAGACTGGGAATTATGGTATATTGCCTATTATAGTTCATGCAGGATTTATACCATCAACCGTAGCTCTGTGAATCTTTAAAGCTGTACCAGACAACCCTTCCCTTGGTGGCGAGGGCTTTTTGAAGATCTAGGGTTCTGCTTCTAGCGAAGTTGCAAAATCGAAAACTTTACCTTACCACCACACCACTTTAAGCTCATGAGTGGTTGTCACAATTAAGGTCCCTTTTTGGGTTCCCTACATAATAAGTGCCGTATTATAGTAGGGACCCAAAAAAGGTACCATAAGTTTGACAACCGCCCTCATACTTTCTGAGCCTGAAAAGACTGAAAAGACCGTGTTCACCTAACTGCATTGACCCAAAGCCGAAATACCTGCCGGAACCCTCGACCCAACTTCGAGACTCAACAACTCCACGGCTTCTGGTTTGGGCTTTCGGGTTCGGGGCAACTTAACCTCATAGACACCAAACCCTCCATTGATTCTGTGAACCCCTGAACACGACGCCTAAATCCCACACTTAACCATCCTTCTTGAAACCATCACACCAACGATTTTGCTACGAGTCTCTTTGAACCGTAAACGAAATACCTAAGAATGCTATAGCAAACTCTTGGAGTCTTAAAACAAATTCCGAAAAACACTACTGCACAGGAAAGCAGAGCTGACGATGCTTCACAGAACATCCCTGGGCTCATTCAGGGCTTCGGCTTTTGGGCTTTGGAGTTTACGGTTTATGATTTATGGGTTTAGGGTTTAGGGTTTTGGCGTTTAGGAGCATGCTTCCAGGACGCAAGATCGCGAAGGTGGATGCTGCTTCATCGTACCTATCAACATGGAAGCTTCGGTTTTCAGCAAGTTTGTGGCGAAGGGTTCAGCCAGAAACAGGGGAACCCAAAACCATCCACTCTACACCTAAAACACAGAACCTTATCCACAAAACCTAAAACATAACACAAAACCGAACGCCCGAACTTGTCTGCAGGCATTTGGGTTGGTTTAAGGGCTCTTTTAAGGGTTCTTTTCCTAAAGACAATATAGTTCTATAAAGTTGCGGGGGCTTAAGGCTTAAGGTTTCCGGACTGACAGCTTTTGGGGTTTAAGTAATGCTGGCGTACGAGGTCGGGCTCAGGGTTCAGGACGACAAAGGCGTACCCAGAGCCTCCAAAACCCCTGAATTAAGGAAAAAACCTTAAATCATATAAGGGATCCTATTAAAATTTATAGGATATTCCTTAATTAAGGGGTTTTGGAGGCTCTGGGTAGGTCTCGGGCCCTTGAGCTTCAGGCGCAGACAGGCTTGCGCTGCGGGGCTTTTCTTTGCTTTCGCGGGTGTAAGCCCAGATCAGAGAAGTCTGACTGTGGAATTGGTAAGCTGAACTTAGAACCCTAGCAAAAATTATCAATTTCAGCTGTGTCTTAGGGATTATAATAACCAAGAATTACATAGATTAATTCTAAGTACCCCTAAGTTGGTAAGCTGAAACCATTCAAAGGCGGATTGACTGAAGCCCTGGACCCTGAGCCCGAAACGGTCTGTATCCGGACACTTTATGTTGGATCCCTCCTCGATTTCTATCCTCGAGGGTCGGGGGACTTAGTAACTAGTTATTTCGGAGACTTATAAGTACCATAACCCCAATTAGGATCCCTTTTAGGGTAGCTATAAGTCTACTTATTATCTACTTACTAAGTCCTCCGACCCTCCAAGTAGACCATGGACGTCATCACGACTGGGCCATGAATGCTGCGACGTCCCCGAAATTGAACCCATCTGGTACCTTTCTAGAGCCTGAATAAACAAATACTTGGTTAAAGTCTTAGCCTCCTTACTATAGCTCATGTAGAAACCCTAAAGTTAAAGTCCTAAGAGCCAACCAGAAGAACGCCAAGAATAAACCATAAAGTTGAACCCATTAAGGGAACCCCGAAACTGAACCCAAAACCCTAAACCCTAAACCCTAAACCCTGAACCCTAAACCCTAAACCCTGAACCCGAAGAAAAACCCCAACTCCGAGAGGTCCACGCTGACTGAGCTTCTTCGAGCCCTCCTTCGGCGGAGAGCGCCTGCACTCCAGGCGTTGGCTTCGGGCCCAGGGTTGAGGGATTCAGGGCTTAGGGTTTAGGGGTTTAGGGTTAGAGTGAACTGCGAACTCCGGGAGATTGGATCGTGGACGGATGTAGTTTAGGTATGAGGGGCTTTAGGAGCTTAGAGTGTAGGGCCCCGAAAATTCAGGGTTCAGGGTGACCCGTTGGCAGAAACACGCCTTCTTCAGAGTGCCTTTTGTTCTACTTCTTCAGGGCAAGCGGGGATAGTAGTCAGGAGTCTACATGAAGTAAGGATGATTAACGCTGGAATGCACCACGTTGGGTATTTATGACTCGAGCGCCGAGTTTGAATCGTGTGCCGTGCGACACACCCACCGCACTGGAAAAGAGAAACCCTGAAGAGTAACACTATAAACCCGATGAGGAACCCTAAAACTTTAATTAAAACAAGGAAACCAAGGGAGCCCTAAACCTTAAACCCTAGAGAGCAACATTACGAGCTCTTCGCTAAATATGTTTGAGGTGCCTCCGCCAACTCGAGCAAAAGTCGTGCCCGCTTCGTCATGCAATGACCGATACCCTCCTGGAGGGTTTGTGCTTTTTTTAAGGTTTGGGGTTTAGGGTTCAGGGTTTAGTTACTTGAAGCTTTTCTGCCTGTTTAACGTAGGGTCCTGCACGGCTTAATAGGAGATATATAAGTCGTAAGTTGAGTTACCCTCAATCTTACTACGGGCCCTGACACTTTCAGAAAGGAGGTTAGGGCGAGGAGGATGGGATGAACGGCTGGCTGCCGCCCTTTCTGGAAGTGTAGCAACCCTTCAAACCTTACATCCCCGAACCCTGAACTCCTAACCCCTAAACCCGACATCCCGAAACCCTCAAAACCCCCATCCACACCCGCGCGAACTCTGATTGGGCAGCGAAGTGTTGCGGGCGTCAGTCTCCGGAGTTTGGTGCAGTTCCAACCGTTTGGACATATTTGGATTCGTGGAATGGAAGTTGCGGGGCATTGATTTCAGGATATGGGCGTTTCCAAGAATGTGGGACCCTAATATAGTACCCTAAATAGTAGGTTCCTTATCATAAAGACCCCAAAATAAGGGTGTAGGTTCAGGCGTTCAGGGGGGTCAGGAAGCCAGTTCGTGTCTTGCGGTTTGATGGCTAGGATTTTCCACTCGTTGCCTTTGGAGTTGCGAATTTCGCGGCTCGTCTTCTTGGTGTCTGAGCTCTTTGGAAGTTGTAGCGCAAGGGTTCTCATATGAGCCCTACGACTGCTCTAGAGCCTTAGAATCGAACCCTAAACACCAAAGCTTACACATCAAACCTTGTCTTGGACAACCCATACAGAGCCCTTAGGGAAACCCTTCATCCCTGAAAAGGAACCCTTAATGTCAGAGGCCCTAATGCATTTGATTTTCCAATGTCTGACCGCTGGGTCTCAGTCGCTTCTTCCGTGCAGGCCACGGAGCGCGAAAACTCTCTGACCAGGGTTCTGCGTGACAGGGAAGGCCACTACAGAAAACCCCATAAAGTTGGAAACCCCATAGCCTCAGTCCTTAAGAGTAATGTATCGGGAATTCCAGCACTATGTGGCCTTAATCCGGTTTCCAACTTTATGGGGTTTCCTGTAGACTACCTATACCCCTCTGGGTCTCCAAAAGTCGACTTTTCAGATCATGCATCTATAGAAACCCTAAACCCCTAAACCTTAAACCCCAAACCCCGTAACCCTAAACCCCATTTAGGGAACCATACATGTCGTCCAGGCTGCGCCACTGAGATGCTGCGAGCTTTGTCAAACTCTAAACGCGCAACCCTGCAAGCCAAGGCCAAAACCACCCTCCCAGCAGAACCCCCGGCAGAGAAGCGCCCACGAGCAGGCCCGGCAGATGACGAATTTCTCCGGCGTGTGTAGTATAGGCTTCTTAAAGACTTTGAAACGATACCCCCGGCATCGTCCCCGTAGTTACAGTACAGTATAAATTCGAAGCCCGAATGGGCTCTTGTTAATGCAGGAACCTGATTAAGACACCTTGGGCCTTTATTAGGCTTCCTTTTATCAATCCTACTATTGGGGGGTTGTAGGCCCAGGGTTTCTTAATCAGGTTGCTACATTCAGGGATTTCATTTAAGTTACCACATAATAAGGAAACCATAGTATTTACTCTAGGTCGCTATTTTGGTAACTTAAAATAGATTCCTTAACAAGAACCCATGCCTCACTGTTACGACCTCCTGACTTCGGGCTTCTTCAGGAGTAGAAGCTGGCAGCACAAGTAGTAATTTAGGGGCCACAAGAATTAGAACAGGGTTTTGGGGTTCCTTTAAGGGATACTATAAAGGGTACTATAAGGGACTTAGGGATATAGGGGCCTTAATCTTTAGGGTTCTGGTGCTCATTGTTCATACGGAACGTAGAAGCAATTCTTAAGGCCCCTATAAGAAATTGAAAGGGGCGGCGGAAGATGGTTTTAGGGCTGAGGGTCTAGTGGTTAAAAGTCATAACCCTGAACCCGAAACCCCGCTGCATTGACCCAAATTCTGAAGCCCCAAATACAAAACAAAACGTGGCGAAAGAGTTCCGATCGCGATCCTTCTGCGCATGTTTCTTCGGATAAGACGTGACGCATAAAGCCGTGTCCAGGTTCAGGTTTATATTCTAAGTTGTATGGTTCGTATTTTGCAGTTTGCTACCCCGTGTGAAGGGCTTCTAGACACCTAGACATGCCAAAAGGTGTTCAAGGGTTTAGGTGATCTATAAGGCTTTCGTGATTCAGGGCTTCAAGGTTTAGGACTTTCGCTTTTTAATGGTTGTCGATGGGCTTAGGACTTGGCGGCCCGGGAATTAGTAAGGCTTAAGGGTTGGCACTTTAGGGGGAGGGGGCTTTACTCAAAATGGAACAACCTTGACACAAAGATTGCAGCACCCTCGCGAAAGGGTACTCTTCGTATGCTCAAAAGCTTTATTTTTCTTGGATCCAGTCACTGACTGCTATCAGCCATCACACACTGCAGCTCGCTACCATGTAGACACTGTATACTATGTCTGGCTCACAGTTTACCATATACCTACAGACTGCTCGCAGAGACACGCACCTATTCTATACCCCCCTTAGAACCACAATAAACATAATGTTGTTCATATTCTCTTGGGTTTTATATGAACAAAAATAAGAAAATAATTCCTAAATAGAAGACTCTAGTTGTTCCTATACATCGCATTCTCCTCATCATCTGCAAAGGCTGGCCAAACATCATCGACTGGAGGACTCGAACTCGAAGCGTGCTTCCTTCTAATAGGGTTTAGGGTTTAGGGTTTAGGGTCTACTTCCACCTGGTGCGGATATTTCTTCGAACTTTGGGGAGTCTAGGATAACCCGAAAACATGCACGGAACACTGAAACCAGAGCTCCAAAAACTCTGCAACCAAAATCCGAAACCCAAACCATGAATCCGCTTACACTACCCTTGTCATTACTCTGACTAGTAATTATGACTGAGCAGGATTAACTTGGCTGACTTCTGAACCCCTCCTAAGCGTTAAACTTTTAGCCTCCTGACTATGGTTCATATAGAAACCCAAAAAGTTATATAAAGTCCTAAGAGGACACCAGAAGAACGCCAAGTTAAGGTGTGCGTTCCAGGGTGAGCTGGGCAGTCCAGGAAAGGTCTCCGGCTCTGGGTTACGCGTTTAGGGTCTGCGGATGGTTTTTGGAACATACCCAGAACCCTGAACCCAGACTTCGTGCCCCTAAACTCTCAACCCTCATGTTTTCGGAAACCCTAAACCCTAAAACCCTAGGGTTCTAGGGGTCAGGCCTCCAGTCGCTGAAAGATCACTAGCAGCACGTCGCTTCGCGAGGCGTGCGGGCACGGATGAATGCACCCCAAAACGCCCAATTCCCTTTACAAGAGGCTCCCCATCATTATCATTATTTTTTATTGTTGTTGTTTATCAGTTTTCTTCTTGTTATCAATATCAGCAAAACTACTGCTACGACAACGACGGCTACTACAGGATATGGGGCCAAATTAGAGTAGACTTTCACGAGAACGATAAGGGGAAACTACTGCAATTCTTCGGACCCCTCTGTTTAGGGTGAGGGTTTAGGGCTTAGGGCTGAAAGGCTCTAGTATGCTTGTGGACCTTAGAACCCAGAAAAGCTGCTCAACTGGCAAGATTTGCACGAAGATTCCTGGCATGATTCGGAAACCCCGAAAACAAACCCTAAACCCTAAACCCTCAATGAAGGATTCCGGGCGTCTTTGGGTGTAGGTGCTTCCACGGGGAGCTGACCCGCACCTGAGCCAAGAAAAGAAGGCTTCACAGTTTACGGTTTTGTAGTTTAGGGTCCATCTGCATCTGAACGAAAGTGGGTTTGGGGGTTACAGTAAACCCCTTAAAGTTGGAAACCGGATTAAAGCCAAATAGTGCTGAGATTCCCTATACAGTACTCTTAAGGATTGGGGCTATTGGGATTCCAACTTTTAGGCTTCTACTGTAAGGGTTTGAGATTTAAGGGTTGCGGTGGGTTTGGGTCTCGTGCGGGTGGGGGAGGGGGGGTTGGGTTGAAGGGGGCTTTATAAAAGTTTAGGGTTTAGGGATTACTTGGAGATTCATGAGTAGTTATAATTAAGTGGGGTCATAAGTCCCCTAAGATGGGTTACAAGTATAGTTATTCTTCTTATAGCCCTGCTTATAACTACCCATGAACCTCCAAGTAGGGTCGTATTAAGTGACCAGGCTTCTATTGCTCTCCGCCCCCCCGAAATCCTTACCTGCGACAAACCTTAGCCAAAAACTCCGAACCTGAAACTGGCTCTTGTTAAAAGTTTGAATCTACCGAAGCATATCATTCAGCCCATATCGCTCTGCTGAGATCGCAAAATAAATATGCCGTATCAAGAACAAAGAGAAACTTCCCAACTAAGACTCAAAGGCAGCAACTGAAATCATTGCCGCTTGCCTGGTTGTAGTAAGACTGTCAGCACCAGCAAACAACTGACAATCAAACTGCACTTTCGACAGATCGATTATATAAGATCCGCTGACGCTGAGGCCCAGTCCCGACATCAGACTCCGAAGCCCTAAACCCAACACCCCAAAACCCTAGATCCTCAAACCTTAACCCTAAACCCCCTAAAGCCAAAAAAACCTTGTATGGGGTTTTAGGTGCGCTCTCCTGTTTAGGCTAAACCCCAACAACTCGAAACCTCACGAAGCCAAGATTTCAGACATTGCTGGTTTCACTCAGGGGCTCCTTGAAGGGCTCCTTTCAAGGGCTACTGTAGGAACCTGATTGCTAGGGTTTAGGGTTGCTTAAGAAACCTTGGGCCTTTATAAAGGTTCCTTATATGAAGCCTACTACTGTGAGGTTATAGGCGCAGGGTTTCTTAACCAGGTTCCTACATTACCTGAAAAGCCCCGACCACCCCAAACCCGAAATCCTAAAGCCCTAATGCAAATCGCTACAGAACCCTTAGAGGAACCCAAGCAACAAATTCGGTGGCGAATGTACGCGCCTGAACGCGAGTAGGGCTTCGATGTAACAATAGAGGCCTTAAATATTTACGACAAATCCAGGCCTTTCCATTACACTCCAAGCACTTCCTCCAGGTGCTGGCAAACCAGAACACAAAGCTGGCTTATCAAAGGGTCCAGTTCTTGCCAAAACCTAAGACCTAACCCGGATACCTAAACCCCTAACTTAAGCAATATAGCTTAAATCATGAAATGAAGCCCTACATAATCTAAGCCATATTCCTTAATCAAGGGGTCCCGGATACCTAAACCCCAAGTCTGAAAACCTAGCAAACCCTAAACTCCAACTATTCCGGCCTGGGGGGGGGGGGGCCGATTCCGCTGCCAAGCGCTCGTCTTCGGCACCTCCGAAAGTTGTGGGGGACGGGTGAAGGCTTTAGGGCTTTGGGCTAAGAGTCGTTCCTTTCGTATATGTTAGGTACGGCCCCCACTCAGTAATAGTTGCAAAATACTCACAATATAGATATATCAGGACCTTAATAGCGGGGCCGTACGCAACGTATATGAAACTTAGTGTATGGAGTTCAGGATTTATGCTTGTGGGTCGGCTTTGGGTTAGGCACTAAAGCCTACTTAAAGGGTCATGGGACTTAGTAACTAGGGTTATAATTCGGGTAACTACACTTATAATTACTTATAACCCCAATTAGGGTACTTATAACCCTACTTACTAAATCCCATGATCCTCCAAGTAAACCCTGAAGCCCAAGCCATGAAAACCCTAAACCCCTAGCCCTGATCGAGAAATTCCCAGCCAGTCCTGCTTCGGCCATAGCCTAGGGGGCTGCCGGACCCTGAAGACAGAGAGCCCAGTACCCCTTAATTAAGGAATATAGGTTAAATTGTCGTAGGATCCCTGGTTTGACTTGGCTGACTTCTGCACCCCTTCTCAAAGTTAGACTTTTGGCCTCCTTACTATAGTTCATATAGAAACCCAACAAGTTGTCCTAAGAGCCAACCAGAAGAACGCCAAGAAGGCATCCGGCAGTGATTTACACAGTTTCGGGACGAACAATGCATGGAGCCATTGGAAAGAGCTCGAGGGGCTGAGCAGTGCCATTGGACTCATTGGACCACCCTAAATTTATACCCTCAAAACTAAAAGCATTCAAAGCCGATATAAGACCCCTAACTAGAAACCTTAGCAACCCCTATAACCCTCAACAAACCCGTACGAACCCTGCAACATTCAACATCCCCATAAACCCTCATGCACCCCCAAACGTTGCTGCGAGAGAAGAGACAGGGTAGGCAGGTGCCTAAGAGGGCATCACGAACTGGGATTCCAGCTCGTCTGACTCCTCTCGGTGGCTTTGGGGTTTATACTATGGTTTAGGGTTTAGGGTTAGGGTTTAGGGTTTAAGGTGTAAGGTTTAGGGTTTAGGGGTAGAGGTTAGGGTTTGGGGCTTCTAGGCTTAGGCGTTTTGGTGTTGAGGGATTGGGGCTTTGGGGTTTGGGAGTCTGGGTTGTCTTGGGCTTTTGGGGTGCAGGGCTTTTGGCATTCAAAGTTTGAGAACATTAAACACCCCAAAATTTTAACCCTAAACGCTACAGTCAGGATTCCTTTGAGAGTTGTGTCGGCCTTGTGTCTAGTTTCTGCACGAGTCTGTAAATTCAAGCCCTCAAGCCCTGAACCAACTTCGAGGGCTTACGGTGGTTTAGTGGGGCGGGGGGTGTGGTTTGGAGCTCGCAGCTTCGAGCGTTGTCGGGTGCTCTCAGTGATTCGGATTTGGTAGGTAGCTTAGGGGTTAGGGTGTAGGGTTTGGAGTTTAGGGTTTAGGGTTTAGGGTGAGGGTTTGGAATTTGGGGTTTCGGGCTTAGGGTTTAGGGGTTTAGGGTGTAGGGTTTGGAGTTGGAGGGTTAGAGCTTATGGGGAGAATGGTTAAGGAATGCTTTGAGTACTGGGAGGGTTTCTATAAGGGTACTATATGGGTTTGAGCTCTACTTGGAGGGTCGGGGGACTTAGTAACTAGTTATTTTAGAGACTTAGAAGTACCACATCCCCAATTAGGATCCCTTTTCGGGTACTTATAACTCTACTTATTACCCTACTTACTAAGTCCCCCGACCCTCCAAGTAGTGTTTCGGCTCGAGGTTTCAGGAGACGTGGCAGCCGCATCGTGACAACCACGACCCCTGCATTGAAGAACAGGCAACACACGGGAGTTTCCAACAACTACGGTACCTTACTTTGGGATCATTCTTATAAGGATCCTACTATTTAGGATACTATATTTCACGGGGTTCAGGGCCAAGGGTTGCCTAGGGTTCAAGTTAACTATATGGGGGTGTCCGAAAATAGGGGACCCTAATACAGTATCCTAAATAGTAGGATCTTTATGAGAATGATCCCAAAATAAGGTACCCTAATTGTTGGAAACTCCCGTAAGTTGCCTTCCAGGTATATTCTGACCTCAAGTGAAATCCCAAGCCCCCAACCCCCTGTAGCGTTTCCCTCTAAAACATCGCTCCTTCCGATGGTGCCGCTCCGCTTCTGCTGGTTGAGAACCAGGGAAGTGATACCACGGAGGAGATCATTGACATAGCCTCCCGGTGTGGAAGACTGGGTTTAGGGCTTAGGGGTTTAAGGGTTTGGGGTTTCGGGTTTAATTAAGGTGTAGGGTTCACTCAGACTATGGATTTTGGGACCTGAAACCCTACTATTTGGGATACTTGGACGTTTTGGGGAAGACTGTCGTTGTTGTGAGAGATCAAGGGCCTAAACCCCAAACCCTATAGTAGGCGGGCTTGCGATTCAACAGTAAACCCTGGAGCCTGAACCTCTTCCCTTTGAACCCTAAACCCCTGAACCCTTGCTAAACCAGAGACCCTAAACCGCCTACTTTAAACCCTATACACCAAACAACTACCCATGAACTTTCAAGCATGTAAGGGTTAGGAATTTCGAGTCGACGACCCCTTCCAAGCCCCTACTGAGACGCGGGGACGTAGACGGAGTTCATAATGTTGGGCAAGATCAACGTCAGGAAGCAGCCCCCTGCTTCCGTCAGAAACTCGAACCTAACCCCCGCACACCTCTAAATATACACGCTACCCCTTACTTCAGAAACTCCATATGAGCAACATTCGGGTGCTTTCCATGGTCCCTGGTTTTCGGGTCGCCGGTGGGAGTTTTAGAGAAACCCCAAGTGCTGGGACTTCAGGGCTCTTCGGGTTTCGGGCTGTAGGGTGTGGGGCTGAGCACCCTCAGCCCTGCGTCGTACGGCATCAAGCCTGAGATGTCGTCCAGCTGCGCACTCTGTCTCTTCATCACGGCGTAGATCCTGCATCGGCCACGATGCACAAGGGCATTTTAAACCCAAACCCTACATCCAACCCCAGAACTCTAAACCCTAGACCCTGAACCCTGCACCCCAAACCTGGTGAGCTCCAAACAACGAACCCCGATGTTTAAGAGCTTCTCCTTATCAGGCTGTTATACGGGTGGTGGTCAAAATTATGGTCCCGTTTGGGGTCCCTATTATATTACGGCACCTATTATTTAGGGTCTCCAAAAAGGGACCATAATTTTGAGAGCCCCCCATATAGCAAAATTGCCAGTTCCTAAAACTTACAGCAACGTCTCAGCCCTTGTCATCACTTGTATTTGGGGGCCTGAGTGCTCTGGAGTCTTGCCAACCCCCAATCCGAAACCTAAAACCAACCACCCCTACAACCTGAATCCTACACCCTGAACCCTAACCCCTGAACCCCTGAACCCCTAAACCCTTTGACTTAAACCCCTAAACCCCCGAACCACTAAACCTTGAAACTCTAAACCCCTCTTTCACACCCCTCGCGATTCCAAAACCTCAGACCCGTCAGGTGCTGTCCTCTCTGTATCTAGCCGCTGCGCAGAACCGCGCAGCTTGAAGCAGCGTGACCTCAAAATGTCGCATCGGGATCCCCAGAGACATTGCCTTCTAGCTTAGGGTGTAGGGTCTCCATAAGGGTACTACAAGAGCTCGGGGGTTTGGGGGTTTCGGATTCAGGGTTTAGGGTGTAGGGTCTCCTGCAGTCCAGTCTAGTCGCATATCTTCCATCCTGTTTCTTAATAGCAGTATAGCAAACCCCAAAGAGTTGGAAACCGGATTAAGGACAATTAGTGCTGGGATTCCCTATATCTTACTCTTAAGGATTGAGGCTTGGGCTCCTACTGTACTCGCAACTTCCCATCGTGTAGGCTGAGATCTACGGGGACGATTCAGGGTTTGGGTTCATGGGGTTCTGGGGTTTTGGCTGAGGGCAATGGAACCTCGCTGTGTTGACCGTTTAGGGTTTAGGGTTTAGGTGTGGCTGCCAGAGGCCATGCACCTTGAACTAAGTGGTACCGAACCCCGAGGAATAATATTCTGGAACTATTAATTATATTCAGGTCTCACATTTGGGAGGTTCTTTGAATAAGGGTTTATGTCAGGGTCCTTTTGATAAGAGTGCCGTACTCAAGTCTTTTTGGGGACCTGAAAAGGCCTTAAAGGCTCCCCGGGGCTGAAGGCTGCGGGTTTGGGACCCGGACGGGGTTTAGGGGATTACTTGGAGGGTCGGAGGACTTAGTAACTAGTTATTTTGGAGACTTATAAGTACCATAACCCCAATTAGGATCCCTTTTAGGGGACTTATAAGTCTACTTATTAACTACTTACTAAGTCCCCCGACCCTCCAAGTAGGGTTTAGGGTTTTGACCGTAGCCACCATCTCCGCCTCCTTGTGTCTGCGGATGAGGTCTTCGCCAAGCCCTCGGAGCCTCTCTCGGAGCTTTGCAGCCGTGACTGGTCCGAGCAACTGACATACCTGCCTCTCCACTTGGAGGGCCGGGGGACTTAGAAAGTAGGGTAATAAGTAGACTTATAAGTCCCCTAAAAGGGATCCTAATTGGGGTTATGGTACTTATAAGTCTCCAAAATAACTACTTACTAAGTCCCCCGACCCTCCAAGCATGTCCTGAGGGTAAGTGGACAGCTTCCAGACCATATCTCCGTGAGTGGGAGATCTGGCAACGATCCTCGACCCACCCAACCCCAAAACCTCTAAAGGCGTGCTGGTGAGGTCACCAGGCTCGCTTTCAGAGGTCTTGTAGGTGACTGGCCGAGCATGCTTGTTTGGCCGGGTTTTTGAGCTGTATTGAGAAGTCCATTGTGACATTGTAGTCAGGGCAAGCCAATGGATTCTTCGGCGAGGTGGTGAGCGGCGCCGCTATGAGGCGCACTGGATCAAAACAGGAGTCGATCTTTTTCAACTGCATACAGCAGTCAGAATTCCTTAGGGTGTTGGGGGATAAGGCTTAGGGCTTAAATTAGGACTTAGGTTTTAAGGTTTGTGGTGTTGGCTTTAGGGATGTTTCTTGGGATCTCTGAGACCAGTCCACCCAGGAAGATCCTCGACTCAGTCTCGGATTTGGGATTTGGACAGTTGAGGGGTTAGGTTTTAGGGTTTAGGGTTCAGGGTTCGGGGTTAGGGCTTAGGGTTTAGGGCTTGGAATCCTTGACTCAGGCGTTGAATTCCAAAATGATGAAACCGGCAAACCTCGATCATGGAGCCCCCAAAACCCTCCACCCTACAGTAGAGGCCAGAAAGTTGGAATATCATTATCGTAACCCCTTTAAGGTAAATTATAGTGGATCCTACCATTAATCCATATTCCAACTTTCTGGAGTTCCCTTAGGGCCTAAGCTCAGACCGGCGGCACGAACTCTTCGACGTGGATCTCGCCATCCTCGTTCTCATCGAGTATCTCGAAGAGCTTCCATGCCTCGTCACTTGGGGTTTGAGAACGGCCTCGGGCTGAGAACGGCTTAAGACCGGTGTTGGATGATTCTTCGTAACATGCTGCCGTCAGTGTCCCTGTATAGTTCCCTTAACCCCAAACCCTAGCAAACCCTAAACCCTCAACCCCAAACCCTGAAGCCCAAACCCCCAAACCTCTGAGCTCTTGTAGTACTCTTATGGACCCCTTTAAAGGAACTCTAGATTCCTTAAAGTAACCCCCAAAACCCCAAATACCTCATTATTGAACCCCAGAATATCCTGAAGGGGACCCTTTAAGGAAAACCTTAACCGATCCCCCAAAACCCCTAAAGCCCTAAAGAAGGATCCCTAACCCCTAAATCCGAAAACCCAAACCCCTAAACCCTAAACCCTACGCCCTAAACCCTAAAGCCCTAAACCCTAAATCCCTAAATCCCTTAAAGGAACCCGAACCAGGCCAGGCCTTATCCTCGTCGATGCCCAGTGTTTGAAACAGGGCCTTCACCTCCGGATCATGGAAGTTCTCCTCGAACTCCTGGTTTAGGGTTCCATTTAGGACTCCTTCTAGGGTTCCTTTAAGGGTTCCAAATTCTAATTATTTATGTGGGTGGCTGTCAAAATTATGGTGGTTCCTTGAAGGCTTGCTTTAAGGGTTCCGTTAAGTGTTCCTTTAAGGGTTCCTTATTAAGGGCTCCTTTAAAGGGTCCATAAGGGTACTTCAAGAGTTTAGGGTTTAAGGGTTTGAGGCTTTAGGGCTTAGGGTTTGAAGGTTCAGGGTTTACCTTAAGCCGGAATAACCTACCTTTCTAGGGTTCCTTATTATGATTTCCTTATATAAGTCCTTAAAAAGGTAGGCTATTCCGGCTTAAGGTAGGGTTTAGAGTATAGGATCCCCGAAAATGTTCTCGAGCTCCTGGGTCTCTGAATGGAGGGTTCTCTTCTGCGGCGTTGGGGTTTTGGCGTTTAGGGGTTTTCTAAGGCTTCAAGTTTAGGCTTCGCGTGTTTACGGCTTTACCTCCATGCTGTAGATAACTGGCTTTATATAGTTTAGGGTTTAAAGCTCGGGGGACTGATGTAGGGTTTAGGGTTTATAAGGGTTTAATGTACGTCTTAAGGTTCAAGCTTTCGAATCTTCTAGGGTTTTGAAATCCTGGGTGGTTTTATTGCGCTTGAGGCGGTTGAGATTCCAAGGTGCTCCGGTTTGAAACTGGTTCGGCACCTTGGGGCTTGAGGTTTGCAGGGTTTTGAGGATCAGATGTTAGTGACAGTTGCATTGGGGCTTTAGGGTTTGAGGGTTCTGAGGGTGCGGACTCTACACGAAGTCTGAAGGCCTCTTTGTATGCGTTGAGGGGATGGGCTTTAGGGTCTAGGATTTGGGGCTTAGGGGTCGTCGGCGCTTTGCTTGGAGGGTCGGGGGACTTAGTAACAAGTTATTTTGGAGACTTATAAGTACCATAACCCCAATTAGGATCCCTTTTAGGGCACTTATAACTCTACTTATCACCCTACTTACTAAGTCCCCCGACCCTCCAAGTAGAGATTGACGCTTCTGGTTTGGATCGCAAGGTCCGAGGCTTCGTATTGGAACTTAAGCGGACAAGGAGCGTAGTGGCAGGTGCTGCTCAGAGCACTCAAAGCAGGCATGGTCCACGGTTAGCGGTTCAGGGTCTAGGGCTTAGAGAACGATCTAGAAGCTAGGACCCCCCAAGAATCCAGAGACTCCAAATCCCTTTAATTAAGGAATATACCTTCAATCATATTAGGGTTCCTATTTTGGTTTAGGGTATATTCCTCAATTCAGTGGTTTTGGAGTCTCTGGGAAGGTATCCTAGCATTTTGAGGGTCGAGGTGCGGCCTTCTGCGAGGACTGGGGCCCTGAAACGCCAAGGCCTAAACCGCCTAAACCCCGAACCCAAAACCCGAAACTCCAAGGGTAAAAGGAGGGACCCTTTAAGGGTCCCTTTAAAGGGATCTTTAGGGATTCTATAAGGGTATAGGGTTTAGGGTTGAGGGGTTTGGGGGGTTTAGGGGGTTTAGGGTTAAGTTGGGACCCTTAATAAGGACCCCTAGGTTTTATACCCTTAATATAGCTATTCTATACCCAGTAAATAGCCCATTATAGGCTAGGGGTCCCCATTAAGGGTCCCTCCTTTTCGCCTTTGAGAAACCCAAAAACCTAGACCCCAAACCCTAAACTCGAAGTTCTAGCGCGGCTGGGTAGAGTCCCGGGGTCTGAACTCAGGATAGTGTCTTGGTTTGTATGCTGTGCTATAGTTATCTTAAAGAACGCTAAGGAATAAGTCAAGCTTCTATACAATATTTATGTCTTCTGGTCTACCCGCTGATATCCAGTTTGCAGGAACCGGTCCAGGATGGAGATGGTGTCGGAGTTGTCGGCATCGATCTGCTTGAACCTGCGTAGGTTTAAGGTTTATGCTTTAGCGCTTCAGAGTTTAGGGTTTTGACCTTAGGGGTAAGGGCTTTAGAGATCAAGTTTTTTGCGTTCAGTGCCTACGCCGCTAGAGTGTCGGGGTTTGGGTCGTCAGGGTTTCGGGGTATTCGGATTTAGGGTTAGGGGGGCTCAGGTTTTTGGGTGGTATGGTTGGGGTTGGAGGCCTAGAGAGCTGCAAGACCGGAGATTTGCCCTCAACCCTAAACCCTAAACCCTAAACCCCTCGGGGCGTCTTGGAGGGGCCGGGCCTTTCAACACTCGAAACTGTTGAGGGGTATGATTGGGTTTAGGGTTTAGGGTTTAGGGTTTAGGGTTTAGGGTTTCAACACTCGAAACTGCTGAGGGGTATGATTGGGGCCTTGGGTTGCAATATGGGGGCCTTAGGCCATACGGTTGATGATATAAATCCTGCATTACCCATATTAAGGAAGAGACCATAATTCCCATAGTTTGGGGTCCTTAAAGTAATGCAGGATTTTTATCATCAACCGTAGTGATTAGAATAGGGTTGTGGGGCAGATTATACCGTAGCTATAGTAAGGCAAAAAAGTGCTATAGGTAACTTTAGACTACCAAGGCCCCTCATGGTCTCGGAGCCAAAAACCTGAAGCCGCAATCCGACTCCCACTCACCTGGAATCATAAGGACCCTTAGCTAGGATGCCCAGTAACCTAGGAATAAAAAGGGCTCCCTTTTTGGTATTGTGCAACTTTATGGGGAACCCAGGACTACAAAAAGGGAATAAGGGTACTACTGGGCATCCTGGTTAGGGCGTGGGGGGGGACGGGGATAGGGGGCCTTAATACGTATAGTTTGGACTCAATAAGGCGTGGGAAAGGAAGTATAGTCCCCTACCCCCCCTTACCCCCGTAAGGGTCCCTACGAGGGTACCGCTGCGTCAAGACTGTAACGGCTGATCATGTCGAAAGAACCGGCGAAAGAATCTGTGGGCTTTCTAGACTGCAACGACAGGGTGCTTTGGCACCAGAGTTTTGTTGCAAGAACGGCTTTTGGAGGGATAGTAATCATACTAAGAGCTGTCAGCCATGATCCACCTACTCTTTGTGAGCCTTCGGGCTTAAGGTCAGATCAGAAGAAGCCAGCGTACAAGCCCCACATTTGCTTCGCTGACGAACCCATGCAATTCTCGATCCAAAGAGCAGATTTGTGAGCTTCGTCGCGTACTCCTGCATGCTTCGAATGTCGAAACGACGAGAAACAGCTACTTTACGGATCAGGCGATTCAGGCCCTGGCCATTCTGGCGCTCATATTGAGTTAGAGAGTTCGTATAAGGCTCATACATTGCAGAGGGTTTACTTGCAGGTTCATGGAATCAGCTACAGGCTAGGAGTCAGAAGCTCCGTTAGAGAATTCGTTTGATGGGAGGCCAACAGGGGGGTTTAAGATTCTTGGGGTTGGGATTCCTTACTATGAACCCTATTATGGGAACCCTAATCCCTACTAAACCCCCATAGGCTAAAACCCCTTTTGGCCTCCTATGATCGTTGCGAAGGTCTTCAGGTTGGGAAGGCAGCAAGGCTGCAGCGGTGGCGCGAGCAACGAAGATCAAAGATGGATCAATGGGTTTAGGTTGGGTACTGCCCCCCATACAGTAACAGTCGATAATAAGGCTACTATTAAGGTCCTAATATATCTATATTGTGAATATTATCCAACTGTTACTGAGTGGAGGCAGTACCCAAGGTTTATGACGACCCACCACAAAACCCTCCTACCCAAACGTCTAAGCCCGAAACCTACTCGCGAAACCGTCATCCTGAAAACCCTGAAGTCCGAAGGCTCTAGCAGCCTCAAACCTAAATGGGTGGTTGTCAAAATTAGGGTCCCCTTCTGGGTCCTTAATATAATTACGGCACCTAATATTTAAGGTAACCCAAAAAGGGACATAATTTTGACAACCACCTAGATTATTCTAAAAACCATGAAAGCCCGCAATAGCTAACACCCCTTTTCACCGTCGACCTAAGCCCTGCATCTAAAGGACCACAGCAACCGACAACCTACCGACCTACTACTTAAAGGGTCATGGGACTTAGTAACTAGGGTTAAAATCAGGGTAACTACACTTATAATTACTTATAACCCCAGTTAGGGTTATTATAACCCTACTTGCTTAGTCCCATGATCCTCCAAGTACCCAATAGCAAAATCCCTAAACCCTAAACCCTAGATCTGCGGCTCCTCAGTCTTTCGCATGTGGTCCACAATCAGCATACCTGCATCCTGCCAGCAGGTTTAAGGCTTAGGGTTGAGGGTTTAGGGTTTAGGGTTGAGGGTTTAGGGTTTGGGAGTTTAGGGTTTAGGGGTTTGGGGGTTTAGGGTTGAGGGTTTAGGGTTTCGGGTTTAGGGTTTCGAGTTTAGGGTTTAGGGTTTGAAGTGTGAGGATCGAAACTTAGGATTGCGTGTCAAGTCTGCGGATTGGGATTCGAAATCCAAAAAATGGCGTCGTAGAGTTTGTTGACACTGCAAGGGCTAAGAACGCCATCTTTATGGTTGAAGTCGTAAGGTCTGCAAGGTCTTGAAGAAGCGAGCTCTGTTGGGGAGGAATGCTTTCAAGCCACAGTTTTTGATAAGGGTACTACTATAAGGGCCTTATGCAGCATCCAACCTAAACCCGTAAACTAGCAATCCTTGAATCCCAAAACCTAAAGGCACGGGCAAGGACTTGTCACGGGTCGTGATTCAGCACGGCTTCCCAGAGACTCCAAAACCCCTTAATTAAGGAATATACCTTAAATCATATTAGGGATCCTCTTATAATTTAAGGTATATACCTTAATTAAGGGGTTTTGGAGTCTCTGGCTTATGTTACAGGTAGCCAGAGCACAGGTTTGTTTATAAAGGGAACTCCAGAAAGTTGGAATATGGTTTCAGGGTAGGATACCCTATAATTTACCATAAAGGGTTTAGGATAATCATATTCCAACTTTCTGGCTTTTACTATAACAATCAAAGTCATAACTCATCT
This sequence comes from Symbiodinium sp. CCMP2592, assembly GCA_905221615.1. Taxonomy (NCBI): domain Eukaryota; class Dinophyceae; order Suessiales; family Symbiodiniaceae; genus Symbiodinium; species Symbiodinium sp. CCMP2592. The sequence goes on from CAJNDT010002890.1 coordinate 464,623, forward strand.
AAGCCAATCAACCGCGCTGACCTGCAAGATTTCATGACTGGTACAGCAACTTTTACATAAGAAGGGGTGCTCCCCAACAAGAATTGGTGGTCGCTACAAAGCTCATCCGAAACACTTCACCAAAGTGACTCCGGGAGAATCCGAATCCTGAAACTTTAAACTCTAAGATTCAAAGTGAAACTTACTCGCGGAGGAGCCTCTGATGCGCTCTCGATAGCACTCGAACAAAAAACGCCCGTCACCTCAGCTGCATTTTTTTGGGTTGTAGGTGTGCAACAGGGTTTAGGGTTTAGCACAACTTAGTCCCGGTGCCAATGAACAGCCAGAAGGTAGGCCCTTCTGCAAAGGACGGGACAGTCTCCTAACATGAGGCGAGCAGTTGAAACCGAACGCAACTGAAGACGCACACGCGCGATAGGTCAGAAGAAGCCACCCGAACAAACTAAGAATCCCAGCACCCGAAACCCTTTTTTTGGACCTGGCCCCAAGCCAGGAGAGGACTTCTCCGACTCAATCCTGGTACGAACCCAATCTAGTGAGAAGAGAGCTACGCTGAGCACTCTTCAACGAGCGCATATTCTATTCCCAACAAAGGTGGCGCTAGGTAATCTTCGGGCCGTATTAGTCTCGATACGGTCTTGGGGTCCATTACAGTTTCATCATATTTGGCCCATATAGGGGATACTCTTCGTAACTATTTTCAAGGCAAGCACACAGCCGTCACTGAACAGTCGCATCTCAAGATACCGGGGTGGACTGACACTTTCCTAAAGCAGCACAACAGTCCTACAAGTAAGCTTCGACCGGCGTGGGAATGAAGTGTAAAAAGACACTTCTTCCATCTTTCCTGCGGGTTCACGTTCCTGCTGTACACACCAATCGAAAACCCAGGGGTTTGGAACTTAGTAAGTAGGTAGTAACTTTACGTATAGGTACCCTAAAACGGATCCTCCTTGAAATTCTCTACAACAACTACTTACTAACTCCCATACCCTCCATTAGTGTCGAAGGAGCCCTGGTTAGTAAGTCCCCCGACCCTCCAAGTAGGGGCGTGGAAGTAGACTCCAGAGCTCCAGGCCCAAGCCGTCAGGGCAAACCCATTGGGGAAAACCCAAACCCTAACTGCTACACCTTCAACCCTACACCCATGTAACATGCATGGATGCATGCATGCATGGATACGGTTCTGCACACATGTATCCAGGTGTGTGGGTGTTCTCCTCAGGTCTACTTCTGTACCGTGGCGACTCGCATGACTAGGATTGTGGTGCGAACCCACGGCAGTAACTTTTGGCGAAGTTACTACGCTGGGGCCCTGTTTGGCAAGAGGGCATGTAAGTTTAACAAACGGAAGTACTGGTTTGACCAGCTGGACGGGCGGTGGCTGTTCGAAAGGCAAGCAAACAACATGTTTTCAACTAAACAGAACCCCACCCCCCTCCGCGTAAAAAGAAACACAAACAAAGCGAGCTTCATGATGGTGAATTATAGTGAATTGATCACCAACCATAAACCCCATACAGGGTTTAGGGTTTGGAATTGTGAAAACTTCGCTTAATTCTAAGTTCAAACGAAGGGGTCTGATTTGCCAAGGCCCGGGCAACGTTCAAAATGGCGAAGTAAATAAAACTGAAGTACATCCTTGGCGTTTTGCAAAGCATAGAGAGCATGGGTAAGGGATAAGGACATACCCAAAAGCCTTCCACCCTCAGCAGAATGTCTAGCAACAGCGGAGTGGGCAAACGGAATTGGGCCTACGAAGTCCCGTGTTGACTCGCACCCATCCTCGATGCAATTGTCCAAAGGTTCTGACGGGAGTTGTGAACAAGGGACTAACCAAGGATAGCTAACCCAAGAAAGCAATACAAACGCCAGTTCTAAACCTGCATGCCTTTCGAGGTTGCTCTGAAATGCCCCATGTACAGAGGAAGCTCACAAAGCAACACCATTAAAGATTAACAACGCAGTAAGAGCACGCAACACCCTCCCCATCCCCTTCGACTTCTTGGGAACCTTGGATAGCCTGGAGCAAGCCAACAAACGAACAGGCAAGACTAACCGTAGGGGCTTGTTGGAACAGAACCACGCCGAAGAAGCATTGCTATCCATTGCAACTGTCTGGCCGCCGATTCTGGACCCTACGTAAGGGATTCAGGGGTTCAAAGGGGGTTCAGGGGTCAGGGTTCATGCAGGGTTTAGGGGTCAGGGGTTAGGTTTGAAGTTGAAGGCTTAGTGTCTGGGGTGTGAGGACTTGTCCGGGCTGTTTTCTGTATCTATGCAGAGTAGCATCGCGTCGTGTTTCACAGGGCTTTGCTGTGCCGCGGGAACTTTCCGACTGCTGGCTTTGGTGGTCTACTGGGCGCTTGAGAAGTTCGGATGCGCTTGACGCTTATGGCGATATTCTGGGTTGTCAGAGCGGCGCACGTATACGAGATTTGGAGGCTAACCCCTGCACCCTTGCATTTTGGCTAGGTGGCTTTGATTAGGGGGTCCTAATGGCAACAGTCTTGCAGAGACTCACGAACCCGTTAACCAAGGAATCCTTTTTGACGACAACACAGAGGGATCCTGAATAAGAGACACATTCTGGACTCTCTGGGCATGCTAGGAGGGTCGGGGGACTTAGTAAGTAGGTAATTAAGCTCCGCACCGTAGGCTCCGAGTAGACCCTAAAGCTGTGGGCTCAACTACGTCAGAATGTGGAGCTTGGGGGTGCAACCTTGTGTGGCCGAGCAGCAGGAAGATCAAAACCAAGAGCCTAAAGTACGAGTGGGTCTGGTGCTCAGGGTTGATGGTTAGGGTTCATTAGGGTTCGGGAGTTTAGGATTGAAGTTTAGAAATCGGAACCTTAGAGTATTTGGGTTTAGGGCTACTTCAAGGCTCTAACTCTGGGTTTCGGGTTTATGGGTTTGCCATGAGGGCTTTTAGGGTCTGGGGTTTAGGGTTTGGTTTAGGGTTTAGGGTACGGCTGTTCCTATGAGGTTTAAGAGTGGTGTTAGGTTTAAGCGTGGTGTTTCAAACCTTCTCTCTATGTTCCAGTATTGATTCGGTACGGGTTTTGCGCATAGTTTGGCGAGGGATGAAAGGCTTTCCAGGTCTAGGGTGTCTTGGGCATTAAGGTTTTGGGTCTTCACGTTCAGGGTGACGGAAACTCGAAAGCCTAAAACCCCAAAGAGGGGTCGTTTTCGGCTTAGGAAGGATTTGGGTGAGCTCATACACAAAACGTGACAGTGCAACCCTTGAAAGTGTACAATCTCAGTGGTGCGTTGGAAACCATAGTATGCAATCGATGCCTTCGGGTGGGTCCTAGTTAGGACAATACCCGATTCAGGCTGCGGTCAGATCGGGCCTAGTGAAAAGTCTCATTCGCAACGTCAGGGCGCAAGAGTTCCTGTGATGAGCCCTACACCGAGAAACATACTGTAAAACATCGAAAATTAAAACTAAACCCTAAACCCTAAACCCCCAAACCCTAAACCCTAATGAACCCTGCAGGCTGAAGCTGCAAACCCTCGCTCTGGTAAACCACAGGTCAAAAAGACATAAACACCCCAAGACCCCCCTCACAACCGCGACGGCGAATCCTAAACCCGACACCCCAAAACCCCGAAATGCTGAAGACTGAGACAATCAGGCAAGGCGTGGAAGGGCAAGGAGACGGTGTGACATCGTGGCTGCTTCGGGGGGAGCTTCCACACGAGGTCGGCTTCGGGGTTGTAGGCTTCGAGATGAGGCATGGGGCAAGCTAACTGTGGTTGTGAGACGTCAAAAACCAGTCATGTGCCTGGTAGTCCGACTGAAGGCTATCCTGAATTCTCAACTAAACCCTAGACCCTAAACCCTAACCCTAAACCCTAACCCTAAACCCTAAACCCTGACTAAACTGCGACTAACCGCAAACCCGGAGCCTGCTGCCGACCTCGGGCTTAACCACACCTGGAACTTGCTCTGTGCTCGGATATGCATATCCTGAACCCAAAAAAGTTGATTAACCTGAACTTGGCCCCGAAAAAGGTAGGTTATTTGGGGTTAAGGAAGCCCGAAAGATGAACTCTCATACCTTCCGGAAGACCACAAGGTCCAGCAAGTATAGCTGCCGGAGCACGGTGAGATGCCAGCCAATGCTGCCTCAACTTCGATCCAGCTGACGCCACCTTCAATTCAATGCGGTTTAGGTTTGAAACGGAATGTGGATTTGACGTACAGAAGTGTCAAAGATTGCTGGGCTCTTCTTTGCTTCTTTTGCGCCAATTCACCCGGGAGTGACTTTTGATTCCCGTATCAGGGAATACCAACGTGCCCCAACTGCGCAGTTGAATTTTGATCATTGCCGATTTGGGCTCAGCCCTGCAGCCATCAGCACGGCCCTCGCACTGCCATCACAAAGTCATCATTTGCACCAAAATCTAGCTGGAACAACACGCGCCCTCGCGCCTGTTGGTGTTTCACCTCCTCCGTACACTTCTTCGTAATTCCCCGATATAGAACGGTGTTGTCCGCGAACCGAACGAACCACGCACCCGATGGAGAGATGGACACATACTCAACCTCGCGATGGCTTCCTTCCAAAAGGTTGTCAAGAGAATGCGGCAGTCTTTGCCAGAGAGTCGACCCATCCACTCTCCTCAGCCAGTACCCGTTGTCTGGTGCGAAAGATATGGCTTGCAAAGGCTCGCCATCGTGAATAGTATTCCTGAAAGAATTTCCCGTCACTGCGAACCAGCTGTTTCCATCCTGAAATTGGACGAAGTAGCGTTCGTTGCTGCCGCAAGCAAATAATGTGGGAATGTTTCCAGCTTTTAACTCAAGCACCAAAGAGTCAAACAAGCCTTGTGGAATTGAGCGCTGCTTCAAACAAAGCTTGCCTTCACAGCTAAATAAAGAAACGTATCCCGATTGGTCGTGGTTGAGTGCTACGCATTGCGTGCACCCCGCGGAATTCACGTATGCCTCCTGCGCACCTGCATCCGCAAAGAAACCATACTCGAACGTCTGAACAGTCTCTGGCTCGGCTTCCCCCTGCCATCGGACTCGAACAGACGCTCCCATGTTGGCTGTGGTAAATCTTTTCTTGCCAATTTTCTTGTTCGTAGTCTTAACATCGATTTCACAGAGGATGCCGTCTCTCTCCAGTTCGCGGAACACCCACAGCCGTCGGTTGCCAGTATATGCAAACCAGCATTCATCAACTTGTGAAACGATCATTTGGGGAATAATCGACACGTCAATCCGTCGAGATCGAAGCTCTTCCAATGTGTCGGTCACCAGCCTGCCACAGCTGAACCTGTGGCTGATGGAGTCATGGGAAAACCCCACATCTGATGGGCGGATTCGCATTGTCCCGACAGACAATCAGACCATCGATGCCGCTCCCTTACACTATGTTGAATGTCGCGTATAGCTGACTTCATCATTTGTAGTCGAATAGCATTTAGTTGAACCTGCCGTGAAATAGCTGGTCAACTCGAGCCTAGCCAGGGATCATGCGCAGTTTACCATGATACTGATTAAACACTAGCCCTTATACTGCAGGTAGATATCCCTTGCTATAACAACTAGCACGAAGGGCTAGAGTAGCTATACTATTGTCATACATACCCTAACTAAGGCTCTGAATCACAAACCCGCCGTCGCAAACAGGGACCGTGCCCTTTGTCTCCGTCCTTGGATATAGGTGTCATCTGCAACGACCCCGATGTTCACGACTGTTATAGTGACTGTAAGAAGCACTAAGAAGACAGAATAGGTGCGCTTAGAACAGTTACAGCGACAACAACAAATGTATTCGTTTCAATAAGAACATGACAACAATGACATCAAGCATAAACACTCGCAGCTAGCATGCAGAAGTACAGAAGCATTCAGTCGAAGACTCTTGTCTCAACAGGCTTTCTGTACAGTTCCTATGTGATGGTACGGCTGATGATTTCAGGTAGATCCCTTTTGCGACACCCCAGTTGCTTCGTGGACGGAATATTAGCATGCCCACCATCATCTTTAATTCGTACTAACGGGTGGGGAAGTGTTGAACGAGGGGTCTATATTCAAGTCCAATTGATTACAGACCGTTCACTGTTCGTTAGCTCAGAGTAGCAGACAGGTACGTTGCTGGGCCAACCTGTTGCGGTCTGCAACAGCGTCATCGCCGTTCGCAAGATGCCTGGGGTGGCAGCTTCGGGCGACGAAAACCCTTGCAAACGAGCACGGGAATCCGGAAAACTCTAGCCGGATTAAAGCACTGTACTTTGAACGTTAGATCCTACACCCCAAACCCTTAAGCGGAAAACCCTAGGAACACAAAGCCCAAGCAACCATGAAGCCCCAAGCCAAAAACCCTAAAACCCGACTAATCCCTGCGTTTGTTCCCCAAACCCCACTCCTCAGCTCCAGAACATCCTTGCACGAGGGGCCGTAATAATGAAACCCTAAACCCTAAACCCTAAACCCTAAACCCTTACAAAAGGGGCCTTAAGAATGAGAACAAAATCTTGAGGTATGGAATGCTGTAACTCTACAGGAAACACCAGGGCAGATCACTAATATTCCAGGTCTCTGTCCTAACATCGAGCAATTAACCCTAAAGTCCTTCGCCTCTTCCCGCAACCCCAAACCCCTCAAATTGAATTGAAAATCCTCGATAACTGTGCATAACAAAAATAATCAGGGTTTGGAATACTAGTAACTAGAATGAATTATGCACCCGTTAAAGGCTGCCGTAAACCCTCAACCCCAAACCCTAAACCCAGCCAGCGCGAACCGAGACTCCGTCGAAGAAGCGTCCGCGCTCGGGATTCGCTGCTGGGTCGTAGGCCTGGGATCCGGCGGTTTAGGGTTTGGGGCTTTTGGGGTTTAGGGTGTAGGCTGTTGGGGTTCAGGGTTTAGGGCTTTTGGATTTAAGGTTTAGGGTTTCGGGCTGTTGGGCTTTAGGGTATAGAGTTTAGGGTTTGGGGCTTTTGGGGTTTAGGGTTTAGGATTCAGGATTAGAGTCGTAGGTTTGTAAGCCAATTTTGTCCTGTCCTATACCGACTTGAAAGGTTGTTGCTAGGCGTGGTGAGTAGTCTTATACAACTACAACTGCAAGGTTTTAGGGTGCGAAACTCACGGCCTTCAAAGACACTCGTAAACCCGTAGATCCTACGGCTGAAAGGACCACTATGATTACTTTTCACAGCGGTTTGGGGTTCAGGGTCTCGCGCCTTAGAGGCTGAAGGATCACCAATGCCCTAAACCTGGAGCGGTGTTGCGAAAGAGGGTCCTATCTCTTGAGGAAGCCTTGAATCGGTAGTTGCTGACGGGAACCCGAACATCAAACACCCTAAACCTGAACCCAATCCGCGACAACGACCTACTTACTTCCTACGCCCTGAACCCTACATTGCATAAGATAGAGGCCTCAATAATTAGAATTTGGTTTGGGGGTATATTATATTAAAATATACAAAGGAACACCCAAAATAGTAGAGGTAACCATTAAGGCCCCCATTTTCCAATCCCTTGATCGAACGCTTGGCCGCATCCCGCCCGATCGAGAAGCACAAATCTTGGACACAGGAGAGTCCAAGCGCTCCTCGCGGTAGTACCCGTAATGGGAACCCCAGTATCCAGTAATAGAAGGGCCTTAACAATTAGGAACCCCACAACCCTATACACTACAGCAATAACCCTTAAAGCGAACCCTTCTGTGCAGCCCGAAACGGCCTCAAAATTTTAAACCCGAAACCGCGACCACGCCCATCCTATCGAGTGGCACAAAGACTTGCCAGCCTTGTCGGCTTCTAGGGTTTACTAGGATGCCCAGTAACCTAGGAATAAAAAGCGCTCCCCTTTTTGGTATTGGGTAACTTTATAAGGAACCTAGGACTACAAAAAGGGAATAAGGGTACTACTGGGCATCCTAGTTTAAGTGTTTGGATTCAGGGCTTTTTGTTTAATGTGTAGTGGCCTTTCTCTCTCGCCCACATCAGTATTCAGGGTTTAAGGTTAGGGTGTAGGGTTTAGGGTTCGAGGGTTTAGGGTTAGGGTTTAGAATGTAAACCCCGAGAACTCTATAAACCAGACCCTGGCACTATGGATTCTTCAACCGCCATGTAACTTCCAAGGTTGCAGGACCTAAAGCCCAAAGTCTAAACCCTAAATCTAAAGAATCCTCAACCCTACAAACCCAGACCCCCGGGAGGATCCAAAAAATAGATCCCTTAATGGGGGTTCCGATAAAGTACCCAAAGTAGAAGAGGGCCCCAAATTAGGGGATCTACTTTCTCGATCCTCCTGGGGGTCTGGGAACTAGACCCCAGACCCTTGACTCCCTCAAAACCCACAGCCCTCGCCAAAGAGTGGGCCAAAGAGCTGTGGAGTTTTTGGTTACCAAGTCGTGCTCGTAGTCGTTCACCTCGCAGATCGCCAGCGAGCCCAAAACTCCCTACATCAGGAATGTCCCTTACACCGCAAGCTACGCCACTCTAACCCCTGAAGCCCTAAGTTCAATGAGGAATGGTCCTCACTTCCTAAAATAACCCAAGCTACCTTGAGCCTCTAAACCCCCATATCCCGAAACCCCTAAAGCCGCACAAGGCTTTACAACATGTTCTGAGAAATACGAAATTTACCAGAGCGGAGGGGTCCCTCGGAGCTGAGAGCGTGAGGCTTGAGGTTTTTGGTGTTCGGGGTTTATGGTTCAGGTTTTGGGGTGTGGGATTTGGCAGTTTGACGTGTGGGGTTTAAGTTTTGGATTTAGTGTGTACCCCTGACACCGACACAAGACCCTAAACCCTAAACCCGAAACACTAATTATAGCCCTTTTAAGCATGATGAATAAGATCTCATATTGTCTTAGGAAAAACAATCGTCATACTCGTCATCATCATCGTCCTCGTCCAAAAAATCATGTAGTCCCGGCGGCTGCTTGCTGGAAGATGACAGCGAAGGTGTAGATGAACAAGGCCAGCAGCACGATGGCCCAAAACCTCTTAAACAGCTTCGGGGTTCAGGTTTTGAGATTAAGGTTGTAGGATTCAGGGTCAGGGGCGAAGGGGCTAGGGTTTAGGGTAAGAGATTAGGGCTTAGGGCTTTGAGTCTCGGCTTTTCAAATCCTAAAAATACAAATTCCACCCTGAGCACCCTAGACAAACAGCCTTAAACAACTCAGGTCGACCCGAAAGCATCCTTCACCTAATCGACGGCCCTATACACTGAACCCTTAACCCTAAACACTAACCCTTAACCCCAAAACCCTAAACCCTCAACCCTAAACCCTAAACCCCTAACCCCTAAACCCCTAAACCCCTAAACCCCTAAACCCCTAAACCCCTAAACCCTATGAACCTAGACCCCCGAAAGCCGGGAACCCGAAAGCCAAAGGTTTGAAGGGCGGGTGGCACTGCTTTCAGCGTGCCGGCCACAGAGAGAATTAGCCGTCGCAGCTCGCGGATGTACTGCACCTGCAGGGTCAAGGATTTCGGGCTTAAGGCATAGAGTTTAGGTTTAAGGTTGCAGTGTTGGTTAGGTCTGTCAACACAGGAGTGGTGGGCAAGAATACCTCTGCTCGGGACCCCAGACCAAACACCCTAAACTGAATCGCAGGCAGGCACCAGTCGAGCCAGTCGTGCCAGGCGCACGACGCGGCCGATGCGCACGGCACGGAGGATGCTTAGGTCGATACCTCGGCGTCTTTGGGGGATTTCGGGATGCGAAAATTTGCACATGAGATTCTAGTTACGTGAAGGTCTAAACCAGGTCATGAGGAAGATAAGAACAGGTCAATTGTGCTTAAGTCCTGATTTGACGTGCTCATGATGCTACTTATCCTGCGAAAGTTACCCGAACTGGGGGACTGGTGCACACCTTCGTTACCATGGACCCCTAAACCCTATGCGCACTGCGGGATATGTCAGCTTTGAGGCGTTCCCCATTTGCGGAGTCGGGTTGCGAGTTGATCATGGAACGTCCGAGGCCCTTCATTTTGAAGCCCGACTGTCGAATATAGAGGCCTTAATGATGAGACTAGGATTTTGGCTCCCATTGTACTACAACCACAACAAGGAACCCCGAAAGTAGTATAAGTCATTAAAGCCCTTTTATTTCGAGCATGGCTCTGGCAGGGTCTACACTGTAACAACAATGCGCCGAGGCCACAGGCCCAGGCGTCTTGGGGATTACCTCAGGTACCCTCCACCTAATCATCCTCCCTGCAGTCCGAAAGTTTGGAGACACCATGACCAGCAGAAGCAGACCCAACCGTTAAAGGTTGGGGTTGAGAGGCCCCCCTAGCATGGTGTATACGACATCCACTGCCCCCTCGCCCTGCCGCTAAAGAGCCGAGACGGGCGGCGTAGCGTTAAAACTACCTAGGAAAACCGGTGGGAAAGCATGCTAGCTCAGTCAACCATATTCATCCTCAGACCTTCCTAACTGGTGCTTCTGCACTTTATAAGGGATAGCAGGTTTTCCTAACTGATGTATCTGTATGTCCAAAACCCCCAAAACCTAAACCTTATGACCATCCCGAACCCGAAACCGTACTTAGAGGGTCGGGGGACTTAGTTACTATATATGTTAAAGACTTATAAGTACCCCACCCCCAATTGGGCTCCCGTTTTTAGCACCTACAACTCTACTGTCCTTCTTTCAACATCCCCAGACCCTCCAAGTAGAGTCCAGACACCTCTGCTTCCGGCCCCGCTATTGACCCTGGTCCCTAAACCCTAAACTACACCGAACTTAGACCCCTAGCAGAAATTAGAACTTTAGCTGTCTAAGGATTAAAGGAACCAAAAGTTAAAAAAAATTGATAGTACTCCTAAGTAAACCCTAAACCCTAACCTTAAACCCTAAACCCACAGCCCTGAACCAAAGGTCCGGGTGGCTCTCATCCGGGTTCTCGCAATCGCGGCCTCTACCTCTTATCTGCAGCTCTGCTTGGAGGGTCGGGGGAGTTGGTAAGCGGGTTTAGGTTTTGAATTAGGGCTGAACAACCTACCTTTCTTAGGACTTTTACAAGGAAATCATAATAAGGGGTCCTGAAAAGGTAGGTTCCTTAGGGTGCAGGGAGGTAGAAAAGAGCTTACGTAGGGTTTCGGGCTTCGGGTTTAAGGGTCGAAGGTTTGGGGCCTAGGGATTTCCGTTTTTTAATAAGATAACTACTTACCAAAGCCCCGAACCCTCCAAGTAGGAACCGAGAACAGCCCTGACGTTCGGGTGTCTTGCTCTTGGGGCTCCTTTAAAGGGACCCATAAGGGTTTCTATAAGGGATCTATAGGGTATCGGGTTTAGGGTTTAGGGGCTCTTCGGGCTTATGGCTTAGGGTTTAGGACTTGGGTGGTTGTCAAACTTAGGGTCCCTTTTTGGGTCCCGATTATAGTACCGCACCTAATATTTGGGGTACCCAAAAAGGGACCATAATTTTGACAAGGTTTGGAGTGGAGGGCCTGTTTAGGTTCGGGTTACCCCTGGGCCCGACTTGGCCCGGAACCCAAAGGCGAACATCCTCGGCGGAAAAATCCCCAAACTGGCTCGTTCCAGAGCGATGGGAGGCCAAAAGGGGGGTTTAGGATTCTTGGGGTAGGGATTCCTTAATATGAACCCGATTATGGGAACACTAATCCCTACTAAACCCCCATAGGCTAAAACCCCTTTTGGCCTCCTATGACAGAGGTCTCAAGAGCTCAAACCACGCTAGATCGCATTCACGATCGCGCAAGGTGGCTTGCCAAGGATGCTTACTTGCAACGACTTCCTCTCATTCACACACACACACACACGCACAAACACACACACAGTTTTATATGTATATATATATATATGCGCAATCGGCACAAGGTTGGGCGCTGGGCGGTGGTGGAGGGTTGGGGCGAAATATGTTCTGATTTCCCTTCCTTACTGCACAAGCCCTCAACCACGAACTTAGCCGTTCCTCTCTAGACCAGAACGCCGAAGCTATACTGAACTTAGACCCCTAGCAAAAATTGTAATTTTAGCTATGCTTACGGATAAAAGGATTCCAAAATTGAAATTTATTTATAAGTGCCCCTAAGGAAGCCCTGAAAAGCCGATTAACACATCTACAAAACATGAAACCCCTATGGAAACCTCTTTAAAATACACCTACCACCGTATTAACAAACCTACACCGAAGGCCTTACAGGACTCAAAAAGGAACCCGTGGAGGAACCCTTTCCCTTACTCAAAGTCCTAAGCCAGGATGCAGGCTGCTGCATTCACCAAGCTCACCACATCCTGAAGGCTACGATTAAGGAGGCTCTGGCATGTCGCGTTGTATAAGCATCTTGGATGAGGGGTTGACATAGGGTTTAGGGTTCAGGATTGGGCTGCAGGGTGTCTACGTGGAGGATGAAAGGGGCTGTACGGGGTTCTTAAACGGGCTGTTTCGCGTTCGCGTGCCCCAATCTGGCGCGAAGGCTTCTTATGATAGTTTTAAGGAGCTAACTCCATAATGGCAGTATAGATGGAGCCTCGGGGTCTTGTCCAAACCCAACGCAAAAGACTGAGCCCGATTAGGCTGGAAGCCAAGGCATGTAGGACCCCTCAACCCTAAACAAAAGAACGGAGCAAGATAGTGGAGGCCTTTTTGAAGGCTCTACATACGGATCTTATCGTTGTTGGGGTGCAGAACCCCGGGTTTTGTGTTCAGGCTACTACATTAACCTGTCACCTTCCCGGCGAGCCTGCTACCTTTGATGGGAAGGCTGGAAAAACAGACAACTCATAAGCCACATCTGGCTATACAACACTGAAAATTCCATAGCCCTTGAATACGAAAACCCCACATATCCTAAACCGTATCCCCCAAACCAGCTCACGATCTATGCTTCGCGGGAGAGATGAGTGTGCAATGTTGGGTTCTGCCAGGTTTCAATGATCTGTCATGCCGGCAAAAACCCTAAACCCTAAACCCCTAAACCCTAAACCCCTAAACCCCTAAACCCTGCCATTGTGGGTTCTGCCAGGTTTCAATGATCAGCTCTGCCATGCCGGTGCTCACGATCAGCATATCAAGCGCGTGCCAGCCTGGGTGGATTGCCACAGGAAGGCTTCCCAGAGACTCCAAAACCCCTTAATTAAGGAATATACCTTAAATTATAATAGGGACCTTAATATGATTCAAGGAATCCACCCACAGGAAGGTTTCTTTTTTTGAGCACCTTTCTCCGTCTGCCTAAAGTTTAGGGGTATAGGGTTTAGGGTACAAGGGTTTAGGGGTTTGGGGTGTGGGGTCTGCTTGGAGGGTCGGGAGACCCAGAAACTCCAAAATCCCCTAATCAAGGAATATTCCTTAAATCATATTAGGGTCCCTGTTATAATTTAAGGTATATTCCTTACTTAAGGGGTTGTGGAGTCTCTGGGTTAGGGTTTAGGGTTTAGGACAATAACATTACCTGGACCCTTAACAGCCTGCCTTTTTAGGGTTTTACATAAAAAAAAATCAGAATAAGGAGCCCTGAAAAAGGTAGGTTCTTTACGCTTTCCCAGGGCTTTAGGGCCAGGGTTTTAGGGATTTACGGGTCCTGATAACTCTTGCGGTTTTGCAGTAGGGTGTACCAAACTTGGAGGGTCGGGGGACTTAGGAACTAGTTATTTTAGAGACTTATAAGTACCATAACCCCAATCAGGTTCCCTTTTAGGGTACTTATAACTCTACTTATTACCTACTTACTAAGTCCCCCGACCCTCCAAGAAACGAAACCTGGAGGGTCAGTGGGATTGCGGCGGTTGCACTGGCCGGGCGCTTCTGCGAACGCGAGGAGTTCGAATTTCTGGTCCACTGTCTGGGAGTTTCCGATAATTAGGGGGTATCGCGTCGTGGGGTCCTTAAATTAAGGATCCTACTACTTAGGGTGGTATAGTAGCGTCCCCTATTTTCGGAAACTCCCGTCTAGGTTCGGGGTCTCGGGGGTCTTGCGTTTCAGGCTGAGTCTGAAAGATGAGGTTTCTCGTCCCTTACTTCCAACTCCAACAGCAGCTCCCTTGCGCAACAGTTGCTGTCTGTGTGAGTCGACAGCTGCAGTGTCTCTTCTATGCTCGCCACCGCAGTCGCTCATCGTGCTGCGACAGATAGTGGTTCAAAACACATTTGAGGCACCAGTGCCCCTCATGCTTTGCTATATCCAGCCTCACACAGCGACACTTGTGCTCTGCACAGAGCTCAGTACAGTACATCGAGAGTCACTGTCATCGTCGTCGGCTGCTGCTGCTTCGAGGTCTTCTTCTTCATCCATGGTGGCTCGGCGGCGGTTTCTGCAAGAACAGAAGGAACCCATCGCAAGTGCGAGGCAGCAGGAAGCAGGAGGCTACGTTGCAGAAATTAGAGCTGAGAGTCAAAAAGATCCTGAATCCCTCGTGTCATTTCCGGGCTCTGAGGCTTTGAGTAAAATCCTCTGTCCCCGACTGAACACTTAACCCTGAAACCCTAAACCCTACTTGGAGGATCATGGGACTTAGTAAGTAGGACTATAAGTATCCTAATTGGAGTTATAAGTAATTATAAGTATAGTTACCCTAATTATAACCCTAGTTCCTAAGTCCCATGACCCTTTAAGTAACCATAAAACCCCTCTTATAGAGCCCTTATAGATGCCTTTTAAGGAACACTTTAACGACCCCTAGTTACTAAGTCCCAGGACCCTTTAAGTAATCACTGAACCCTAAACCCTGAACTCGAACTCTACCATCCAAGCAAACCTCACAGGTTGAGCGCTTTGCAGGCAACGGCTCACCGGTCGATGTGCTGCCATGGCTTGGTGTCAGGGCTCAGGGCTTTGAGTTTGGTTTAGGGTTTAGGGTTTAGGGTTTAGGGTTTAGGGTAAAATGTAGCATAATACAATGCAATGCAATACAACATGCTATATACCACAAGCATCCTACAATATTTTCCAATATACGATAATAAGGTTTAGGGTTGAAGGCTCATAGCCGAGAGGCCCGGGCTCAACAGTCCTTTCGGTTCTAAACTTTCGTGTATGAACGAAATGGGTTTCATGCTTTTTTTCAGGGTTTAGGGTTTGGGATTGAGCGTTTAGGGTTTGGGGGTTTAGGGCCTGAGGGAAAATCCCGAACGGCAATTACCGGGTCTTCCGTAAATCTGTGCAACCCGCACCCTACTTGGAGGGTCGAGGGACTTAGTAAGTAGTGATCTTTTAGACGTGTAAACTCCTTTTATAGACTTATAAGCTTATACGTTAGCACAATCCCATTTCGGATCCCTTTTAGCGTACTTACAAGTCTAGAAATTAAGTATATACCTACTTACTGAGTCCCCTCACCCTCAAGCACAACTCGATGTAACAAGACTCGGGCCCCGACCGATGTCAAAGGTGAAGAACTCGCAGCGATAGACCCAAACCTCCAGAATTAAAGCTGTGCTTACTCCCCCAATAAGCCACAAAAAAGAAAGGTTAAACTTTCCGATTCGTACTAAACTATTTATAAGAACCCAAAAAGTTGAAAGGTTGGGCATTGGGGATCTGAGTGTGTGTCAAGGGGGATAGACGTGTCGATTTCAACCTTTTTCCTGGCCGAAGGCTAAGAGTAGGCTGCTTCAAAGGGTTCCACCTATCGCTGTCTTATAGGGTGATGTGACAGTATGCTACAAGGCCTTCACAATAAGACTAGTGCTTTGCGGGGGTCCAGCATAGCACAGCTATATTAAGGAAGCTGCGGGAACAGTCTTGGCAATTATTCAGGCCCCTACATTCTCCCAAGAGCTCCATTTCCCTAAATAGTAGGTTACTGACCATATGTAACCCGGTAACTCATTGTTTGAGTAACTGGGATAAAAAAACGCTTCGAAAGAAAACCATGGAGAATAGAGCCATGAAGAATAGAACCTTTCAAGAGACACCAATGCAAAGTGTACTCAAACGAAGGAGAACTTGAGATTAAGAATAAACGACCCCGAAGCCAGAAACTACCATAGGGGGCCTACTTAGCCTACTTAAATACCTATACTATTTTGGGGGTTCCTGAATATGTTTATACTATAATAGCCCCCGAAGCCTATTCTAATTATTAAGACCGCCATATTCAAAGCTAGAGCCCGCAATCTGAAACCTCGCAGCAGCCAGCTACGACTTCGGAGGCCAAGCCCCAAACCCCTCAACCCTAACGGGGTTCCTTTAGAGGGTTCCTTTAAAAGGGTCCTGTAGGGGATACTACAGGGTTACTCTAAAGGTACCACCCATAATACCGGGGCGTCAATGACCTTCAACCCTCAACCCTCAACCCTGCACGCACCTTACGCGCTAACTAAGCCCTAAACGACTGAACGCCACCCCCTACTTAAACGATCATGGGACTTAGTAACTAGGGTCATAATTAGGGTAACTATACTTATAATTACTTATAACCCCAATTAGGGTATTTATAACCCTACTTACTAAGCCCCATGATCCTCCAAGTAACCCTCAACCCTAAACCCGAAACCCTAAACCCCAGCTTCTGCCCTGAGCCCGAAATCCTTTCAGTAGAAGCCCAAAAGTTAGAAACCCAATAGCCTCAGTCCTTAAGAGTAACGTATACGGAATCCCAGCACTGTTTGGCCTTAATCGGTTTTCAACTTTATTGGGTTTATCATGTCCCCAAATAAACCTTAAACCCCAAAGACTCTAAACCCTAAGACCAACAAGACCCCAAAGACCCCAAAGACCCTCACCTTGAGCCCCAGCTCCAGTGCGAAGAACAAGGACAATACGTGGTTCAAGACCAAAAGCTCCTCGGCTTCTCGGAGGGCTCTATACTTGGAGGTGCATGGGTAGTTACTAGTGGGATTATAAGTCCCCGTAAGTCCCCGAATATGGGTTATAAGTCGGGTTACCCAATTTATAACCACCCATGAACCTCCAAGTAGGGTTCCTTTGAGGGTGCCTTTAGGGTTTAGGCTTTAAAGCTTGAGGGTTTTAGGGTTTAGGGTGATACTATACTTAGAGGGTCGACTTAGTATGTAAGGTGATAAGTACCTTAATTGGGGTAATACATACGTAGTTATAAGTGTAAATACCTGATTCAGAACCGTAGTTACTAAGTCCCATCGTCCTGTAAGTAGGGAGGTCACAAGGAGGGTTGAGAAGCGTTTTCGAAGCGTGCTTAATGGTGCTTATGCTCTTTATGTAGGGTTTTCGCGCTGAGGGGATCAAGGTCTAGAGGGGTGGTTTTGAGTTTAGGGTTTATGGTTTAGGGTTTAGGGTTTAGGGTTTAAGGGCCCCTTTGTTGGGTTTTTGCCTCTTGGGGTTCAGCGTGTAGGGGTTGAGGATCTGGTGCTTACAGGACTGATTCCTGCGGCCACCTAAGTTATGAAGCTCTGTGGGTGCTTGGAGGGTCGAGGGGCGTAGTAAGTCGGCAATACGTAGACATACAGACATACAAGTACTCCCGAAAAAAGGGAATATGATAATTACTTATGAGTCTATAAAGTCCCGACCCCTCCAGGCATGGGCAGGAGCCATCCGAAGATTACCCCTAAACCCTAAACCCTAAAACCCTAAACCCTAAACTGTCACTCATTCTTTGCTTCTTTCGGTGGGATTGGGGTCCCAGGGCCGCGGGACTGCTGCGCCCACATCCAGCCTGACCTTCACCCAGAGACTCCAAAACCCCTTAATTAAGGAATGATCCTTAAATCATATTAGGTATCCTACTATAATCTAAGGTAAATTCCTGAATTAAGGGGTTTTGGAGTCTCTGGGTTGCTGCCAGCTGAGCACCATACTGCTTTTGCAGCGAAGGAACCGTAACTCTGCACATCCTCCCTCAGGATCCCAAAGCCCTGGAGTCATGGAAACGAAACCCCGTGGCGTAGGAGTCTTGATCCATAAGGGTTCTGAAGGCCTTCATACGATTGAAAAAGCCATGAGAAGCATGTGTCGGGTGTTACATACAGGGGCCGTTATAAAGTTCAATAGAGTGTCAAGGTATATGTTGGGGCCACAACATCAGGGCTACAAGGCTCTTGCTGCTGATCGCTCAGACGTTTACATTAATCCCCAACGCCCTCAACTCCAAAACCCCTGCACCCGCAGACCCTCACCCAAGAGCATCAAGACCTGGAGGACGATCGTCTCAGAAAGCCGCCGTCAGCCAAAAAGCGGAAGCCAAGAGATGAAAATTACATATACATACCTACATACCTACCTACAGCATACCTGCCTACATATACATACCTACATATACATACCTATATGTACTTTCACTTTCACTTTCGGCGTTGCAGAAGATCCAGCTTCGGCGAACGGAACAGCAGACAGGCTTTCAAAGCCCGGCACACAATGTGCTGTGCATTGCACATCTGATAGCACCCTCCCAGGAGGGGAGGTCTTCGGCACGTATGCCCTAAAGCAAAACCTCGCTGTGGCCATTCGTTTTCGTATAAAACAGCATGTAGATATCTTGGAAACACGCAGCAACAGCATCATAATTCACACGATACGCCTGCCTATCGTCGTCAGCAATCCAAGCATCACAATTGTCAATGCCGTCAAACATAATCACAGTATAATGGCCACTTTGGAGAGAGAGGCCCTGGTGTACCAGAACTGCCCGAAGGTGGAAGATGGTATCAGTAGTTTGAACTCCATCAACAAAACACGGCAGCCTAATGCGAGGTTCAGGAATCACAGCGAACCGACGCTTCACACTGCAACCCTCGGCAGTCTGGTGACGAAAGCGCCCCACTTGTATGGCTAGCACTTCTGGCGGGACTGTGGCCGCATGTGCATAGTCTTGATTTCGCCACTCATTGATGAGTTCTTGTACACTTGTACTGTACAGGTGGTCTATACTCACTCGCTCAGGAGGTTGGATGAGGATTGGCGCAGACTCACCCCCGTCCACTATCATTGGCTCTCCAACTCGTGAGGAGCGAGCTTGCCAGTACAGCGTCATTTGGTCCGCAGTAAACCGTTGTTCCCGCAGAAAATGCTCCAGGAATTCTGCACAATCATGTTGTCGTGCAGGCTCCCGCCATCGACTCATCATCGCCATCCAAAATGGTTGGCTCCACAGGTGTGTGGTCCCCTTGTGCTCAAGCACTCCCCGAACGAACTTGAGCATGGCCCCATCAAACATAGCCTCAAGGCCGCCCCTGAATGCAGCAACATACATCAAGCACTTCAATACCGCATTGGAGTAGCAGTAGTTGCCCCGGTTCCCCAGCTGGAAGGCCCTTATTTCGTGAGGGCTGCCAGCTTCTGTCCCAGTGCACTCCTGTGCATGGTCTCCGCCCGGAGGAAAGTACCTGCCGCTACCCAGCATCCCGAGCGCTCCAGCTGATGAAGTCGCCGCCAAACTGTCTGTGCAGCTTCCACCCGATTGCCAATCTCTAGCATCATTGTCAACGTGGGTGACTGGTAGTCCGAGGCCAGTTTTCTCGTCGCGTGGTACCTTGACACCACCAGGTCTTGGGGGCATTTGATCAAGATCTCCGCCAAGGCCTCTTGGACTTCCGTTGTTGCCAGAGGCTTGACCGTGGTGTCCTTGGTGTGCGTGCGATTCTCCGCGTCCCACTTTACTCCATTGATCTGGGTGCCCTCGTCGTTCATCCATCCCAAGGACGCCGCCGTCGATCTTGCCGAGGGGGTAGACACCATCTTGTCGACCTTCTCGATCACCGTCTTGATAAAGTGCTGGAAAAGCAGCACCCGCATCGGAGATGACAATTTCTCCGGTTCTTTGGCCTTCATCATGTGCCACTTCTGCGCCAGCGTGTAAGTGGATTTCGCCACGCTGTCCTCCATGTGTGTCTGCATGAAGACCACGAAGGCAGTGTCCTGCCGTTGTATCAAGATTTGGGCTTCTTGCCGAAGGATCATGTTCGCCATCATGTTGATCATGGCCTTGTACTCCTCCGGCATCTCTTCGCCGCTCCACGGGTCGTGGTGGGGGTATGGCTGCCTCTTGGTCTTGCCCTTGCCTTTGCCCTTGTTCTTGCCCTTCTGAGCATGGCTCTCCCATTGGCCCCGCCATTGGCTTGGCCAGGAATTTTGGCCGTGCCAGGAGCTGTCGTAGGTCTCCTGTTCCCTCGCTCGCTTTTCCGCTCCTCCTTTGCCTCGGCCTTCGCTGCCCTTGTTGCCGTCCTTGTGGTACTTGGGCTGCGGCTCGCCAAACCAGGAATCCTGAGCTCTTTCCAGGGGCTCCTCCGTCGCTCCGGGGTTCTCCGGCCTGTTCGGTAGGTTGGTCACCTCCTGGGGCGCTAGCGCTCGAAGTAGCTCCAGTTCCTTGGTCGCCTCCTTCATCTGCCTCACGGGTTCGGCATCCACTTCCATGGTCATCCCCTTTGATGATGAGGTCTTGTAGGGGGCGGCCTCTGGCGATCCTAAGGTGAAGGTATACCCCACTGAAGATGCCGATACATGCTTTAAGGTGAGCGGATTTGCGTTGGTAAGCGAGGCCACAGTATTGGCAGGGGTTGGTGATGCTCAGGTCGCTCTGTACAATGAGTTCCTCACTGCGTTCTATCAGGGCCTTTTGAGCAGGATGCTTGAGGAGCATGTGTCGCTTGACGTATTGATGCTTGACCGTCCACAAGTTGCACTCCGGGCAATGCTGATGTTTGCTGCGAACACTGGGGTGCAATGCCAGGTCCCTCCATGAGCAATTGCCTGCAAGCTTTATGATCACAGGATCCTCAGTGATGGCTTCGCTCTCCACAGGAGCAGGTGTAGTGGTCGATCCAGCTTCATACAGAGCTTTGAGAGCAGAGCAACTCCTAGCATTGATGTGATAGAAAAATGCTGGCCATGTCGTGAAGGCGTGGTTGCAGTGCCTACAAAGTGGCATACCGTCTTTGGCATGTGACATAGCCTCGCCTCGTAGGACCCGACGGTTTTCAGTCACTGTTTGGAGTTGCGTCTCCTCATCCATATGTTGACGAAAGATATGTCTTTTAAGGGAGGCCTGTGTGCCATAGGCAAGTCCACATACTTCACAACAGTGTTGCTCAGGAAGAATGTCTTGCACAAGCTGTAGGTGATTACCAGAGCTCTGCATGGTCGTACCTACACTGCCACAGGCTTCCCTGGCATCCAAAATCTGGCCCCTCACGAAGGCACGCCATTGTAGCTGCGCGTCACCTGGGCGAAGGAGCACCGGGCACTGTGGGTCCGCCTGAGCCCTTCGGTCTAGGGCCTGGAGTAAACGACGGAGGGGGTCCGGCAGTCGTAGCCGACGGGCGAAGTCCTGGTGGGATTCATGAGTGAACATACTGAACGAGTTGGCGATCGCTCTGGCTTGTTTGAAGTACATAACCATCATCTGCGAGGCCTCATGTGGTGGGAGCCCGGTGCAGTCCAGTCCATGTAGCAAGGTTGGTAAGATCGTACCCTGCCAGAGAAGAAGGCGGAGTTTGATCGACACATCACGGCACTTGAGGATCACAGCCAGCCTTGAGTAAGCCCCTTTGGCCAGGTCCATACGGTGTTTGGCTGTCTCTTGGTCGTGCTTCTTGAAGCTGATGATCATACCTAAGTATGTGTGTTTGGCGACCACTTTGACGTATTCCGTCGTGCCATGAATGGTGAACTTGAGGAACTTGCCCTTCCATTGCGGTCTTTCCACCAGGTATCTGGAGAGGCAGGCCGCTGCACCAGGGCCTTGGAGTTCAATGAGGGCAACCGTCTTTTCAATGCTGACCAGTACCCCGCGGTCCCGAAGGCCTTTGAGCACATGCTTCATGGAGTTGTACGCGTCCTCCATGTCACGTCCTGTGCGTATGGTCCAGCCAAAATGAAAGTCATCTGCGTACGTTGTATTACTGGCTGTGATGTCTAGCAGCGGCGGTTTATGGAGTCGTCTGAGCAGCCAGCTCGAGTAGATCGTCCACAAAATGGGTGCCAATCCACATCCTTGTCGCAAGCCACGGCCCATAGACAGAAGGGCCTGGCAATCGCTGTGTTCCAATCGGACCTGGGCCTGCTGATGGATGAGCAGGATCAGTTCGATGAGACACTCCGGTACTTCTGCCTCCCGTAGTGCAAGGACTAGGTCGCTCCACGGCACCCTGTCATACGCTTTAGATATATCAAGCGAGAGGTGAACTCCCCCACACACCTGTGCCGCACGTCTCCCAGCTCGTCTGGCGTGGAGGTTGGTCGCCTGGTCTCCCAGCAGCTTTCTCACCACTGCACAGTGGCTGGCCACGCGCTCAAGCGCCATGCTAAGAGACCTGCCCCCGACATACGCAAACTGAGGCACAGCCTGAAGGTAGTTCACCGCGTAGGGCTGCAGTCTGGCCGCAATCATCGCTCCCAAGACTTTGGCCTGTAGCGAGAGCAGGTTGATTGGTCGCAGTTGGTCCGGAGAGCACAGACTCTTGCCCGGTTTCGGGAGAAGGATGAGCTCAGATACATTAAAGCTGGCCGGCAGTGTGCTGGTGCCTTTGGTCAGGTAGTGGTTGATCTGTTGCTGCAGGGCTGGCACGACCTGAACCATCGCAGTTTTCCACAATACCGCATGAGCACTTGTGGTGGGCATGGCCTTCCCCGCCGCAAGGCGTCCAAGAGCCCGCTTGACCTCCTCTTCCGTGAAGGATATGTCCTCCGGTAGCATTATGACCGTGCATGGCGGACCCGAAAAAAGAGACATGAAGTAGTCCCTGATCTGCTTGAATTCTGCCTCCCGAGACTGAATGCGGCCCTCCTCGGATCGAAGTTGTAGTCGTCGTCTCGCCTGTTTGGGGGCAAATTTCTTCGCAGCTTGATGGATATTGTCTGCTTGCACGGCCTCCAGGATTCGTAGGGTCTTCCTTCTCCTGCATTCTTTGCGAAGTTTGCGAGTGACTGCCTGGAGTCTTGCCGTAGTCACCCACGCCTTCCACAGAGTGCCAAGTGGAGGGGCTTCCTCCGGATCCCTAGGGTGACCTGTCAGGGCCCGTAGCTCAGCTCTAATCCGCCACATTGAGGTGATCGCGTCACGGACAATCAGCTGCTGAGTCTGTGTCGCTGAGTCCAGGCCACCCTCTTTCGAGGGGCCATGTCCAGGCTGTTGGGCCTGGGCCCATCCTTGTTGCAGGATCCGGTCGGGGCCACAAGCTGAAGGTAGTTGTCCTTTTTCTGGATGTCGGCCATCGCTTTCTGGACCTGCGCGGGTCTTTGTCGGATGTGGGTGTCCTTGGGCTTGGTGGGCAGCCTGGGCATGGGGATCGACGCATGGATCGGTCAATGTCGACAGCCGCTGCAGGGCTCGAACGGTGCCGAGACAGGGCAGGCTCTCCTTGCTACAGCATCAGCCAGGTCATCTCTGGCGATCACAAAATCGATCTGTGTGCCAGTCTGAGCACCCTGCTCCCCCGGAGGGATATAGGTGCGTTGCATCAGTCCTGTGCCCGTCCAAGTGTTCAGCAGGCAGCAGCGATGGAGTCGGAGCAGGTCCTGGAACGCTTCCTGGTCCTTCTGCTGGACCTGTTGTGTCACCACTCCTGGCCCACATATGTCAGGTTCTTCAACGGCCGGAGTGTTCAGGTCCCCAGCAATAAGACAGCCGTGCCTTTTCGGCACAGTCCGGAGCCACTGCTCCGTCAGCTTCCAGACCTTTTGCCTTTGCTTGACCAAAGCCGTCACTTTGTGGCCCTCCACGGATGCTTTGCTCGGGTTCCATGAGTACTGGTATATACCCAAGATGTCAAGCGGTGCCTCGAAGTGCAGCCTCACGTGGAGCATGCGACCTGGTAAACAGCTGACGTGACGGATTTCCGACCCGGGGAGCATGCCCTTCCTGAGTAGGCACATGATTCCAGTCCGGTCTGGCCCTGCTGAGTGGATCACATGGTAGCTGATGTGGCTGTGATTCGTTGGCGTGGCCACATACTCCATGTCCTGTTTCCAGCATGTTTCCTGCAGGAACAGTACGTCCACAGGGTGGCCTTTGTCCGTCTCCGCAGCGAGCCATTCCAAGATCTCGGCGTACTTGGTGGTGCTAAGTCCTCCCGAGTTCCAGGTCATAACTCTGAGTCTCCGATTGGCTCTGCTGTTTGGATCTGGCCTCGGTTTGCTCCTGGGGACCGTTCTGGGATCACCTGAGGAGAGTTGGCTGAAGTGCAATTGTTGCCCTCGGTACCATGTTAGCCCCGAGGGGTTCCGTATAGCTCTGTGGTACGCTCTACGAAGCGCTCTCTTCCTGATCTCTCCTGGGGGGTGAACCTGGGCTGGATGGCGGCTAACACCATGCTTCGCCCAATCGTGGTCAATCGTGACCTGAGATGTGGCTTCTTGGTTCCAGTGGTGCTCTGGGAACCAAACCCTCGCATCTGTCGTTGCATGCATGGCTTTGGTGGTGTGGATCATGGTATAGAACAGGAGAACAACGCGCATCGAAAAAGTGTTCCCTCTCATGCAACGACCCCAGGACTTGGGACCTGGGCGGCTCAATGGTGAACTGAGAATACGACCAAGAGGGAGGCATTCTGCAGGCAGTGTAGCTCTGGTGGTAGGCCTTGGAGGGCAGGTGCCCATGTGGTTGTGTAGCAGGCATTTCACTTGAGTCGCAACGGCCGTGCAGAAGCTTGGCAGGATCCCTTCGTCAGGTCTGAGCGTGACACCCGCCATGATGGCTAGGAGCAGCATATAGCAGACCTGGATTGTCAGGTGATACACAGGCAGGAAGAATCGTGATAAGGCCCTTGCCATACTCCTCCAGGGGGTCCTGGTTCCGTACCTCCCAAGCCAAAGATCTACCCCAGCAGCTGGACCGTGTACCAAGTTCATGCACAGGCGCAGTAAGGTCGCTCCACACTTTGTTTTGACACCCATGATAGTCCAGAGGCTCGCGAGAGACAGGCTAGCCTGAGGACCCCTTTGATCGAGGCCCATTTGCTCTGTGCAACGCCCTCGACTAAGAGTCCTGAAAAGCTCCCTGGAGCACTGCCCAATCAGGTTACGTGCTGTCTTCATGTCGGCGCCTGAGAGGTCATGGTGATGGAGGGAAATTCTGCTTCGGGTTCCAAGGCTGTGAGAATTATACGGCAGCCCAAGGTTAGTCTCACCCATCAGCAAATGAGGCTGCGACTTCCGATTGGCCTTCGGCTTTGGCGTCGGAGGGGGTACTGTGTCGCCGGTCTCCCTTCTCCCACGCCTGGAGCTCTGGCTTCCTGTGTTGGGCCTTGTCGGCGGAGGGTCGCTCGATCCCGACGCCATCATTGTCCCACCTGAAGAGCCCGTGCCCTCAGCCTCGGCCTCCTCTCCCAGTAGCTCCGTGAGCGTGCCATCCGCCCAGAGCTCCGCCGTGATCTCCTCCGCGTGCTCTCTGGAGATGAGGCCACTTCCGCCGCCTGCATACCTGGATCTGCGCACCGCCTCGCCCATGACGGTGGGGCTGACCGTGCCGTCCTCATCCGTAGGGCTGCCTGTCCACAGTGCCAGCTCATCGCCCGCCTCGTTTGCAGCCATTCGCCTTATGTTGGCTGTGAGCATTGGCACTCTGGTGTCCGGCGCCACGATCTCAGAGGAGAGGCGTGTGAGGATGACTTCAGTAGGATAGCCTCTGCTCAGGAGCGTGTCCGCAATGGCCGCTGACAGCATGTAGGAGAGCTGTCGGTCTTCAGCCGCTGGTCCAGTCGTCATTCCCCCATCGTCCTCGCGAGGGCCATTGTTGCCCCATCGTAGGAGGTTTGGGTGGCTGTGATCTGCTCCTCTCATGGGTTCCAGGGTTATCCTGAGGGACGTCATGGTCTCGTGGCCCCAGGGAGCATGGCAGACTATCGGTCCTGCAAAGCCCGGGAGCTCTCTCGCGACTGCTCTGGCCACTCGATGTGCAAAGGCCTGCTCCATTTGCACTGGCCTGGGAGGCGGTGGACCCGCCGGTGGTCGATTCGGCGGCAGTGGAGGCATGTTGGGGCTTTCGACCCACACCTCTTCCATCTCTTCCGACGAGTCAGCCATGAAGGAGATCCTGCGATGGGTCCTGAATGTCCCTCCTCTCTGAGCCGCAGGGCTGTGAGGCAGAATGTGTTTCACAAGGCAAGCCCCCAGTCTGGCGATCAGTACCCATGCTATCCGACAGGGGTTTCCGAAACAAGCATGTCGAGGTGTGCAGGGGCACTGGATACTCTTCGAAGGAGGGGCTTGGTGTGCCACTGGTGCCTGCGATGCAAACATGCCCGTCACATAAATCCCCGCTCCAGCACATATGCATAGACCAATTGTTGGAATCATGAACGCTCTCAGTGCCTGCTCGGTTCCCGGCGGGTGTCCCTGCCAGCTGCGTGCTTGGAGCCGGAAAGCTCCTTTCAGGGTCCTCCTGAGGTTCAGATCTGAACCCGACCGTCCTTTACAGGCATCTTCAGTCCAAGGTCTGCAGATCAGGGTCATGACAAAGATACACGCAGTGCAGCAGTGCCAGAGCGAATGGCTTGTCAAACTGTAGAGTGCACTCAAGCAGTAGGAGCCGGCCGTCCCCATTAAGGAGCTGCCAGCCCTCATGCCACACCTGAAAAGCTCCAGCATATTTCCATTGAAGATCCAGGCGGTGCTGCTTGTGACGCAGTGTATTGAGCGAAAGGCGGCTCCACTGTTTGCTAAGAGCACCCAGCACCAGGTAGCGTACGTAGTTACCAAGTCTATCACCGAACGGTAATCGCCCTTGCAGCTTCGGGATTTTGTTGCTGCCATGTACCGCCACTTCTTCCATCGCTTTGGCATCTGTGCCCTCCATGGCCGCATGCGGCTACCTCAGCCTGCAGAGACCGCCCTGGTCTCTGTTGCTCACGTCTAAGCCGAGATGCTTACCTATATGTACATACCTACATACATACATGCGTGCATACATACATGCATATATGCACAGAAAGAACAGGGCCGAGTTGCCGTGGGAGCGCTGGTCGCACCGATGTTCTCGGCAAACCAGTTCACCTACGGGTACTAGGAAGGGGTTGTGTCAAATGTCCTACTGTCTGCCCGCGATGCATGTTTTGGAAGGGCCACAGCCCGGGGGCAAGCGCAGCAGGGGCACGACCAGCAACAACTTGGACAAGATTCCACACTCTATGAGGCTTAAGATGTAGGGCTTGGGGTCTGCCGTTCGGGGTTCAAGCTTAGAGGATTTTGGCTTAGGGCTTGGAGTTTAGGAAGGTGGGCGTTCAAGGTATGAGGTTGAGGGACCAAGCCACCTGGTCAGTAGCATTTAAGTTAGGTTAGAATCAGGAGAACACCAATTGGGATACTGCGAACCCCATATCACACCTATAGAACCCGCATGTAACTCGCTTGGAACCTTAGGATACCCTGACAGAGCCCTTATTGAACCATCATTAAAACCATTATCTGCAAGTGGCCAGACTCTCACGGTTCAAGACCCCTTGCGTTTGGACGCTGTGGGGCTAGTACAATAAGAAATCTTGTCAGGAATTAGAGGTGAGGATTGTAGGGTTCGGGGTTAAGGATTTAGGGTGTAGGGTTTGTGATTTCAGGTTTAGGGTTCTGCGCTGCTTCGGGCTTCATGCAGGGGGGGGGGGGGGGGCTATGGACTTACTGGGGCGTTGGTCGATGGGATTTCGGCACCGCGCCCGACGTCCGATGAACTTGACCCTGCACGTAAAGCCTTAAGCCTCCCTGAGCCCTAACCCCCACACCCCAAGCCCGAGAGAACACCCCAAGCCATTTCGATTAAAACATCAATCGATGCAAAAATCCCGGTAACATAGGAGCGTTGATGTGTTCAATTAGCTCTTTTGAGGGATAACATGCGAAAATCCACATCGGGACGGTACGGAAAAACCACTATATACCGTCTATTCAGACCACTATAGTTGACCCCATATCCGATCCCAACATCCATAGTTCAGCCCTACAGAGCGCAAGCCATGTTGAAGCAGCTTCGTCCCCGCCTCTACGCCGACGACCACCGCACAGGTCACGCCTTAGTTCGAAGGCTCGCAGTACCAGAGTATATGGTTTTACTTAAGAAGGAGTTTGCGGGTTTCAAGTTTGGAACTAGGGTCGAGGGTACAATGGGCCACAATGCTGCATTGCTACATCGAACAAAGCTCACAATAAGGTGCTAAAAGTACCCCAGGATTTGATCTGCAACAACAGACAGGACCTCCGGAAATCTAAAGCTCTGTCAGCTGTCTAAGGTTCGAGTGGGCTGTTCTTGCAGGGCGCGTCTGAAAAAAACACTGACGGCGAAACTAACCGGCACCGCTATGATTGGAACAGGGTTTGGGGGTATAGTATACTATAATCATAAGAAGGAAAACCCAAAATAGCATTGGTAACTATTAAGGCTTTGAGTCCGCCTAGTTGGAAACAGTCATAGCGGTGCGGGACCGAATGACCGATGCTGCCGCGCAGATGGCCACAGTACAATCTTGCAAGGCAATCGAGCGATAGTTCTGCGGGAGTGCCGCCGGGCCTTTTTTTCATATGGGTGGTTGTCAAAACTATGGTCCCTTTTTGGGTACCCTGAATATTAGGTGCCGTACTATAGTAAGGACCCAGTGCGCATATACTCGCGAGCTTTGAAGTGTGCGGGCTGACGCCCAGATAAGACGAAGCGCGTACACAGTTGCCAGCACCAGGCCCCTGCCTCAGCGGGGTAATGTCGCCATAAGTCATTGAGGATCTGGTCAGGCCCTGAGGCCTTACTTGGAGTATCATGGGACTTCGTAAGTAGGGTTATAAGTACCCTAATTGGGGTTATAAGTAATTATAAGTATAGTTACCCTAATTATAACCCTAGTTACTAAGTCCCATGACCCTTTAAGTACCGCCTTGTTGTTTGCGGCCTGCCGCCTCCATCTGTAGGAGGGTCGGGACGGCATGAACACAGCCAGCAGCTGGCTGGGTCATCCAACGGCGCTGAAGATCACGAAGCTGTCCCTGAGTGACAAGCCGTCGGCCCTCCTGGTCGTGAAGCTGCTTTTCGAGGGCTTCCTCAATCTCAAAACAGGTTGTCCTGGAACTCAGCAGAAAGGCTGCTCAAAGAGGGCATGCAAACAACTTGGAGGCCATCCAAAGCATCGAGCTCTTGCGACTTCACATCTGCAGACCAGAAATAGCGAACTGTCTGGTTGTACATCGTACAACTGTCACTTTTGCTGATAAACCATCAGCACTCAGAGACTTGGACTAAACACCCCCCTTAGAACCATAATAACAGTAATATTCTCAATATTCTCTTGGGTCTTTCATGAACAAAAATTAAAAAAAAACAGTTCCTAAGGAGACTATAGTAAAACCCCCTAGAGCCGATACGAAACTCTCACAGAACCACGCCTAAGCCCCTATGAACCCTACAAATTCCGTTCAACACTGGTAAACCCTAAATCTGAAGCCCTATTCCAGAAACCCGAATCAAGTCGGAAACTGTTTTGGGCTTAGGTATAGGGTTTAGGGTGTAGGGTTCAGGGTTTTAGGGTTTAGGGTTTTGGGTTTAGGGTTTAGGGTTTAGGGTTTAGGGTTAAGGGTTCAGGATTTAGGGCTTAAGGTTTCGGGTCTAGGATTTGGCGCTTGCGGTGTACTCTACACCTCAAATCCTCGAACCACAATGTCTTTCAGTCTTCAGCAGGGCTCAGGGTCAGTCAGAAGGTAAGCAATGAAAGATCCCTCCAGAAGAAGAAAACATCCGGAAACAAAAAAAGATGTTCAGCACAGACAACGAAGACAACTCTAAAGAGACGGGCTAGTCAAGTTTACACAAAAGCCTTAATTCTATATAGACATCTACAATCCTTTACGAACCTTATAAGCTATACAACCCTGTAGGTTAAGGTATCCGTAAACCTAAAACCTCAACCCCTAGCCACGAGACTCCAAAACCCCTTACTTAAGGAATATACCTCAAATCATACCTATTCCTCCAACCTATAACCCTATAGATCCTATAACCCTATAGATCCCTTAGAGGAAACCCTTAAGCGGTAGACTTCTAGACTTACTTACCCAATAAGCCACAGAAACAAAGCTTAAACTTTCCGGTTCCTACTGAACTCGAAGAGCCTGTTTAAAGGCTGGGTACTGGGGATCTGAACCTTTCACGGGATCCTCTATGAGCTAAGGCAGTGTCCTTAGTTCACGGCCCTAAACCCTAAACCCTAAACCCTAAACCCTAAACCCTAAACCCTAAACCCTAAACCCTAAACCCCTAAACCTTAACCTGAACCTCACGTCAAACCCCAAAGACCCTCTAAATCCTCAGAATGCCCCCGAAAACCTAAACTCTAAACCTCAACCAAACCCGAAGGAACCCGTGAGAGGAGCCCTTCATAACCCTAAACCCTACAGTAGAAGCCAGAAAGTTGGAATATGATTATCCTAAACCCTTTATGGTAAATTATAGGGTATCCTACCCTGAAACCATATTCCAACTTTCTGGAGTTCCCTTTAAACCCTTAAAAGCACACCTTTCGCTTAGCTGCTCAAGACCATCATGATGATCTCGAAGTAGGGGGTCTGCAGGAAGTGCTCCATCTTACCCTGGTTCAGGGTAAAGGGCTTAAGGTTCAGGGCGAAGGGCCTGAGGTTGAGGGTTTAGGGTTTAAGGTTCAGGGTTCAGGGCTTAAGGTTCAGGGTTCAGGGTTTAAGGTTCAGGGTTTAGTTTAGAGTTTAAGGTTCAGGGCTTAAGGTTCAGAGTCAAGGGCGTAAGGTTCAGGGCTTTAGGTTTCGGGTTTAAGGCTCAGGGTTCAGGGTGCAGGGTTTAGGGTTTAAGACTCAGGATTTAAGGTTCAAGGTTCAGGACTTAAGGTTTAAGGTTTTGGGTTTAGGGCGTAGAAAGGATTAGGGCATAAGACCCTATACAACAAGCGAAGAAAGCCCTTCCTCGGCTCTTACAGAACTTTTCTAGAAGCCCCTTCTTGCCACTCAGGGCATTGGGGTCATGGAAAGTCAAGGGCATCCTTGGAGGGTCGGGGGACTTAGGAAGTAATGTTGTAGACTTATACTTACTCCCCCAATAAGCCACAAAAATGAAAGGTTACACTTTCCGATTCGTACTAAACTCTAAGAACCCAAAAAGGTTTAAAGGTTGGGCATTCGGGATCTAAGTATAAGCATAACCCCGATCTACGTATTATCTACTTACTAAATACCCCGACCCTCCAAGTAGAATCATCAAGTAGATGCGATTTCAGATAGAGCCTTAGGATTCGGGGCTTTCGAGGGTTCGACAGGGGATTCTAGACGGGTTCTCCAAGGGTTGTTGGGGCTTTAGGGGTTCACCAGGGTTGTTAAAGTTGAGGGCTTTAGGGATGTGGGTCGAGAGTTCTGCGGCTTACATTTTAGACCCTGCCGATTGCTACCCACGCACCTTCCAGCGTCACTAGACCGTCTTCCCCACACCAAACCCTAAACCCTAAACCCGAAGCCCTAAACCCTAGACCCTAAGCCTGAAGCCCTAAACCCTAAGCCCCACCCACCCACCCAAAAGGTGCCTTCCAGCTATCGTCAAACTTCGAACCGCGCCGCCTTGAGTTCGAATTTTCGAGTTCAGGGTTTGGAGTTTAGGATGGAGGGGTTGGGGTTTAAGGTTTCAGGCTGTAGCGCATTGTTTAAGGTTTAGGGTCTAGTGTTTCGGGTAGGGCTCGGGGGAAGATTGAGGGTTTATTCTTCAAGGTTTAGTGCTTGGGGCGCAGGGCTTGGGGTTTAGAGCTTAGGGTTTAAGGTTTAGGGCTGCTGCTTAGGTTTACAGTTCAGTTTAGGGCCTGTTTGAAGATGGAGGTACACACGTACTGCTGGCGGAACTCTTCACTGCCCGCAGCTCTTTGTATATACTTTGCTGTGGACGATGCAGGAGTTGGAAGTAGTGAGAATGCTTATCAGCCAGTCAGTGCCTAAACAGATATGACGACGGTCCTCCTGTAAATGCCCCCCCAACCGGAGCGGCATGCGTATTCGCAGCGTGCGGCGCAAAGCCAGTCTCCGCGATGATTGCGGTATGCTGGGCGGCGCTCGCCGTTAGGCGATGTGTACCACTTCACAGTGCAGTGCAAAAGCGGTGAAACTTGAACTCCAGCAGGGCGGGGCTCGGTGTGGGCCCTTCCCCCATGCAGGGCCTTTGCCCCATTCGGGGCCCTTGCCAAAGTGCGGTGCAGGGCTGTAGTGCGGTGCCTGCTGGAAGCCATGCGGTGCGGCACTCGGTGCAGCAGTCGACGAGCCCCAGAACCTCCAGTCATACTTAAACCCCACATGACCTACTTGTTTACGGACTTTTGTAAGGAAATCATGTTAAGGAACCCTAAAACGGTAGGTTTCTTAGGGTCTCGTCATATGCCCTGAAGAAGGGATCGGTCATCTCGGAACCCTCAGCCCACCATCCCAAGACCCAGGCCTCGAAAGCCCTAAAACAAGCGGGAGGAATAGGGCTTCTTGGTGAGCTGGGGTACTTGGAGGATCGTGGGACTTAGTAAGTAGGGTTATAAGTACCCTAATTGGGCTCTTATAAGTAATTATAAGTATAGTTACCCTAATTATCACCCTAGTTACTAAGTCCCATGACCCTTTAAGTACCTGCCATACTGTACTTTAGAACCTTGAAACTAGCTTACCACTTATGCCGGTCCAACAGTCGGCACAAATTTTTTACAAGCACTCAAGCCTGAAGGCGTGGCATAGTATTGGGGCCTTAGTAGAATTAGCACCCCCCGAAATAGTAGTTGCAATTATTTAGGCCCTTTTATATATATATATATATATACATATATAGATTAACCCCTAAAGCCGAACACCTGACCCACACCCAGGAACCCGAAAGACAAGATAAGGAATTAGACTAAATCCTGACGGCCAAAGATTTTTCAGCGTTCCCAAAAAGCAATCAAAAAATCAAACAACACCATATGTTTGAGGCCGTGCACCTGGGAAGTCTTCACTCAACATGCCGTGTCTGTGTAAGTGTGCGCATGTAAAAGTGTGTTCACCATAAGGTATCTACATCTTGGTCATATCTACTTATATTCTATAGCACGTAAGTTTACTGCGGCTTGAGGCGTTAATGCTCATTCTAGTATGCATGCTCTGCAAAAAGTCTAAGAACCTGATACATATAAGGCCCTTACCAAACCCTTCTGAAGCCCCTATAAACCCTATATCAAATCCTTATAACGCTCGTATAGAACCCTATAAAGTCCCCCTACCAAACCCCTGTAAAGTGCTTGTAAACTCTTTATCAAACCCCCTTCTAAGCTCTTTACCAAACCCTTGTAAAGACCCTTACGAAACCTCTATAAAGCCTTAAACCCTAAACCCTTTATCAAACCTCGCCGAAACCCCTATAAACCCTTTATCAAACCTCTCCGGAACCCTTATAAACTCTTTCTCGAACCCTACACCCTGAAAACCTAAACCCCTGTATCAAACCCTTATAAACTCTTATAAACTCTTTACCAAACCTCTACGACACCTGGGACCGAGAGGATGCCTTGTCTTTGCCATCTCGCGCCTCATTCGCTCGAGGTAGGCGGCCTGGAATGGAACCCCGGTGGGGCTTTAGAGTGCTAGATTAGGGTGTAGGGTTTAGGGTTTTGGATCTAAGATTCAGGGTTTAGGGTTTAGGTTCTAAGATTTGGGGTTTGGGGTATGGGGCTTAGGGTTATAGGTTAGGGTCTGGTGTTTAGGGTTTAGGATCTAAGACTTAGGGTTCAGGGTTAGGGTCTCAGATTTGGGGTTCGGGGTTTTAACATGGTGTTTTAGGATTTGGGGTGTCAGGCTTTAGGGCTTCAGCAACCAGAATCCACTCATCTATATGGCTAGGGGTTTATGGTTTAGGGTTTAGGGTTTAGGGTTTAGGGTTTAGGGTTTAGGGTATGGTCCTTAATAAATTTGTATTCGGACCGTACAACCAAGTCGGACATGCTAGGTCGAGCCAGAACCTGGGTTTAGGCTTGAGGTTCAACTAGGTTCCTGAGTGGCCACTTACTAATAAGAGGACCCTTTTTTCCTAATACTCAGTTTCTTACTCCCCAAGAAGCCACAGAAATCAAAGGTTAAACTTTCCGATTCCTACTAAACTATAAGAACCCAAACAGTTTAAAGGTTGGGTATTGGGGATGTAAGGTTTGAAGTCGGAGACCCCAAACTTAAAAAGTGCAAAAGGGTACGACTCCGGAACCCAGTCACGGACCAGGGTTGAACTTGTGTGAGCTCACTCTCAAGAAACAAGGATGAAGGTTTAGGATTTAGGGTTTAAGGTTCAGGGAGTTGGCTTCAGGTTTAGGGGCTCAGGGTTTGGGTTTCGGGATTTCGGGAAAGGGTAGACCATGTTTCTCAACCATTGTTACTAATAAGATGCTGTTGGACTGAACTTCACCGTTGAAGTGGAGGTATGATTGCTAATCTTCCCTTGATAACCACCCACCCAAACCTACTCTCACCAACATCCCTATGGAGCCTCCATACACGCACTAAATTCCGCAGTCTAAGCCCTGCTTTACACGAGCCTGCAGACTCAGAATAGCCCTAAACCCGAAACCCCTAAAGACATTCTTGGCAGCTTTTTCGGTTCACATGGATTCAAGCCTGAGTCCCTGAACTAACAAGACCTTAGAACTCTGAAGCCGCAAAGCCCGAAACCAAATATGACAAATCTGAGCAACACAAGAACTCGAAAACTGTTCTAGGCGGATTCTGATTGAAAGCAAACGTTGTAAAACTGCCTTTTCTTCATATTGACTGCTCTCTGTCGAGACCTTTATGCCACAGATCGAAGGACTCAAAAATCCATGTCGCGGAACCTGACTTTGCTGAGAAAATCAGTAACCTACAATGTCCTATGCCCTAGACCCCAGCTCCAAAACTACGCCCGAAATCAAGCCAAGAACCCTAAAAGGTAAACATGTGGGAGTTTCATAAACTACGTCACCCTTCAAATAGAAACCCTTATAGCAGTGTCCTTCCTGCAAGATCCGAACAACAAGGGCAACCCCCCTAATATCAGGAAACCCTAATATAGGGGCCTTAATGATTAGAATAAGCTTCTGGGGCCCGTTACCGAACCCCCCAAAACAGTATAGGTAATTATTAAGGCCCCTATCCTAAACCCTAAACCCTATAGATCCCTTCAAGGACCCTTTAGAGGAGCCCTTAAGGATCCCCTTAAAGGTAGTATAGGTAATTCTTAAGGCTCCTCTTTGTCACGTATCTCGCCTGCACCTCCCGAGAGGTGCGCATGCGCTTGTGGCTCTTCTTGGACTTCGCCGTCTGGCACACAGCTCATTGTTGTCAGGGTTGAGGGCTTAGGGTTGGGTACTGCCCCCTTACAGTAAAAGTCTATAATAGGGCTACTATTAAGGTCCTAATGTAACTATATTATGAATGTTAATCAACTATTACTGATTGGGGGCCGTGCCCAAGGTTTTGGGCTTAGGGCCGAGCCTTTGGAGGCTTATAGTGCGTTGGGGCATCGAAGTGAACGGATCGAAGCAACTGCAAGTCCACCTCTTAACGATAAATCCCCAGCCTCAAACGGGTTTGGAGTCTAGGGGTGTAGGGTTTGGGATTTAGGGGTTCGGGTTTAGGGTTTAGGGTTTTGGGGTTTTAGGGTTTAAGGGTTTGGGGTTTAGGGTTTAGGGTTTAGCTGCTAAGACCACGTAGCCCTAAACCCCAAACAGCTAAAGTTTAGCTGTTTGGGGTTTAGGGCTACGCGGTCATTTACCACCAAGGCTGGGTGTTTTTTGGTGCATAGTGTCACCCCTAAAAAAGGCATCGACTCCCAATTTCCCTAGAGCCCTCGCCTGGCTCGACACGGCTTTGTCCACAGAGGCAATGGCGTCCCTGTCCTTCGACCTCGACGTGTCCTCAGAGTTCTACGAAATAGTGCAGTTTACTGGGTTCTTGTGAATTGGTTTAATTTAAGTTACCATACGAAAGCAACCACAATTTTTTCCTATAGATCCCTAAGACTCTAGCGTCTTTCACGGCTCCACGCTACGAAGGGCGATTCGGAGGTGGTCAGGCTGCGAGCTGTTTCAGACCCCCGCAAGTAGGCTCCGACAGTGCAACTGAGGGCCTTTGAGCAGGTTCAAGGTCACGGGTTTAGGGTTTTGGTTTTAGGGTTTAGGGTTTAGTTAGGGTTAGGGTTAGAAGATACCAAAGAGTCGAACCCAGAATCCGAACAACACCCCCGAAACCCACGGCAAGAAACAAGAAACTGCAGACATGAGAATGAAGCACATAAAGAAAGAACGTTATCACCGCTGGACATCGTAAGGATACAAACGGCGTGAATAAAGCCAAACGAAGACAAACAAGAATCGTAGCAAGAGTAGACACAAAAAGATCATAAAACATGTGAAGCAAACTTGCCAAAACTTCTATCCAGGCTACGGTGTCCGTGACCTGGGGCAAAATCTCCTCAGCACCGGCCTCTGGCAATCTAACTCAGGTTGTTCGAAAGATCCTTTTACCGGGCTTGGCGTTGCAGAGATAGGGTAGGGCTTAAGGCTTCGTTTTGATGCATGCACTGGCTCTTTCTCTCCGCCGAAAGTCTAGACCCTGCCCGTACAGGCTTGCACCAGCAAGACAGAGCATTTACAGCTCCATCACGGAAACAACAACTGTAACATCACTCACAGTCACTCCAAGGGGATCACAGGAATGTTCACAACAAGTTGCGCGCCCTCATTGACAGCAACGGGTGCCATGAGACCTATTCTCCATGAAAATCCCGAAGAGTCTGGCGTTCTTCCTGTGACCTGGGTTCGTGCAAACGTCTTGGAGAGGTGCTCATACATGCTTGTGTACATGCATATACACACACCCCCCGTACGCATGTCGTATAAGAACCTATAAGTCGGAAGATATAGATATGCATGTATGTATATATACACATACATGCATATATATATATGTATATATATATATGCATATATATATATATGCATGTATGTATGTATGTAAGTATGTATGTATAACATACATTTACGCCTAGAAAGGGCATAAATACATGTGTGTAGATATGTTTATAAACACACATCACGCCTCGCCGTCCACTGCTGCAGCGACCGCCAGAAAGTTCACAGCCTGCAGGGACGTTCCGAGTCTGTGGCCTGCTGCTGCAAGGGAGTTTGCAGAACGTCTTTGGGGTGTTGTGAGGGCTCTATACGAGTTGTTTAAAGTATCTATGGGGCTTGATAAAATGTCTATACAGGGTTCACCTGGTTTTATAGGGCTTAACAAGGCTTAACAAGATAATCTGCATACTTACTGAAATTGTCTCCTGAAAAATTCAAGTTAAAGTTACATAAGAGTATGCCCAAAATACCAAACCCATCTCAATGCATCCAATGTAGCCCTTAATAGTTGGAAAGTGGTTTGGGGTATGTTCTAGAAGGACTGGGTTGCACGGCCTTGCCGGTTGGCGATCGAAATTTGGGGCACGGTGCTGTGGCAAGGACGGCCGGAGGCACCCCGAATGCAAGAACCCCCGACATAAGAAGCAAGAAGTACCTTCAGAATCAGAACCATCGATTCCTGTCTCTTTTGGGAAACCAGACCTTGTGCTGACTGCGCCGCTCCACCGGAAGTGGGCTGACGGAATCAGTTGGCCTCAGCTCACGGATTCCTGTCTTGTGTTGCTCTCCTAACCCTCAACTGAACCCCTAAAACCTAAACCCTTAACTCTGAACCCCTAAACCCTAAACCCTTAACTCTAAACCCCCAAACCCTTAACTCTGAACCCCTAAACCCTAAACCCTTAACTCTGAACCCCTAAACCCTAAACCCTTAACTCTAAACCCCCAAACCCTTAACTCTGAACCCCTAAACCCTAAACTTGGCCTTAAACCCTTAACTCTGAACCCCTAAACCCTAAACCCTTAACTCTAAACCCCCAAACCCGTAACTCTGAACCCCTAAACCCTAAACCCTTAACTCTGAACCCCTAAACCCTAAACCCTTAACTCTGAACCCCTCAACCCTAAACCCTTAACTCTGAACCCCTAAACCCTGAACCCTTAACTCTAAACCCCCAAAGCTCGACGACAGACCCCGGCCGAGGGCCTGACCCGGGGCCCCCCGGGACACCCACTCGTCCCGGGCCCTCCCCGGGACACTTGTCTGTGTGGTGGCCGTTCTTCAGCACTCCAGCCTGGGTTCCGCACCGATCGCTTGGTGGGCCGCCGGTGCCGTTTGAGCTCTTCGAGCCACTCCTTGGCTCCGTGTCAGCGAACATTCCCACGTCTTACTGAGGCCGTAGCTTGGGGGTCCCAGAGGCCGTCCGACGGCGGCTTGCGCGAGGCTTGCATCGCTGCGGCCAACTGCGCCTCGTCCTGCATGTCACCAGAGATGTACATGTCACTGAGCAGGGGTACATTTGCCTCCTCCTGCGTGCCAGGAGCATCCGCAAAGGGTTCTCCAAGTCCGCCGTGTCCTGCACATGCCACGCCGCCTCTCCAGCCTTCCCCGCCCCGGCCTCGCTTGCGTTTCGGTCCGACGGCGGCTTGCGCGACGCTTGCATCGCTGCGGCCACATGCGCCTCTTCCTGCATGTCACCAAAGATGTACATTTCACTGAGCAGAGGACAGCGTGCCAGGAGCGTCCGCAAAGAGGTTCTCCAAGTCCGCCGTGTCCTGCACATGCCACGCCGCCTCTCCAGCGTTTCCCGCCCCGGCCTCGCTAGCTTTTCGGCCGACCGCGTGCCCATCTCCTCGCTAGAGAGCTCGTCCGCGTTGGCCTGTCCAAGAAGCCAGGCTTCTTGTCCCCTATATACTCTACCAGTCCCTCGCTCCTCTGCCAGAGCAGCCATGCCGAAGTCGACTTCCTGCAGACCCAACAATCTCGGCACGCTGCTGCCCACTGCAGACATCCAGACTTGACCTACCACCGCGATGTTGACATCACGTTCCCTCGCCCGCCGGGCCTCGTCCAGAATGGGGCGCTTCGCTAGCTGCTCCATGTCCTTGCGAAGAGCCTCGCGGGCCTGCGCGTCGGAGAACTTCCGTCAAAGGCACCATGTTGGCGATTCGAACCTTTCCATACGTGCTTCTGCACGTGGCCTCTGCCTTCTCCTTCGCCGCGCGCGCTTTCTTCTTTTGTTTGTCTCGCCAGTCCGCTTTGCGGGTTTTTTCCTTGGAGCGCATGTCCTCCAGCTTGGCCTTCGCCTTAGCTTTGGCCTCCGCACAAGTCGGACTCAAGCTCGGATGTCTGCGGCTCGCACTGCCCGCCTCTGCCGAGCCCTCCGCCACTGCTCCCTCCGGGCCGACTTCTTGTTCGCGTTCTCGTTTCTTTTCTTGAAGCGTCGGGGCTGGCTGTGCCCACCCCCGACGCACACATGCAAAGCGACCACGAGCGCACGCACGCTGCACTTGAATTTTGTTGCTGCCCCGAGGGCGTCAAGCCCATGCGCCTCCGGAATTCTTCTTCCCGCGCCCGCCTCCTCTGCCTGGAAGCACGCCGCGATAGCGGTTTCACTTGCCGGCGCCGTTCCCTCCCAGTCCGTAAACAAGTCTTTGTGCCTCACATGTGGGACGGTCTCCTTCGCCGTCGCCTTCAGGCCGAGGCCATGTGCTTCCATGGTTGCGTACTGTCACTTGCCACGCCTCCTTCTTCGCAGGCCTCGGCCGCGCACGCCTCCGCACTCACATTGGCACCTGACGGTCTCGTGCATTGTTGAGAACATATTTTCCCGTGTTCCGCCTTCGCCTGCTTCGCCCTCGCGTGCTTCCTCCTGCGGGGAATCGAGATCACGAACCGCCGGCCGACATTGCCCCGGCCTCCTGCGAAGGCGGCCTCGTCCTCCGCTGCCTCAAACTATTGGACTTGCTCCCCCCTCTAGGCCTGTGCTGGGCCTACGACTGTGTCAGCAACTACTTCAGTACCTCCGCAGGAGCCTCCTTTCCCTTGTCGCCGCCGTGTCCGCTGCGGACACCTTCTGATCTGCCATGTCTGCATAAGTATTTATTCCTGTTGCTTTGGAAGATCGCCAAAGACAAGTAAGTCTAGAGACCTTGCACGTATGTGTCCACCCGTGCCTTCCAGTGCGACCACCAGGCCTCGTATCAGCATAGCTCAGTGTCCAGAGAAAGAGCTTCAAGGATCCGAGCATCCGACACAGCAGCAGAGCCCACTGCGGCTTCATGCTCGCAGCGAGGCGTGGGGTCGGGCTGGGTGTGTGCGAGAGCTTGAGTCAGCTTGAGTGTTTGCGGCTGCGCCCGTCGCGCTGGCTTCGTGCACTTGTAACTTCTCTCCAAAACGAAAGAGAGACGAATTTGGATGCACCCGAAGAAGAGGAAGGAAAGGGTCTGGATACCCCACGCACACTCAAAGACAAGAAGATGCCGAGAGTGGTTCGTCAGAGAGATCCCGTGGTTCGGAAAGCTCTTCTGGACTACATCGTCGGTACAGACACGAAGGTTGCCACACCAAAAGTGCGTTTCCTTGCTTTGTCGCTACTACTACAACAACCACAACTACGACGACGACGAAGAACTCCTGCTAAGCATAGCACTACGTTGCGAGCCCTCACCGTTACCTTACTCGACAGCAAGGCCCCGGGACTTGGGACCCCGAGAGTAGGTTTACCTCGCAATAGAATCAGAACATGTGCACCAGTTGCCTCCCAGGATTGCATCATTGGCTCGATCCACGATTCGCTCAATTTCGTGATTTTTGGACTTCGGGGCCTCCCTGTGCTCTCTTCAAGATGGTTTCGCTTTTCCGGGGCTTTTCGGAGCTTCTCCAAGGACTCTGCAGCTTTATCTCTGGATAAATCGACGCCTGTACGAGCCCCGGGCCCCTGTCCGTCAACACAACCTTCATATACAACCTTGACCAAAGAAGAAGCATCGGCATGCAAGGAAAAACACTTGCATAAACCCTAAACCCTAATAGAGTATAGTTTGGGTGGCCGGGGTGGGTTGACAAGCAACCCAAACGCGCGGCCCGGGGTGCTTCACACCCGAGCGCGCGCCCTCCTGGACACACTCTAACCCTTAACTCTGAACCCCTGAACCCTAAACCCTAGACACCTAAACAGCTTAAACCCTAAACTGTGAGCTCTCCTGCCCTTGTTCTAGTGCTCTTCTGGGCAGGGTGTCTCAGCTACTTTGGGTTTCAAAGTCGGTTTAGGGTTTAGGGTTTCAGGGTTTAGGGTTTTAGGGTTTAGGGTTACAGTTTAAGATCAAAGTTTTAGGATGCTCTAGGTTTCGGATGCAGCGCTTCAGGGTTTCCAGGCTTTAACGACAGCAAGGAGGGCTTAAAGGCTTCAGAGAAAAGCACCCCATGTGGATTTTGGGGTTTTGGGTCCAGAGTTTTGGCGGCAATTGACAGCATCGTCTCGGATCGCTCGGCCCCAGTATGCATGGCAGGTACCGGTTGCACCTTCTTTGCACTGAACTTCAGTGGCGCCAAGAGCTCTTCGCCATGTCTAACGCACCTCCACAGAGCCCCTCCTTCCGTGCTGGGTCTTGACAACGGGTCTCGGATGAACACGTGGTGATGTGCCCAGCCAGCACCAACGGACGCGAGAACAGTTATCTCCCCGGTGAGCAAGACCCCCGACCGCTCGCCCTGTCTGTGTGCTCGCAGATGACTTGAAGGTCTAGGCCTCCTAGATTTAGGGTTTTGGGGTGCATGCTATGCTTGATGATATCAGCCCTGCATTACTCGTAATAAGGAGTATACCATAATTCCCACAGTCTACTTACTCCCCCAATAAGCCACAAAAAAAAAAGGCTAAACTTTCCGATTCGTACTAAACTACAAGAACCCAAAAAGGCTTAAAGGTTGGGCATTGGGGATCTAAGTCTATATCATCAACCGTACCTTGGGGCTCCGGCCTTGGGTTTGGGCTGGGTTTCGGGGTTGAGTCCCGGAGTTCTGGGTTGAGCCTTGACGAGGAAGGCCAGCGCTCTTTAGGGTTTATAGGGTTTAGGGTTACAGCTTGTGAAACAACGAACTCTTAACTAACGCCAGACGCCTAGCAGCCTAGCAAAAATTCATAGATTTAGCTGTTTCTCAGGGATGAAAGGAACCCCAATTTGGAAACTATTTATAAGTACCCCTAGTAGCCATAAACTCCAATGTGGGACTAAACCCAAAATTCAACACTTCGCCCTAAACCTCAAAGCT
Source organism: Symbiodinium sp. CCMP2592 (assembly GCA_905221615.1). Taxonomy (NCBI): domain Eukaryota; class Dinophyceae; order Suessiales; family Symbiodiniaceae; genus Symbiodinium; species Symbiodinium sp. CCMP2592. The sequence continues at coordinate 506,613 of CAJNDT010002890.1, forward strand.
TGAAACTGTGGTGTAGCCAGGACGCGTCTCGGTGTTTCGCAGCACCTACCACGTTTAGGCGCAAGACTGACTTGAGGGTGCCACAGGATTCTGGGTGTTCCATGCCCAGAGAGCCCAATCGCCCTTAATTAAGCAACATAGCTTAAATCCTAATATGAAGCCCTATATAATTTAAGCCATATTCCGTAATTAAGGGGTATTGGGCTCTCTGGGTGCTTGACAGGGGCTTCTCGAACTGGGGAAAACAGACTCTTCATGACTGGGGAATTCAAAAATCCCAATTAGGCTCGATTTCAGGGTACCTATCAAAAGGTGAACCCTGTGAGGTAATTGGGTTTAGGAACTTTGTATAGGAAGTGGATTGTGGGCTGCAGCTGTCGGCTTGGGGCAGCCTAGAGCTTATCCTGTAACCGGAACCCTCAGCCCCACAGAGCCCCCCAGAGAGCCCAATACCCCTTGATTAAGGAATATGGCTTAAATTATATAGGGCTTCATAATATGATGTAAGCTATACTTAATTAAGGGGTATTGGGCTCTCTGGGCCTACACCTCAACCAAACCTTCTGGTTCAGAGTTTCAGGATTGGGGATGAAGATGCTGAGGCTTATGGCCTAGGGTTTACTCTTGAGGAGTTTAGGGCTTGGGGTTTGGGCTTTAGGGTTTAGGGCCTCAGGCTTGGGCCTTAGGATTCAGGGCCTATAGTCTATAGCTTAACCAAAGATCTAAACAAGCCGCGCTGCCGGGACAGATGTTAGGAGTACCAATGAAGGCTTGTCTGTCGTCCTCTCAATCCCTAAAACTTGCATTGCATTGCAAACCCCAGAACCCTAAGCCTCAAATCCAAAACCCTCCTAGACCCAAACGCCCTAAGTCCTAAGAACCCAAAAGCCCTAAAACCATGAAGCCCTAACCTGCTTCCTTCCCCTTTAGGAACCTGTCAAAGGAACCAAAGAAGCATCTGAGGGAACTTTTCAATCCTGCCTTCTCTGCAAAGTTCTTGAGGGTGGGCGACCTCGCCGATGCTTCCCAGAGACTCCAAAACCCCCTTGAGTAAGGAATAATGTAGGAACCTGGATTAAGAAACCCTGGGCCTATAACCCCAAAATAATAGGATTCATATAAAGAACCCAAATAGAGGCCCAAGGTTTCTTAATCAGGTCCCTCCATTATGCGTTGGATCATGTTGAGGTTCCGAAGACAGTTGTTGGGAGATTGCCTGATTACTTGGAGGGTCGGGGGACTTAGTAACTAGTTCTTTTATAGACTTATATGTACCATAACCCCAATTAGGGTCCCTTTTAGGGTACTTATAAGTCTACTTACTACCTACTTACTAAGTCCCCTAAAGACCCTCCAAGTAAGGGTTGTTGCTGTAGGCATTCGGTTCAGAGCCCTGAAAGGGTTCCTCTAAGGGCTCACAGCTCACTGCCTTTGAGATGCAAATTAGACTAGGGTTTCGGTGCCTTTTTTTTTTAAAGTTTCGGTGCATATTGTATTACAACTACAACAAAGAGGAAGGAGCAATACTACTGGAAAATGCTCCGACCCCTGTGTTTCCCCCTAAAGCCTGCCGGACTCGCAAAAACGAAACCCAAACGATAAGACGTAAAGCCCAAACCGGCACTGCCTTCCCTTCAAAGCTAAACTCCCGAAAGATACGCAAAACAAGCACCCGGGCTTTCTGAGATCCTGCAGCTGGAAACCTTCACGCTTCAGGGTTCAAGGTTCAGGGGAGCAGCTTCCGGCAACCCTGAACAACGGCGAACCCCAGAGGATAATCCCGAAGAGAAAAGGCAAAAAAACTCAACACCACAAACTAAACCCCAAGAATCATGCCTGAAACCGCCCAAAACCCTAAGGCCGCAAACCCCTGCTAGGCTAAACTTTGACTCGAGCAGAGGCATCCTTTTTGTTGGAGCCCCGTAATAAAGAACAGACGCCCCAGGCAAGGGTTTAAAGTAGGATGTAGTTTAGTGTTCATTCTCTGATGATTTCTATTGAAGGACTCAGGCATTAGGGTCCTGTCTTATATTCCTTAAAGTGAGCCCAAACCCCGGAATCCGAAACAAATCCTCAATTCCAAACCCGAAGTCCCTAGCCCGTAAACTTACAAAGACCACCAACCCCTACGCCAACAAACCCCAAAAACGCAAATCCGCCCCTCACTGAACTCAAAGGGGAAAAGGAGGGACCCTTAATAAGCACCCCTAGGTGTATACCCTTAATATAGCTATTATATACCCATCCTTTTCCCCGTTGATGAACCCCAAAAGACCCCACGGCCCCTCCAACGGCCCAACCCTCTAACCCTGTAACCCTAAACCCAAGCCATGAAACCCAAAACCCTCAAACCCTAAACCCCTAAACCCTTCACCCCGGCCCTAACCCCTAAACCCCTAAACCCCTAAACCCTCAACCCTCAACCCGAAAAGAGGGCCTCCCCATGACGGAAGTCTTTGACAGCTTCTCAGGCTTCGCAGAAGGGGCTTCGACCGGCGCTGGCTCGGCCGCCCGGCTCCTGTTTCGGGTCCGAAAAAAGGGTTTAGGGTTTAGGGTTTAGGGTCCGAAAAAAGGTTCAGGGTATGGTTTTACGAGGGCTTTATATGGGGGTTCAAGCGCTTAGGGCATGAGGCTCATAAAGAATTCTTTAGGATTTGGTGCTTTGGAGGAAAAGGTCTGTAGTACCAGCTACCAGTTGGGGTGTTCGGCTTTGGGGTTTAAGGTTTCGGGTTTGGCGTATGGGGTTAAGATTAGTTTGGAGCTGTGGGCTCAGATCAGGGATGAAGTGACCGCACAACCGCCCTAAACCCACAAGCCCAAACACAGAGCCCTGCACTCCTAACCCTAAACCCTCAACCGACCACAACCTGCTCCCAAACACGCAGTATCCTCAACAAAACACCTGCTTTTAAAACCCGAACCCACCTTGATTTGGGGACCCAAAAGACAGGGGCCGAGCAGACATCAAAATTCTATGCAAGTTAAAGGGTCGCAAGGTCTGGGACCAATGAGCTCAGTTAGAAAATCCAGGCAAAAACCATGGCAAAAACCGAAACCCGGAACCGAAGCCGAAAACCCTCAAAAGCCCTGAAACACTTAACCCGAATAAAGAACATCAAAACGAACCCCGAAGCCTCTCGGCTGGAGCGGCATCCGACCTGAGCAGTGACCAGGGTGGAGGCTTTAGGGCGCAAGGCTTAGGCCTGGGGATTGGAGGGACAAATGTCAGGCAGCTAGGCTTTTGGGTTTAAGGTTACGTTAAGGGGTCGGTCAGTGTTTCGGGCAGGACAAGCATCATGCTGAAAATGTAGAGAGCTCGGGCTAAGCACCTAGACCTTCTTCAGGGTCTCGTAGAACGAGGCAGAAGCCACGAAGGCAACTAGGCCCTTGACCTGAAACTTCTGCAATCGTTGCTTCGGGACTGGCTTTTGCCGACTCAGGGTGAACCGATCCGAACCCCGAAACCCTAAACCCAAAACCAAATCTCCGATAATTCAAGCTGACGTCATCTTGCCGTCTAGTGATTGAAGCAACTTCGGCGGTGGACGTCTTCTTGATGCCTTCCCGGGGCAAGATAGCAGCTTTGACGAGTCTGCCTTCACGAAGCTTAGGAACACTGGAGGGGACGTCTCGTCATGGTTTGTCTTGATCTTCGCCGGCAGACTTGCACATCACCTCTAGGATTGGTCAACGCTTGGTTGTGCCGCGCAGAGTCAGAGACCATATCCCGGAAGAATCTGTTTCCATGTGAATCAGCTAGCTAGCCACTGCAGCTATGATGTCTTGGAGGAAACCCTTTGAGACAGAGCAGCTCTGGCCTGATTGGTATGGAATAGTTCCATTAGAAGCATCTTCAAGAACATATTTATCCCTGTCCCCAAATACCGGCTAGAGTAACCCAATTATAATGAGGGTACCCTTCTTCCTAACTATTCTGCTTGAATACAGGGACCTTAAATGAAAAAGGGCAAAAGGGTGCTACTGGAAACCCAGGCAAGCTCATGCAAAAAAAAGCCAGCTCGGAAATCCGAAATGTGTAAAAATTCCCTGCACCCTGCACCGACATGGGAGTTTCCGACATCAGGGGACCCCAATTTAGTACCCTAAATGAAGAAGGAGCCATACTTTTCGGAAACTCCCACATCCTAAACCGTCAACTCCAGGACCCTGGATTGAAGACCCTGTAAGCATCTAAAGCCCTGAGGCTTGGGGCATCAGGGTTTAGATGGACTTATTGGGAGTTTCCGAAAATTAGGGGTACCTTACTTTGGAGTCCTTATAATAAGGATCCTACTATTTAGGCTACTATACTAGGGTCCCCTATTCTCGGAAACTCCCATATGGGGTTTAGGCGCCAAGCTCGAAAGACATCTTGTTCATATGAACAGCAGTGAAGCCAAAGCCACTCGATGCTACAAAGCTGTAAACTTGTAAATCCGTCAGCCCCGAAAAGCCCCTGCACCACCGAAACTCCCCAAACCCTAAACCGCAAGCCCCGAAAACTCCAAAAAGACCATGTCAAAATCGTGTAGGCCACCTATATAGACTCCTTCCCTGAACCCTAGAAACCCAGTAGAACAGACCAAGCCAGGAAGCCCTGACAGTTTGTTGCCGAGATCTTTCAGCATCGCTTCCTGCTTCGACTTGGGACTGAAGGGCTGGTGTGGGCGGGGAGGAGGGGATGGGTTCCTGCCCAGAGAGCCCAATACCCCTTAATTAAGGAATATACCTTAAATTACAAGGGGCTTCATATTATGACTTAAGCTATATTCCTTAATTAAGGGGTATTGGGCTCTCTGGGAAGTCTCCCCTTTCGAACCCTTGCCAGGCAGGGCCCTACATGCGAATCGAAACCCTCGAAAAAACATTGTACGCCCGAAAAGCCCAAACCCCATCAAACACAGCACAGGCTACAGCCTCCTGCAACACTCAACATCTAGAGCCCGAGTCCAAACACAGCCGAATGCCGCTGAAATTTGATAATCCGGCGATGACGACAGAAACCAGAGACTTGGCCAACGCGACCGTAGTAGCCAAATGGACGAAAAAAATCGAAACCTATCCACAACATAATAAACGCGAACAACCCCCAACAAGATGATAACAGAGAAAACTCCAAAAAAAAACTCAAAGAAAAAGAACAGACATAACATGCACAAAAACAATTGCAAAAGATGGAAGATCTCAAAGTACGAGAAAATTGCAGGCCTGCCGCTGCATCCATCCCTGGCAAGGCTTGGGGCTGCTGAGCTTCGAGGCTTCGGGCTTGACAGTGATCTGCTGGATTTAGGGTTCAGGGTTTAGGGGTTCAGGCTTTAGGGTTTAGGGTTTAGGGTTTAGGGGTTTTGGGGTTTAGGGTTTAGGGGTTTCGGGGTTTAGGGGTTGAGGGGTTTAGGGGTTGAGGGGTTAGGGGTTTAGGGGTTTAGAGTTTAGGGGTCTGTTGAATTTGATCTACAGACCTTATCAAGTAGAATTGGGTTTTGAGGGGTATACTATGCTCCACTAGTCTTGGGTAGAACCGCGCTTTGAAAAGTATACAGCATACTATACAGCGCTGGTCTTGGAGCCGAAAATAATCTTGTTATTGATTGAAGAGCTTGGGACACTGAAGCCGAGGGCCTAGAGTCTAGAGCTTGGTGTTTAGGAGTTATAGGTGTAGGCAGTGTAAGCAAACCGCTTGAGGTTTTAGGGCTTAGAGGTTTAAGGCTTGTGGTGCTCTTGTGGAGGTCTGGGGTGGGGTTCAAGGATGAGGGATCACTCGGAGGGTCCCCCCCGGCTTAGTAAGTAGCTGTTTTATACCCAATTGGGACCCCATTTAGGCTACTTATAGGTCTACATACTAAGTCCCGCGACCCTCCATGCACGGTTTTCAGGATTTTGGGCTTCTGGACTGTCGTCGTGAAAGTTGAGGGCTGTGTGCCTGGGGGTTGAGGCTTTCAAAGGGTTTAGATTGTGGAGGCTTCTGTCAATTTCAGAACCGATGCGAATAGAAAGCACACAGCTCACAGTAGGAGCACATATCCAAGCCCTCATATTAGCCTTCCAAAGACGACATTAACTTCAACAAGCCTGTACATATACTGTTTACTCGCTTTTGTAATTACTTATCTGCTTACGTGTTTTCAGTGTTGTTTTTCATAGCACACCAACACCCTTGAGAAAAAACGGCCTCGAGCTTCGAGTCGAGCTCCGCATGCCGGGTACTCAGCCTTGGATAGCCAGCTGAAGCTTCTGCGTGGTGTCAGGCAAGCTCTTCATGTGAATACTACAAGAAGCTTTTAAAGAGATCGTGAAAGGAGTCAAGAAATGTTAAAAGTTGCAAAAGCTTGTATCAGGGTATATAGAAGATTCGATCAGTCTTCTGTATGCCTGCATCCAATCGAGTCTATACTGGATAAGGTGTTCGGGATTCATGTGTCCAATCGGCTTTTGGGTTTAGGGATTTAGGATTCAAGATTTAGGCTAGCTTGGGGTCTAGGATTTTAGCAGGCTCCTCATATGCAGGATCATACTCTTCACAGCCCATGTTTACGTTTACATGTCTTGCCTCCTCCTGAGGAACTTGATGTTTGCCGGGTTTTAAACTGCGGCTTTACATTAAAGGATTGATTCCTAGGTGAAAGCAGTCCTTGTTCGTGGCCGTTGGGTATCTAAATACTAAAGGAACACCCGAATCCTACACCCTGTATAACTCCCCGTATAGGGGTAAGCATTGGTACCCACATATCCAGGCCCACAAGTAAAGGACCCTAAACTTGTAACCCTAAAAAGTAAAGGGTGTTTTTTTACTACTCAAAGCAAAGCTGCTAGGCCGCTGCTAAACCCAAATTGCAGTGTCGACCTCGATGATGCCGAAGTCTGAAGCGAAAAGGCCCAGAACGGGGATGTTCAAGGTCCCCCTTTTCGCCATCACAGTGCTGCGAAACAGAACGGACAGGACAAAGCCGTCCAAGTGGGACGTGTAGTTGAGTCTCCACAGCATCGTGTCTGTCTGGGGGCCCTTTGTGAGCTGTACAAGCAGCTCAAGGCACTGGGTCCATCCAAAGGCGTGGCGACCTGGAGGGACACACCGCGGATTGCTTGGATGCATTCCGTGCAAGCTGGTGTTTCCCGACACTGGCGTCGCGGACCTTTCTGGGGCCTCCCTCGGAGTGGCTTGAGCAGGGGGGATGAATCCTGGAACAGGGCCTTTTCAGGTTTCCTACCGCATAAAGCTCCGGTCTCTGTTTCACCCGAATTGAGGCGTCGACTTACGACCCGAAAGCTGACGAAGAGAAAGACATATCATGTTCAGGATCCCTAGGTTGCTTACAGTATATTCCGCAATTAAAGAAATTTTGGAGTATCTAGCTCCAAACACCAAAACGCTGAAAGCTGCAGAAACCTGGAAACAAAACCCACTGAAAGCTGGAAGCGCAAGCCCTACTCCCAGAATCCGTGAACCCTGAACTAGAGAACCTAAGTCGCTTCTCAACATGGCCAAAACCCTACGACAGGAACCGCTCAGAACAGACTTCGAAAACCAAAGCCTCTAAATCTTAGCGTTCAGGAGGTTTTTCTTAGGGTTTTAAACCCTAAACCCTATTAGGGTTCGGCCCTAAACCCTAAACTCTAAATTAGGGTTCGGCGAGGTTTAGGTTCGGGTTGACGGCTCACACCTTGGGGTTCAGGGCCTCAGGGGTCAAACCCTGTAGGGTTACGGGTTAAGGGGTTTAAGGGGCGCAGTGGCAGGATTTCAGAACTGCTGCAGCCACGTCTCCACAAGAGCCCGTTGCTACAGCTATTCCGGCTGCAGATCCTTTTCCCTTCGTCTGTAGCACATGCTCTAAGTCGTTCCCCTTGCGCAAACACTTGCATGTGCACATGTTAGCCCTGCGCGCCATTTCGCGCTCACAGAGGCTTGCACAGCATGCGGCAAGTATTACGGCTCCATAGCACAGGTTCAACAGCATTTGAAACAGACGCCCAGATGTCTGCGGCGATGCTCCTTTCTGCATCCGCCTCTTACCAAAGCCAAATTGCGCTCCTAGAAGCACCCGCCAAAAAGCTAGCTAAACCCATCAAGGCAAGCTTTTGGCGGTTTTTTTGTCGGCAGCGCGCCGCCCACCCTTGCCCCTACGACAGCCGGGCCGCTCCTGCCCACCGCAGCTGAGCGGCAACAAGGACTGCCAGCGAACGAGGACACCCTCCTTGGTGACCTGCGTAGATTCTTTGTCCCAGACCAACCAGTCACCGACTGGATCGAGGAGTATCTTGCAGGCAAGTCCGTTGAAGGGCCCAGGACCACGGCGGTACGTTTTTGGCTTCTCAAACCCACCGCAACTGTCGGTGTGTCAGAACAGTTTCACAAGCATGGATCTAATTTTTTTTGGACGCGCCCTGATGAGGGAACCAGAACCTAGGTGCTTCAAACCTTGCACATACGGACAAACCGACTGTCGTTCCACTACCAAATCCCGACCCTCGAAACGGACATCTTAAACCCCACCTATGCCTTCAACCTAAAAGCCGAAGCGATGAATCGATGCAAGTCGCAGCCGCCCCGTTTGGAGGCTCCTGGGCTTTTGAACTCGAGTCTTTGGAGTTCAGTGGCTCTCCTGCTCTGGATGCCGGGTTGCGGTGCTTTCCGTCGCAACCTCTGCGCCGGCCTGTCAAAAGCACCAGCGGCCCACAATCGCCACCTGACGGGATCTGCAATTCCCCGCCTCCTTTGTTTCGTCGTTTATCGGACCTGCCAAAAAGCACAGAATCCACATTGAGTGACGGTCCTGAGCACGGTCCTGAGCTGGGGGTTTCGAGCAGGAGTTATGTAGGTGAGTAGTTGGGCGAGTATATGATATTTCGCCACTTGAACCCTTACGAGAAGGGGTCCTGGGCTTAACTGCTAGATTAGGGTATTCCTAGAAGGAGGCATGTAACATTTTATGCCCGAACCTCCTGAGGCGTCTAAACGGTTTCCCGAAAGCCCAAGCCTAAACCCCGTGAAATCCCCAAGCTGGACTATTATGAAGAGGTATTCAAGTGTCTCCATAAGGAACCCTGTGTTTTAGTGTTTTCTACACCCCAAGGCCTGGTTTCAGGTGACTGCGCCTCTAAATGTCCGGGGCTGTTTTTTGGATGTTTTGTTGCGTTCTCTTGGTTTGGACCTGGCGGTTTCCCGGTTTGGGGGGGGTGGGGGGGGGGTTGATAATTACGTACATTGGAAGCACATCAAGACATCCAGAAAGTCACTGCCAAGCCTAAGCCCCAAACACGTTTTTACTCTAGGGTCCCAAACCCTAAGAGCCTCCAAACCCCAAGCCCTTGAAGGCCTCGAAACCCGAAGCCTTCAAAGGCCTCGAAACCCCAAGCTTGCCTCGCCCAAAGACTTTCATATCGGTTTAGGGTTTTGAGTTAGAGTTCAGGTTCTAGGGTTTACGCTGCGAATAGCATGGCCCGTCCGCAAGGAACGATGCAAAGAAGAGTAGCATGGCACATGCCAGCTCAGGTGCACACCCACAAAACGAGAAGCGTACCGGATGGTTGCCATAAGGGCTCATAAGACAAAGGGGCCCAATCACCCTAGTCCCGATTAGGGATTAGGTTCAGGGGGTTGTATAGTTTGTCGAAGTTGGGTTTCTACTTCTGGCTGACCTGGCCTTGCTGTTAGCCTTCCCGGCAACGAGCCTCGGGCGAACCCTGAGCTGTTGCAAGAGTTGTATGAGTGGTGTACTGGCCTTCATCACAACGGGAGCATGAGAACACTGCTCCTCATGCTGGGTCGCTTCCTGAAGCAGAATCGTTTCAGAGGCTTGTGAAATCGACGGGGCAACTAACTTTCGACGCAGGAAAACAGTCCGAAATACTGCGCCTGCCAGCAACTTCAGCGGGTGCGCTGTGGAAGCGCTAGGGTTTAGGGTTTAGGCTTTGGGGTTTAGGGGTTTAGGTTGAGGGTTTAGGGTTTAGGGTCCTGGTCTTATGGATCGAAACAAATCAACAGCCACAGGTGGGATGGGCCTTGAACCGTAAACCCTCAGCGAAATGAGTCCTTAGAGCCCCAGGCCGAACCCTGAGAGCCGTAAGCCTTAAACCCTAAACCCCCAGACCCTAAACATTAACCCCTAAACCCCTAAAACCCCAAAACCTGAACCCTAAACCCTTAGCCCCTAAACCCTAAACCCCTAAACCCCAAAGCCTCTCGGATGCCCAGGAGCACAGCTAACAGGCCCTCCAGATCTACGACCTCGGACTCACTCAGAGGATCATGGGACTTAGTAAGCAGGTTATAGTAGGGGTTATAAAAATCTCCTAAGTGGTGTTCTCCTCATCATAACCTACTTCTAACCTTACTTACTAACTCCCATGAGCCTCTAAGTAGGGTGCACAAAGGAGCTCGAAGGCGGGTTACAGGCGCCTGGCTTTTAAGGGTTAGGGTTTGGGGTTTAGTGTATATTGGGGTTTAGGGTTCAGGGTCAGCTTACGACCTCGTAAGTAGGTACCAGTAACAGGTAGACCTATAAGTACCCTGAAAGGGATCCTAATCGGGGCTACGATGCTTATAACTCTTTCTAAGAACTACTTTGTAAGTCCACCGACACTCCAAGTAGGATTTGGGGTTTAAGGACTTCGGGACGGTTTGGGGGTTTAAGCGTTTATGTTAGACGCTACGTTATCGGTTTAGGGGTTGTGGGGAAGATTTAGAGTTACAGGTTTTATAGTTTGGGGTTTAGGGTTTCGGGCATTGGTTGTTTCAAGGCTTGGCTAGCACGGCTTTGAGGTTGAGGCTTCGGGCCGTTGACAGTCAAAGTCAAAGGATATGAATCTCTTGAATCTTGCCAGGCATCACTACTAAGACTACAAGGCTTTGATAAGATCTCTAACGCGGTTAAATAAAGTGCTCCGGCTGATGATATAAACTCTGCATTACTCATAATAGGGAATATACCACAATTCTCATACTTTAGGGTCCTTAAGGTAATGCAGGATTTATGTCATCAACCGTCGAACATGTTCGTGAAGGGCTCCAAAAAGGAGGGTCTGAGGTTCAGGCCGAAGGGTTGGAAGAGATTGGCCAGGTCTTGAGCCTAGCGGAACCCCGCAATGGTTTAGGGTTTAGGGTTTAGGGTTTAGGGTTTAGGGTTTAGGGTTTCACACCCACAACCCGGACTCCTGACAGAAGATGACAGATAATAGGAATAAGGGTAAAGCCTAGTTTCGCGACAATCTTACATCTCGCACTAGCGAGACCAAGAATCAGGAAAACTTGGGGGTGTATGGTACTGCACTTTGGTAAGGAACCCCGGGCACGAGCATTGTACACAATGTACTATAGACCCGGCAAACACGTGGCCATGCCAAGGCACATGAGGTATCGCAACTTCCGGCGGCACCTCCTGCGTTCGGACGTCACACTCCCAACACCCCACACTTAAAGCGTCGGGAGGACATAGTAAGTAGCTACCTAAACAGTTATAAATAGCTCAACCTGAATTCGGATCCCCGTTTGGGTGCTTCTACTCTAAACCCTTAGCACTAATTAGGTAGCTCTACTTTCTGAGCCTCCTGACCCTGAGAGCAAACCCTCTACGCTAAAATCGAGCACAGGGCTTTAGGGCGTCTCTTTCGTTTAGGGCATGGGTTCCCAGAAGGGTTTATGGTCGACTGTTCCGGGTTCCAGAGACTCTTTATAATTCAAAAGATATTCCTTACTGTTGATGGACAAAATCCTGCCGTACGGAGTCAAGGCATTGAGAGTTTCAGGGTACGCGGTGGCGTGCTCCTGGCTTTCACCACACGAGCCATTATGTACTTTATAAGTACCCTAAAAGGGATCCTAATTGGGGTTATGGTACATATAAGTCTATAAAATAACTACTTACTAAGTCCCCTGAGCCTCCAAGTGTGGCAAAAATGGAAAACCCAGTGACTCCAAAAACGACTTCGCGAAGCCCTGTATCCTGTATCCTAGACCCTACACCGCAACCCCTAAAGGGTCACCGACACTACGTCCCCACAGTGCTTTTTGGCCTGCAGCGTGGTTTAGAGTTTTATGGTACAGGCCATAGGGCTGCATGCTAAACCCTAAACCCCCAAACCTTAAAACCTAAACCCCTTAGGCAAACCCGACTCCTGTAGCCAGCCGGACGGGTCGTCCGAGCTCTTCGGCGCGAGCTTTTTCTTTCGGGCCTCTGTGTGCAGAGGATGTTGATATAGCGGCCTCAATAATTAGACTCGGGTGTTGGGGCCTATTATTTTATAGTTATAATAAGGAACCACCAAAATAGTATTCTGGTGCGGACAGTAGAGCTCATACGGGCGATAAAATAGTACTGGTACTCATTTAGGCCTCTGTCTGGTTCTTAGTAGGGAATGTGGGAATGGATCCCTATGATAGTCCCTCAAAGATCCCATATAGTAGTCCCGATAACCCATTCCCCCATTCCCTACTAAGAACCAGACAGCTCTGTGCAGAGGATGTTGGATTTCTGGCGGCTTAGGCATTCGGATTTGGGCTTTAGGGTTCAGGGTTGAGGGTGTACTTGGAGGATCATGGGACTTAGTAAGTCAGGTTATAAGTAGGTTATACTTAGGATAACCCCACTTAGGGGACTTATAATCTCTATGAAAACCTACTTACTGAGTCCCATGATCCTCTAAGTAGGGATTTTGCAGTTCTGGCGGCTTAGGATTCCGGGTTTGGGCTTCGGGGGGTTTTGCGCTCGGCTTTCTCTAGACCCAAGGGTTCCCAATCAAGGGTGAGCTTCGGGTTTACGGTTTTTTTGGGGGGTTTAGGGTTTAGGGTTTAGGGTTTAAGGTCTAGGGTTTAGGGTTTAGGGTCTAGGGTTTAGGGTTTAGGGTCTAGGGTTTAGGGCTTAGGGGCCATTAAAACTTAAAAAAACCCAATGAAGAAGGGTGTCGAGCTCCAGGAAAGTGCTTCGACGGGGTTCAGGGGGTTGTTCTGGCAATGCAGTTTTGGCCTGAAACCGACGAGCCTTGATAGGCCCGAAATCACATGGGAGTTTCCGAAGATACTTGGAGGGTCGGGGGACTTAGTAACTGCTCATTTCAGGGACTTATAAGTACCATAAACCCAATTAGGGTCCCTTTTAGGGTACTTATAAGTCTACTTACTACCTACTTACTAAGTCCCGCGACCCTCCAAGTAGGGGACCCTGCTAGAGTATCCTCAGGACCCCAAAACAAGTTGCCCCCTAATTTTCGGAAACTCCCAATTGAATCCTGAGACATTGGAAAGCAGGGACCCGGGCCAACGGTTTGGGGTTTTGAGCATATTATTGCGGCCTTAATTATTAGAATAGGGCTTTGGAGGATTCTAGTCAGGAAGCCCCAAAATAGCAGAGGCAGTTATGAAAGCCCCTATATATGAAGGTTGTAAGCCGGAGTCACCAGCCCGACACCCTAAACCATGCCCCAAGAGCATTTGGAATCCGAACTCCACAAACCAACCCCTAAATCGCAATCGCAAGCCCTTCAACCCCGAACCCGAAACCCCGAAACGAAACCGTACAAAGACCTAACTACAAAGCTATAAACTCTTAATGCAAGCACCTGAAAGCCTTATAAGCCTCATAACACACCGCTAAAATCAACTAAGACGAACATTACAAAAACAAATAACAAAGCAAACACTATGCGACCCATCCGCCTTCCGCTTCGGCTTGGGAACTTCCGAGGAAGCGGCTGCTTCCACCTCCTGGGTGGCTCTAGGATTTCGGCTTTTGGGCTTCTCTCTTCTTCAACAACCGGGCCCCAAAACGTTCTAAGATAAAGCTAACATATAAGGCCAAAAAGTTTAAAGTTCCCGCGTTCACTATCTAAGGCTTCGGGTTTAAGGTTTAGAGTTTAGAGTTTAGCGTTTAGGGTCTAGGGTTATCGGCACTCGGGCTTTGCAGGAGATTGATGATATTGTTTTCTGAGGTGTTTATGGGCCCTGACAGGCAGGGTTCCATAAGGCTTAGGGTTTAGGGTTTAGGGTTCATAAGGGCTTTGAGGGTTCCCACTGAGTGTCAAATCAAGGCTTGCGGTTCCGGGGGCGTCGGCTTCCCAAAGTTTGAAACCGGAGTGGCCAGTCATATATCCCGGAGGGCCATCTTCCAGGACTTGTTGTTGCAGAAGGCCGAGCAGTGCTTACAAAGCCTGTGCGGCACCAGCTAGAACCCGGACCGGTGCAACCAGGACCGCTGCGAAATGCTGGGCCTCGGCCTGATCACCCTTGGCAGCAGGAATGGGAACCATTACGAAGGGCGCCGGCGCAACCAGCTCAGCCTCCTCCTGACCACCAGCAGCAACAACCAATGGGGACCGACAATCGCTGGGGCAGAGCACGGATCCTGGCACGTTTGTCCACACCGCACGACGCTAGTGCAGGCATACGTGGAGTGGCCCTCGATAATGACACCTGCGTTCGGAATGGCCAAGAACTCCGGCCAGGCTTGCACGACTTCGCCGGCCGGCTGTCTCGTTTCGGCCAGACCACGGCTTGGGCCGAGGTACATCTTACGGCTGCCAGGCCGAGTTTCAAACTCGAAGGCCACAGCCATGTGGACGGGTTCTTCGGGTCGTATAAGGATTCTATCGGGCTTCTATCAGGATACCGGTTTAAAATTTAGGGCTTACGGCTTAGGGCTTGAAGTCACAGCTTTGGGGTTCGCTGTTCTGTTCCCTGTTCCTTGTGCCTTGGTTTGGGGCTGAGGTTTTTGGGCTACAGGGGTTTAGGGCTTTCGGGCCTAAGGCTTCGGGGTTCGCGTTTTAGGGCGCAAAACTTATGGTTCAGGGTTCAGGGTTTCTTGGGCCCCACCTGCAGCTTGCAATTGCATTGTAGCTGCTCCTGCTGGATACGATGATTTTTTGACAGGATCATGATCGAAAACAGGAACTACCTAAACCCCAAAGAACCTACTTGTGCAGGGTTCCTTACTGTGATTTCTTAATATGAGCCCTTAGACAGGAGGGCTATTTGGGGTTAGGGTACACTATACACTGAAACACCTGAACCTTAAACCGCGAACAGGCGACTTTGTTGTCAGCCCATTACCCTTGAAACCTCATGACACTGCATCCTAACAACCTCCCACAACACCCATTGCAGCATCACCGCCCTTAACCTTAAACGCAGGACCACCCATAAGAAAACCCCAAGGAAACCCAATAACACACGAAGACTCTCTTCTTCCAGAACCAGGCCCCAAAAAGTTCAAACTTTCTGAGATATAGCTAACATATAAGGCCCAAAAGATTAAAGTTCCCCCGTTCACTCTCTAAGAAGATGCAGCATGTCCTGAGGGGCAGCGTCGCCTCAGTCATAGAGGGCTCTGGGGTTGGAGCAGCTTAGAGCTTAGGCTTTGGGTTAGGGTTTAGGGGTTTAGTTTTTAGGATTTAAGGTTTAGGGTGCAGGTTTAGGGGGGTGAGGAGGCGAATGTCGGGTTCTTAATATGGATCCCACTAAGGGGGGAGGATCATGGGACTTAGTAAAAGTAGGGTTATGAGTACCCTAGTCGGGGTTATAAGTAAATATAAGTATAGTTACCCTAATGATAACCCTAGTTACTAAGTCCCATGACCGTTTTAGTAGACCCTAAACCCTAAACCCTATAGATCCCTTCAAGGAACCCTATAGATCCTAAGTCCCATCATCCTTTAAGTGGGTGGTTATAGGGCCAGGGTTTCTTAATCAGGCTCCGAGCCCGAAGCCGAAACGTGAGGCTCGAAAAAGCCCAAGACCCCCAAAATCCCAAAACCTCAACACCCAGAGACTCCAAAACCCCTTAATGTTTCGGGTTTAGGAGTCGGGGTCTGGCAACTCATGGCAAGACCTGGCCCTTTCAAACCTTCCTTTTCGGGGCTCCCTCTCATGATTTTCTTACATAAGTCCTTCAACAGGTACCCAGAAACTCCAAAACCCCTTAATTAAGGAATATACCTTAAACTATAATAGGATCCTTAATATGATTTAAGGTATATTCCTTAATTAAGGGGTTTTGGAGTCACTGGGCACCACCCTTGTCCTTTTAGAAATATTAGACAGGGCCCTATACCTATATCCCTTGGTAGGAACTGTTTAAGAAGGTCTACTACGGTCTGTTTATTCCTCTTGGGGGAACCATGAACAAGGACAAGGCTGCTCAAAACCATACCTGCCAGAGTTCAGGGCTGAGTTTAGCTTTAACGGTTGGTATGGGTTCATAGCGAAATCCCAAACAAAAAAACCTTCCCTTAACCGACAAACCCCGTGTACACTCCCCCAGCCTGAACCCCTTAATTAAGGAATATACCTTAAGCTATGTAGGGCTTCATACTATGAGTTAAGCTATATTCCTTAATTAAGGGGTATTGGGATCTCTGTGTAGAGATCCCAAGCCGTAAAGATAAACCCCAACTGTACTCTACACGGGACACTCTGAACCTTACATGACCCTACCCCAACGCAAACAAAAAAAAAAACGGTAACCTTAGATCCAACACGGGGCACTCTGAACCTTGTCTGACCCTACCACAACAACAAAAAAGAAATCGATCCATGATCCCTGACGTCTAAACCTCTCAGTCTCGTGCAGTGGAGGCTTTCGATCGAGGCCCCAAAGCGGGCACCAACTTCTTGGGGTTCAGGGTTCTGAGGTTAGGGGGTTCGGGTTCAAGGTTCAGGGCTCACGCTTAGGATTTTTGGATTTCGGGTGTACCGTTTCCTTTGAGGCCACTGTTGGGGTTTGGAAATTAGAAATCACTTGTTGGACTTAGGGTTTAGGCAGAAAGGCGAGCCAGGGCACTGAGATTTCTCTCCCCCTCCGGGAGCACAGTCGCGGCATCATCCATGGCACTGGCAGAATATAAGTACCTGATCCCTGCACAATTTCGAATCAACGGCCTCCAAAGACATAATCATGACCCTAGATATCAGTACGGCGCCCTACCAACATGGCGAAACGATCCAGGGAATTATGTCCAAACCTGCAAGCCTTTTTGGCTCTCTCCGCCTTGTGAGCTCCCCACTACGGGAACTTCAAGACCTTCAGTAAACTGCGGGAAACGCACTCAAAGTACGACCTTTGCCAGATTTTGGAAGCATTGGAACGACCCGTTCTCTAGTTTTTTGGGCACTCTTCTGGGCCTTCTGGCATCCGAAACAGTCACGGCTGCGAGACGGTTTAGGGCTTAGGGCAAAGATTGCTGAATGCTAGTGCGCGCGTATCACCGTTGAACTTGACCTACTGTTCGATCTAGTTGCAAGCACGTCTCCTCCTCCTCCCGCAGTGCTCCTCCTAGTCATGTCCCACTACTACTTAGAGGATCATGGGACTTAGTAAGTAGGGTTATAAGTACCCCAATTGGGGTAATAAGTAATTATAAGTTATACGTATAGTTACCCTAATTATTAACAGTAGTTACTAATTCCCATGACCCTTTAAGTAGTATTAATCGTCCTCGTCCTACTGGGCTCGAATCTCGAGTTCCGGGTTGTGGTTTTGGGTTCAGGGCTTCCCCAGAGACTCCAAAACCCCTTAATTAAGGAATATACCTTACATGATATTAGGATCCCTACTATAATTTAAGGTATATTCCTTAATTGAGGGGTTTTGGAGTTTCTGGGTCTTTTTCAGTTGACATGCGCCCCTCCTACCTGGATAAGGGTATAGAGTTTCGGGTTTGAGGGTTTCGTGGTGCGGGTTGACTGTTGAGAGCCTGGCTCAAGTAATCTGAACTTAACTATTGCCTAAACCCCAACCTGCATCCCAACACCCTACAGCCCGCAGCCTAAAACCCTCATGCCGGAATAAACCATTGGAGGAGAAAGCAGGAGCCCTCTAATAAGGCTCGTATAGAGCAGTGCAGGTGTACACAACTCGAATATAGATACCTTACAGATCCCTTGTGGATCTCTTGTCGAACCCGTCTAAATCCCTTACAGAGCCCCTTGTAAACCCCTTATCGATTCCTTCTGTCGAACCCTTCTGGCTTTCGAGGAAGCAGATCTATAGATCCCTTGTCGAACCCTTCTAGAACCCTCTCCCTATACACCCTTCTTTCGAACCCTGAAAGATCCCTTTAAAGGAAATAAGGACTTTAAAGGAACCCTAAGCCCTATAAACCCTTATAGATGGTTTTAAGGTTTAGGGTTTAGGCCCTGGTAAAGCCTTATAGATCCCCTTTAAAGGAACCCTTATAGATCCCTTTTAAAGGAACCCTTATAGATCCCTTTTTAAAGGGCTCAGGATCAGCCCTCTCCTTCTGCACCTCCAGGCTCTTCCGAAGGAGGGCGCAGGCCTGCGATTGGGGGTGCACCGGTTTAGGGTTTAAGGCCTTTGGGGCTTTCGGGATTTAGGGTTTAAGTGGTTTAGGGGTTTAGGGGCTTTAGGGGTTTAGGATTTAGGGTTTAGGGGTTTAGGGGTTTAGGGGTTTAGGGTTTAGGGGTTAGGGGTTAGGGGTGTGCCAAGCCTGACGCGCGGCTGCTTGTTTCCCACCCGACCCACCCGAGGTTCGTTGTGTATTCAGGTTCATTTTCTTTTTACATTTCTTTATCATTCAAAAATACAACAAGCACGAGCAAGACGATCCAGATACCAAAATTCGGATCGGTTTTGCATCGCGCGGAAGTTAAGTTGTAGCCGAAGGATGCAACTTAACCTACGCGCAGATGTTTGATAGCGAATATTTGGGAAGTTGCGTATGAGAATTTAATGAGAAGGATATCTGGAACCACTGTGATAACCGCCATCCGATCCACCGCCGTGGAAAATCCTTGGGAATTCTTTGGTCAATGTCATAGATCTCGTGCATCACCACTGCGCATGCATACGGCATTGATGGCGTGCTGACGTTTCAAGCAGGTTTGTTGTCCCTGCTCACAAGTCTTTGTCAGGTGCATGCTTCGTCGCGTCTACAGCGAACGCACAGGGCCTAAGAGGCTTGGCTGCAGACATAGGGGGCAGCCCTGTCTACCCCGTTCCATCAAGAACTCCGCAGCTGTTCCTCACCTCGCGTTTGTTCCGGCGTCCATGCACAGGCTCTGTCCCGAGTACGTTCGTCGTCTGCACCGTCAATTGACGTGACTGCATGCTGTAGACTGTCGCACGAGTTCTTTGCAGGCGCACGCTTCGATCTGTCGCGATTGGAGCGAACGCTCCGGCGGCTTTTGCCGAAGTTCTGTCAGACCCGTGCCCTCAACGACTCCGCAACTGCTCCTCAAGCGACTTTTTCACTTTGCCATGCATGGTACCGTCAAGTCAGTGGGGCTCCACCCCTCAGTTCATGTCGCATGTGGGGAAAATGCCGTCGCAAGTCGTCTGACCTCGAGAAGTTGCATCGACCACGCTGAGAAACCTAAAGCCTTGGCTGGGTTCGGTGCGCTGTCCATGGCTCGGCACCTCGACCGAATCTCTGTGATCAGAACTTGACAGGTACGAACTTCAGAAGGACCATCGATTGCACCAGATCACCTGGCCTTCTGGCTGTCCGGCCCGGTCAGCCGGACCTGCGACGAGCTGACACAGAGCAGTGCAAATGCTGAAGGACATCCACCCACGCCCCGATCCTTCTGATGCCCGAGCTTGAGGAGCCGCCAGTCCTAAGGGGACGACGCGCAATGGTTTCCCCCTCTGCGCGCACATTCCGCAGGGCGCGGCGGTGGCCAGGTCGGGTCGTCGTCGTCGTCGTCCAGCGACCGGGCTTTGGCCAGTGCAAGTTGGTCTGCCTCCTGCTATTCGTAGGGTCTGGCAAAAATTGTTGAAGGAATTCGAAGTCGGTCCTCTGCGTCCGTCTTAGCGGCGGTGCAGACGACTGCAGCCTGCTTGGTATGTGCCGGCGACTCGGAGCACAATACTTCAGCTGTTGTAGGTCTCGCTCCCTTATAGTATTTTCTCGTGGTTCTATAGATTGGTGGCACCTCTCCGGAACGGCTTTAGACCTCTGGTCGGCGCACACTGCGCTAGCTCCCTGTATGTCTTGCTTTTTTTATTATAATAGTCGTTTACAACTCCGTGCGCTACAGCGCGAGCTCGCCGGCACCACTCCAATTTGCTGTTCAGTGCACATGTCCGCCTAGTTGTGAGGCTGGCCGTTTGTCTGTACTTATCTTATTGTGCTTTTCTCGGTCAGTCGGCCTCCACGACGGCATCGTTGAGCTGGTCGCAGTCGATGTCCTGATCGATGTTTTAAGCACATGCTTGCGAGTCGACACCTGTGCACCTCCTCCGGCACCACTTCAAGCGCCTGGCCGGCGCACACCACGTTGGTATAACGAGAGTCTGTCTCTTAGCGTCCTCTACAGTGGTTCTAGCGTAGCGGCGTCTCTACCGAGCTTGGAACCGCGTGACCCGGCTCTAGCTCAGTGTAAGCTTCGGCCTCCTAGTCGTTTACAACTCTGTTTGTTAGAGCCTAGAGCACCAGCTTGCCCGCACCTCGCCCGGCACCTCTCCAAGTTCCTGTTTGTGCACACGCGTGCTTTGCGGGCAGTTGACTCTCTTTACTTATTGCGCTCTCGGTCAAGAACCCCTCGCTTGACCCGCTGTTCTAGCTCAGTGTAAGCATCGCCCTCATAGTCGTTTACAACTCTGAGTCTGTTTAGTAGAGCACCAGCTCGCCGGCACCTCGTCCGGCACCTCTCCAAGTTCCTGTTTGTGCACACGCGTGTTTTGCTGACAGCTAGGGGTTTAGGGGTTTAGGGTTTAGGGTTTAGGGGTTAGGGGTTTAGGATTTAGGATTTAGAGGTTTAGGGGTTTGGGGGTTTAGGGGTTTAGGGCCTTGGGGGCTTTAGGGCCTGATCATGGGGGTGCTCGGGTTTAGAGCTTAAGGCCTTGCGGGCTTTAGGGTTTACAGGGTTTCGGGTTCAGAGCTTTAGGGGTTTAAGGTGTTGGTGTTTTAAGGTTTTAGGGTTTTGGGCCTTGGGGCTTTTGGGTCACTTGGAGGGTCGGGGACCTAGTAAGTAGTTATTCTATAGACTTATAAGTACCATAACCCAAATTAGGGTCCCTTTTAGGGTACTTATAAGTCTACTTCCTACCTACTTACTAAGTCCCCCGAGCCTCCAAGCAGGCTTTACCACGTTTACAAGGGGTTGAAATCTTTCGGCGTTGGCACTTCCAACTTCAGGCTCTTGCGTTTTTGTGGGGTTTTAGGATGTAGGCGTTTAAGAAGGCTCCAGGTCTATTAGGATGTCCTTAAGGGGGGGTGGTCCAAGGGGGGTAGGCAACCTAGTAATCCCCATTATTCCCCAATACTCCCTAAGCTTCCCTAAGGTTCCCCAAAGCTCCCTAGTACCCTCCCCCCTTGAACCACCCCCCCTTAAGGATCCTATAAGGTCTAGGTTCATACTTGGAGGGTCGGGGGACTTAGTAACTAGTTATCTTGGAGACTTATACATACCATAGCCCCGATTAGGATCCCTTTTAGGGTACTTATAACTCTACTTATAACCCCACTTACTAAGTCCCCCGACCCTCCAAGTAAAGCTTCTCTAAGAGGTTGGTAACGATTTCGCGCGGGTTGCAAGGATCGATAAAGAAATGAAACAGTAGAACTATTCCAGACTTAAGAGCCCAGAAAACTTGAGCTTCCCTGGCGCTTGTGAGTTTCTAGGTTTCGAATACTCGGTGATCATACCGGGGTTTCCGAAAATGGGGACCCTCATATTACCCCAAATAGTAGGATCCTGATGATCAGGACCCAAAAGATGAGGTACCCCTTATTTTCGGAAACCCTAAACCCATATAAAGCCCTTTAAAGGAAACCCTAAAGCAACCCTAAGGTACCCCTCATTTGCGGAAACTCCCATGAACATAAAGACTTCAACTGTGTTCACATCAGCCCGAATGAGGCCCGAACCCCAGACACCACCAAGACAGTGCTTGGAGGGTCGGGGGACCTAGTAGTAGCTATTTTGGAGACTTAGAAGCACCATAACTCTAATTATGATCTCTTTTAGGGTACTTATATGTCTGCATATTGCCTACTTACAAGTCCCTACTGCTCAGGAGCGTCGAACAATGACAGGAGCTTTTTGGAGTTGCCTTTGAACAAGGAGCGGAAACAAACACGATTTGTGGTGCTGCGTTAGTCTGAGGAGGTTGACTTACCTTGGGTTAGTAGGGAATGGAGGAGTGGGGTACAATTATAACTACTATTACTACCATTCTTCCATTCCCTACTAACCAAAGGAAAGCTATCAGACTTCAGAAGTCAAAGAGTATTACACGTTTTTTTTGTAGTTTACAGTAAGACCCAGAAAGTTGGAAACCGGATTAAAGCCAAATAGTGCTGGGATTCCCTATACATTACTCTTAGGGATTGAGGCTATTGGGTTTCCAACTTTTGGGCTTCTACCGTACAAGGTTGAACCCCAGAGTCCTTGACTCTGAACCTTAAAGCCTCAAGGAGTCGAGGAGGCTCCTCGAGCTGAGGGGCAGGAAAGCCCCAAACCGTACACCCTGAAACCTTAAGCCCGAACCCTAGGGTTTAGGGTTTGAGGGTTGAGGGTTGAGGATTTAGGGTTGAGGGTTGAGGGTTTTGGGTAAACCGGAACCTCTGAAACCCTGAACCCTAATCCCCTCTACTCGCCTCAGAGGGCACCTTGCTAGCGGCCGCCAGCCGCAGCGCATCGACGATCCAGTGGCTGGGCAGGGGTCTATGGCATCGTGGCATCGGGACTTAATGCTGGTTTCGCTTCGGGCTTGTTCCTCAAGCAGTGCGGCCATGCTGGATCACACTAGAACACTACATGGGGATCTTGCCCTGGAAGTTAAGGGGGTGGATCTCTCTCGGTAGCCGTGCACGGTGCAGGGCGGTTCCACAGCACAGTCCCGCTGGCTCAAGCGGCATTGCTGCTTGCGAAATTGATGAATCGCACTCCCACCATCGTGCCATTTTGGCCTTCAACAGCCAGTCCCTAGCAAGGCAACAGAATCCCGGCTCCTCTTCCCGAAATCGCGCTCTTGCCACAGCAAACAGGCAGTGCGGCCGCGACTTGTTGCTCCATCTTCAAGACATTCCTGCAGCAGTGGCCTGTGTGTTCTGGCGGGCCCTTCAGGGTCGGGGAACCTAGTAAGTAGCTCTGTTGGTAGTTACTTGGAAGGCCACAGGACTTAGTCAGTAGGTAATAAGTAGACATATCAGTACCCTAGCAGGGATGCTAAGTGGGACTATGATACTTATTATAAGTCTATAAAATAACTACCCACTGGGTCCCCCGAGCCTCCAAGTAAGTATCACAACCCCAATTGAGATTTCTCTTAGGATACTTACAACCTCTTCTAACTGGTTGAAAACACTGTTGGAGGTCGGAGACAAGCTTCGGCCGCTGAACTTGAGAACAATCTGATTCGCGGTTGAGGGATTCTAAGAAGGAAGTAGAAGGCCCCCTCATGAGCGACCTTGAATAGACGGTAAGAAGGAAGTGTTTGTTGGACGTCCCTTTACCGACATGAACAGACCCACAAGAGAGAACATAAACCTCAAGAATATCCCAAGGAGAGATGGCGTTGGAGTCCCGCCTAACCCTGAGACGGAAGCATCATCCCTAATCTCCCAACCCCAAAACCGCAAGACGAAAACAACTTCTGAAAAATGTATGTTTAGGGTTTAGGGTTTAGGGTTGTATGAAGCCCCTCATAAATGTAAGTCCTACAGCCCCAGAGCACGACTGCCTGCTTCCAAGACCGGCCTCCTGCGCCAGTCGGTGCTGGAGGCTTCGGGCTCACAGTCCAAAGCAAACAGCAATTCGGTATTTGGGTCTGGGATAGTATGTAATGGCTGTAAGTTAAATATTTCGGAATATTTCGGACATCTTAGAACCAAAGTACATGATTGATTAACGGGTTCTTGATCAGTCTCACGACAAACCTGCATTTTGCTTCTGCCTTCTGCCCTGACAGCCATACGGCATGCCTGCCAACAGCTCATGCTCAGCAGCTTTCAAGTTGAAAACTCAATTGTGCCGGTAGCGTTGGGCGTGGTGTTCCAGTCTCTGAGAATGCGAAATGCATAGCCATTGTACGTCTTCATCCTTGGCAGACTATGCTTTTTGGCATACTTTTCCATGCCGCAGAACACTTGTTCAGCTGTAGCGGCTGCTTGATCTGCTAAGAAGCCATCTTTGCACAGCAGCGACCGTACCATTCCATCCTTGGGCGCTCTGCGCCATTTACCGTCTGACAAGTGCGACAGAAAGGCACACCGTAGTTTATCTCGAACGTCTGCAGTGGTGTCTCCAGCTGCTGGTAAGACGTTTATCTTTCGCAGGACGTGCTGGTTTTCTGCAGCATTTGCAAAAACCAGCATTGCTTCGGCCAGGTCCGCATTCATACCATCGTCCAAATAACCCAGCTTCGTCAAAGCTTGCTGGACCATGCTTTTGGAATCAGGGAGCAGGAAGGGGCCGCCACCTCGGAATACCTTCCTTGCACCTCCGCCACCATACGTCTTGATGGCCTTCTTGCTTAAACTTCCTCCCATCGCAGCAACGGGGATCACCAACGCCCACTCGCCCTTCTGTCTTAGCCATGCTCTACCTCTGCGCCTGGACACTACTCTGCTCAAGTCCTGTATGCCCAGCTGCAACGGAAAGACGATAAACTCACCTAAGCTGTTGATATGCCAGAACTTTGCTGCGGAGTGGCCTAAGTATTCACGTTCTTCTTGAGCATACCCGAGATCTTGCAAAAAATTGTGGCATAGCTCTAGCTCCTCGACTATGTCATCCGGATAGCATGGGTCAGTCAGCTCCACTCGGCCACTTCCGTCCGAATGAAGAACGGCTCTGACACTGCAGAACTTTGCTGCCCTGGTTTCAAGTTCAACAACTGGCACACCAGCACTTCGATACCTCCTGACGACGGAGAACTGCATTGCAGGAATGAACACCAGAACAGCTGTTCCACGTTTACCCATCTGCTGGATCACGTCCAAGTATCCCATGTCTGACACCAACAGTGAAATCGACACCCTGCCCCTTGCCTTTGAAAGGGTGGAGCACTGACGGCTGATGGCTTCATCGTTGGCCTCTCCAAGTTCGGCAGCTTTTCGCAAAACTGGATGGAAAACCACAGCCGGAGTCGAGAAGAACTGACGCCATTTCTTGTTTTGTTCGCGCCTTGGCTCTGCAAAAACATGTGTTCTCACCTTTTGTCGCATCTGCTGGAGTTTTCGGATTGCAATCTGGACATCTTCCACCGAGTGAGAATCGCCATCCACTAAGAGCTCGGTCTCGGCTGGTCGCTTGCCAGAGGACTGTCGCGTGACACGCGAGTAGCTAACCCGGTGGTACCTGAAAATGGCGAAGCCTTCAACCTCGGCTAAGAGGCACAATGAGACTGTCCTGTAAAACGTTGAGACGAAGATTCAAGAAACTTAGCAGGCTAAGCTGAGCAGAAAACAGGACAAGTCGTTTTGGTTGTGTGGTGCTGGAGCCTCTTCCAGGCCGTCCTGCTGATGTTAGTTTACGACCTGCTTGCGAGCTCAGCAAATCAAACCCCCATACACAAACTGTCCTAGAGTTGAGGGTTGACAGGTTTAGGATTCAAGCTGATTTCACTTATGGTGGCCACTGCACAGCATGCAGCTGAAACAGCCTGGGGCCCGGAGATCCAACATCGGAGCCGATGACGACGCAAAGAGAATGAGTATTTCACCAAGAGTCCAACACAGTCGCCAACAGGCAAGCAGGCCGAAAGTCTCTAAGGCAGCGTAAGGAACAGCTACAGTTGCTGACGGGGCGTGGGCTTTTCAGATTGGGTGAAGACAGCACGCAGGCACGAGTCGGAAGATGCTGCAGCCAAGCGGACATGGCTGCACTGGAGCCTGCTGGAGCTACTTCTGAGCTGACAACCTCCACGTCTGGGAAGCTGGACACCAGCCGAGGGCATCCGAGTTTTTCGAAGGCGTGCAAAGGGTCTGGACATCGAACTGCAAGAAGAGTACGTGATGAGTGGTGTCTTGGATTGAAGGGCCCAGTTCTCAGGATAGAGGGGGGGCACGAACCACGCAAAGAAACAACAAATAGGAACCACGCTTCGGTTTCAAAGGAACCGCGACAAGAATTTAAGAATCTCTTCAAGTAACACTGTCGTGGAACAGTCCTGGGAAGCCTATAGGCCTCCATGGGCATCTGCGGGCCCATGTTCGTTGTGCTTAACAACCCGCTTCAGCTCGGAGGCTCAGGAGTCATGATAACGTCCAGATCAGAGCCCATCCGTTTCCGCAGAGCAACCATGGGCCAACCATGATTACGTCCAGATCAGAGCCCATCCGTTCCCACAGAGCATCCATGGGCCAACCATGATAACGTTCAGATCAAAGTCCATCCATTCCCGCAGAGCAGCCATGGGCCGATCATGATTGCGTCCAGACCAGAGTTCATCCATTCCCACAAAGCTTCCATGGGCCAACCATGATTACGTCCAGATCAAATTCCATCCATTCCCACAGAGCATCCATGGGCCAACCATGATAACGTTCAGATCACAGTCCATCCATTCCCTCAAGCAACCATGGGCCGACCATGATTGCGTCCAGACCGGAAAGTGCATCCATTCCCACAGAGCATCCATGGGCCAACCATGATGTTGAGATCACAGTCCATCCATTCCCGCGCAGCATGGCCACAACCACGATAACGTCCCCAGATCAAACTCCATCCATTCCCACAGAGCATCCATGGGTCAACCATGATAACGTCCTGATCAGACCATCTGTTCCCGCAGAGCATCCATGTGCCAACCATGATTACGTCCAGATCAAACTGCATCCATTCGCACAGAGCATCCATTTGCCAACCATGATAACGTCCAGATCAAACTACATCCATTCGCACAGAGCACCCAATGGGCCAACCATGATAACGTCCAGATCAGACCAGCAAACGACGTCCGAAGTCGGTCCACCAATCCGTGCGTCGTTTGGTTAGAGGGACTCTCGGGGGAAAGGGCAAACAACGTCCGATTTCGATCCAAATTCCGAAATTGAACCGCAAATCGTGCGTCGTTTGGTTTGGGGGACGGATAGGGCAAACGACGTCCGATTTCGCCCCGAACTACGGAATTGAGACCCAAATCGTGCATCGTTTGCTTTTGGGGGGGTCAGGACAGGGGTTTCGGTCCATGGCACACACTCCCCATTTGGCAAATTGGACTTCTTCCCCTCCATAGTGGCAAGCTGGAGCACAGGGGACTGTGATGGAGGAGATCGCACAAGCCGCTACTTTATGGGCCTCGCCGCTCAGGGTGAAAGAGGGGGACAAACCGTGGAGTTTGATGGCAAGTAGAGAGGCGCTTGCCACACACATGCCAAGAGGCCATCGGAGCCTCAATCATTACTGGTGTGTGTGTTCCGTCATGCACGCTCGGTCGGGCTAGGAGCGCATCCTCCCAGACTCTTGGATGCTTCGTCGCAAAGAGCTGAAACTGAGACGACCAATTTGGCAAATTGGACTTCTTTCCCTCCATACCTTGCCTACGTGAGTCGGACCTTCTGCTGGAAGCAAGCCAGACGAGGAACATCAGACAGCCAACTTGGACAGCAGAGCTTTCCAAGTTTTGCTTGCTATGGATGAAAGAAAGCGATGCCGCAAGAATCAAGTGCTCGTGTTGGCGACACAGGTGGAGCGGACATTGTCCACACCCCAACGCCTGATGTCGTAGTAGTAGTAGTAGTAGTAGTAGTAGTAGTAGTAGTAGTAGCAGTAGTGCGTGGGGATTTGTTCTTGATGATGTTCCTTGTCGCTCACCCCACCGAGCTATATTGGGTAATGATGTGGTTGCCCTCAACAGACTCGATACGCTCTCTCCTTCACTCCCACTTGCAAGCGCTACTTCCAGGGCAGGCAGATCCAGAGTTCGCTTGTTTTCCACCTTCGCGGCCAGCGATGGATCGTCTGTGCTCGGGATGGCTCTGTTCCTCGGAAAGGTCACAGAAGACGAAAGCTATTTTAGCTAGCGGCAATGCTTTCTAGAGCTTGTGCTCATTCTTGAGCCAAAGTTGCATGGGCGGCATATGATAAAGTGAGCTCTGTGGTATGCGTAGCATGCCCACAGGCCTGCACCTAGAGATGGAGAACCGTAGCGTGCCTCCACTCTTGACCTATACAAGGTCGCACTCATAGCTCTTATCGTGACACCATAGAACTTGACTAGGCATCGCAGTCCGTTCGCAAGTAGAAGCACTAGTAGAAGCAGTAGAAGTAGTAGAAGTAGTAGTAGCAGTAGTAGTAGTAGTAGTAGGCGTCGTAGCAGCAGCAGCAATCGCACCGGCAGCAGCAGCAGGACTAATAGTGTCAAGAGCAGGAGCAGAACATCAGCAGTCGCAGCACCAGCACCAGTAGCAGTGGGCCCGGGTGTATTCGGGCATATGGGAATGGGCTAGTGGGAATGGGTGGGTTTGGGAGGGTTTCGGTGATTTTGCACGATTTTGGTAGTTTGGTTGTGCTCTTGGCGGTTTTTGGGCATTTCGAAATTTCGATTCTGGTGGGAAAGGACACCGTGGGGATTGAGCCCGTGATCCTGCCCAATACGAGTGTGAGGCGGCCGCACGCCCAAAAAACTATCTGCTACAGCTCAGAGGGCGGGCGTACGCCTTGCAACGCCACGTGGAAGACATGAGTAGTCTCGATCCGCATGGGTGTTGTTTGGGCTCTTTCTCACCTGGAACCGAGATTTTGGGACGACCAAAGGCTCTGTGAGGACCTCGCGCTGTCGTGGGAATCCTGCTCCGGGTCTGGAGGGACATCCGGCTCTCGTGGGACCGGCTCTGAAGGCGAGGCTTAATAAAACCGAAAAATAAAGGCTTGATATTGTTGTAGTGAGAGGTTCCATGAAAGGACGAGTTGATTTGAATCTACTAGTCTTCAGCTTCCCAAAATGGGTTTGTTGAGGCCGATAATGATGATGATGATGTCGATGTCGAAGGTTTGGAGTGGCCATCGCAGCCATCCCATCTTCCATCCATGCTATTTCATTGATCGCTCATGCCAATTCATGCTTGTTTTCAACAGTTCTCAGCACTTCTCAGCAGCTGTCACCTTGACCGCAAAAAGTGGTAGTAGTCGCCGAAGAGAGGTAGTCGTCGTGGCGTGCAGCAGTTTTTGTGGTAGTAGTGGTGGGAGTAGTCGTCGTCGCAGCAGCAGCAGCAGCAGCGGTAGAAGTAGCAGCAGCAGCAGCAGCAGCAGCAGCAGCAATCGCACCGGCAGCAGCAGCAGTAGTACTGGTATTGTCAAGAGCAGGAGCAGAACATCAGCAGTCGCCGCACCAGCACCAGCAGCAGCGGGCCCGTGTATTCGGGCTTTTGGGAATGGGCAAGTGGGAATGGATTTGCACGGTTTTGGTATTTTGGTTGTGCTCTCGGCGGTTTTTGGTCATTTAAATATTTCGATTCCGGGTGGGGGAAGGGCCCAAGTGACACTGTGGGGATTGAGCCCGCGATCCTGCCCAAAAGGACTAATGAGGCAACCGCCCGCCGTGAGACACAGCCGGCTATAGCTCAGTGGGTGAGCGGACGCCTTGCAAGCCATGTCGAACGCATGCGCAGGCTCGATCTCCGTTGGTGTTGTTTGGGCTCTTTCCCACCTGGACTCAAAGGCTCTGTGTGGACCTCGCAGCATGTAGTTTTCCGGGATTGCTTTGGTCGGTGTAGCAGTCCCAAATTGCCCAAAGGGGCAAGCGACGTCCGATTTCGGCCTGAACCGCGAAATTGAAACCCAAATCGTGCGTCGTTTGCTTCGGGAGTTCCGAAATTTCCAGAAAGTGCAAACGACGTTCGATTTCGGTCCAAATCTCGAAATTGAACCCCAAGTCATGCGTCGTTTGGTTTTGGTTGGTGACTTTCGGGATAGGGCTTCGTTCTGTGAAATGTATTCCGAGACTGCCCAAAAAGGCAAACGACGTCCGATTTCGCCTTGAACTGCGACATTGAAGCCCAAATCGTGCGTCGTTTGCTTTTGGGGTTCCGAAATTGCCAGAAAGTGCAAACGACGTCCAATTTCGGTCCAAATTTCGAAATTGAACCCCAAATCGTGCGTCGTTTGCTTTTGGGGTTCCGAAATTACCAGAAAGTGGCCTTCTTGGACCACGTGGCCTTCTCGGCCTTCTCGGACCACTTGGCCCAACTCGCCTTCTCGGCCCTCCATAGGGGCCTACTCGCTTTCTTGGCCCCCCATAGGGGCCTGCTTCATTGACGGATTCGGGCCAAAAAAGCCCTGCGGTGCGGCACAGCAGAACTCACACGGAAGCAGAAGCACTCAGTCACTCACGCAAAACTCAGTCACTCACTGATTAGATACCTGTCATGGTTCGCAAACTTCTGTTGTAGTTCCTTAACAGCAGAGTGTGGTTCGCACTCCTGCTGGTTCTCAGGCACAAAGGGTCTTGATGCTTGGATTAGGCGTGTTTCTGCATTTGGGGTTCTACGCTTCATTAAGATTCAGGATTTGGGGATCTATGAATGATTATGCTTTGGGTCAAGCCCTGCTTCTGGGCTTTAAAACACCTCGGTTGTGCCGGGTTGTAATTTCGGGCTTGCAGCGGCTCGGCACTGTGGGGATTTCGACTTTAAGAGTTCACATTCGGGTACCCAACGCAGCACTCTAGCTACTTTAGGCTCCTATCTTGCAAGACGAAGATCCGTCCTGCGCAGTCTGGAGAGCAGCCAAGGGATCTGCCTCTGCCCACGACCAACAAGGATGCAGCGGTGTAGTTCTCTGAAATGGAGCAATCATTCGTGACTCTTATAACAAAAGCCCGAGAAGGCAACGAGAGCGGCGGAGTTCTTCTTGTTGCTCTATTCTTCTCAGAAACTAAACACAGAAAAAGGCCCGCCAGAAAGCGACCAACCATAAACCTTAACGTCAAAAACCCCCTAAACCCTAAACCTTGAAGGAGAGTCAACCCAGGGTTTCTGTAAGTAGATTTATAAGTACCCTAAAAGGGATCCTAATTGGGGTTATGGTACATATAAGTCTATAAAGTAACTACTTACTAAGTCCCCCGACCCTCCAAGTACGGAGTGGTATAGGAGCCTAAACAATTACCAAATTACCAATGATTACTATATTGGGGGGGTTCCTTATTAACTATAGTTTTATGGGTCCCAACACCCTGTTCCAACTATTATAGAAGGCCCTTATATAAAGGTTCCCTCGCTAGCTCAAGATCTCCGCGCGCCTCGACCGCGGCGCACGGCTCACCGGCACTTTCCCGCATCTGCCAGGGGCATCTGGTTTAAGTTTTTTGGGCCCCAAAAAAGCACATAAGCAAAAATTAGGATAGGGATATCCCATATAAACCCCCTTGTACAGAACCCCAATAAGGTAGGGATATCCCTATAGAATGCTTATGCGTATGTGCTTTTTGGGGTCCCTGCGTTTACGGTTTACGGGTTGAGGGTTTCGGACGTAAACTCCAAAGACCCTCAACCGTGGCCTAAAGCTCAAAGCCCGGATCCCCTAAGCCCGGATACCCAAAACTAAACTCATCATTAGGGTTTAGGGTTTAGGGTTTAGGGTTTAAGGTTTAGGGATCACCCTAATCCATAAACCCTTTAGAGCCCCCTGAAAGATCATGGCGTTTATATGATGCCTTGGGCTGCTTCTGCCCCCAAACCTTACAGCCTCAAACCCCAAACCTCTAAATCCTAAACCTTAAGCCCCTAAACCCTCAACCCCTAAACCCTAAACCCCTGAACCTTACGCCCTAAAACCCTAAGGCCTTAAACCCCTAAACCCTCAAAACCTAAACCCTAAACCCCCGAAACCATACACCCCTAAACCCTAAACCCCTGAACCTTACACCCCCAAACCCTAAACTGCTAAATCCTAAACCCCTAAGCCCGAAGCTGCAGACCCGACAGTGCCGCCTTTGCCAGGGTGGCAAACTCCGGTCGCGACCTGCGACTGAGCGGCTACTTCAACGTCTCCTTTAAAGGAGCCTTTAAAGATTCCTTAAAAGGAACCCTTAAAGATCCCTCAAAAAGGTGCCATAAGGGGGTTTATATTTTTGGCTCTTGAAGCTTTAGGGTTTTAGGGCTTTGAAGCTTTAGGGTGTTAGGGTTACCGTAAGGGCATGTAGGTTGAGCCTAACAATACGTGTATAAGACCGCAAGAGCTTGCTACTGCTGATGGACAAAATCCTGCACTACCCATTATAAGGAATATACCATAGTTCCCATAGTTTAGAATCCTTAGGGTCATGCAGGACTTTGTCCATCAACAGCATGAAGCTTGATCAGGCTTGTCCGCGCCGTCTGAGGCTAAAACTTATCAGGCCAGGGCATCGGATAAACGGCTCACTAAAAGGACTGTCTGGTGCTTAGTAAAAGTAGGGAGTGGGGGGCATGGATCCCCTATAATAGGACTACTATCCGGGTTACTGCCGAGGTTACTAGAACTACGAGAAAGCTTGACAAATCCCAAAAAGCCTAAGCAGTAAACTCAGTAAACCCTAAACCCTAAGCCTAAACCCTCAACCCCAAGCCCTGGCCCCCAACCCAAATACCCAAGCCCCAAAACCCGAAACGCTAAAGCCTACATCCAGAACCCCAAGCCCTAAACCCGAAACCCTACTTGGAGGGTCGAGGGACTTAGTAAGCAGGCAATATGCAGACTGAAAAATACCCCAAAAAGGATCCCAGATAGAGATATGGTACTTAGAAGTCTCCAAAGCAACTACTTACTGAGTCCCCCGGCCCTCCAAGTACGCCCTAAACCCCTAAACCTAAACCCTAAAGCCCTAAACCCTTAACCCTGCTGATAGCCCCAGCGCCTGGCCCGAGGCTTCAGCTCCGCTTCCACCTGTCCACTCCGGAGGAGCGGGGTGTCCAGAGACTCCAAAACCCCTCAGTTCAGGAATATACCTTAGGGTTCCTTGAAGGGATCTATAAGGGTTCTATAAGGGAATGAAGGAATATACCTGTAAATATAAAAGGGATCCCTAAACCCTAATATGATTTAAGGTATATTCCTTAATTAATGGTATTTTGGAGTCTGTGGGAGGATCCAGCTTCCACAAACTGGCTTAGGGTTTGGGGGTTAGGGCTTTAGGTGTTGGGGGTTTAGCGTTTGGGATTTACAGTAGGGGTTCAGGGTTTAGGGTTTAGCCGTTTAGTTTAGGGTTTGGTAAAGGAATATACTTGAAATCGTCCCTAAACCATCAGGCATTCAAGGTCTGTGAGGCCCTTTGAAGGTTGGGGCCCATTGCCGCTGTCTTCGGGATTAGAGATTCCAAGGTTTCTAAGGGTTTAGGGTTCCCTAAACCCCAAACCCTAAACCCTAAACCGTGTGAAGGCTTGGGGCGACAGCACTTTAGCGGCTCCCAGGTTCGGGGTGCTTCGGTCATGTTAAAGGTTGTGCTTGGTTGCTGTTATGTGTTGTTTAGGTCTTAAATAAAGTTACCATAAATGGGGACCTATAGTACATAACATGCTTTCTTTACGATGGTAACTTAAATTAGCTCCCAGGTTTCTGAGCAGCCACTTTACAATAAGGACACCCTTTTCTCTACTGTTTGGTTTTTTTAAACTCAAAAGGGCAAAAGGGCACTACTCAGGAACCTAGTTGTAAAGGTTGTGCTTGGTGGTTGTCAAGTGCTGTTTGGGCTTAGGGTTGAGGGTTGATTGGGGTTTTGGGGTTTACGCATTGCTGATTCAAAGCTGCACACGAATCCCGGCCCCTAAGCCGACAGCTACCCTAAAACCTGAACCCGAAAGCGAAGACCCTGAACCAATACATAATCCATAAGCTACATAAGCCCCAAACCAAACAGCTAAAGCCCTAAAGCCCAAAGATCAAACTCCCATATACGCAATTCAACAGTAGCCGGAAAGTGACTAGAAGCCCCTGAACTCAAAAAGCAATCCTACGACCCTACTTACTGACAATCTAAACCCCTAAACCCTGAACCCCGTAAACCACCCAAACCCCAAACCCCAAAACACTAAACCCCTAAACCCTAAACCTTAAACCCTAAACCCCTAAACCCCTAAACGTCTTAAACCCTAAACCCCTACAACCCCCAAACCCCAAACCCCAAACCCCAAACCCTAAACCCCTAAACCCTAAACCCCTAAACCACTAAACCCCTAAACCCCTAAACCCCTGAACCCTGAAGCAAAAAAAAAAAAGATGCAATCCTAAACCCCTAAACCCACAAGACCCCCTAAACACAAAAAGAACAAAGATGCAGAGGCCTGTAAGGCCCTAACCCCCCTAAACCCCTAAACCTCCTATACCCCCTAAACCCCCCAAACACAAAACGAGCAAAGATGCAGAGGCCTGTAAGGCTGGAGCCGACTTCGAGGCTTCAATTGGGCCACAGCGGGGACAGACCTGACTTTACTTGGAAAGCGACTTAGGGGTTTAGAGCGTAGGGTTTAGGGGTTAGGGGTTTAGGGGTTTAGGGTTTAAGGGGTTTGGGATTTTGATGGTGCTTAAGGTTTTTGACGTGTTTAGGGCTTTTTGTTTTGAGGATTTTGAGGAGTTGTAGGGTTTTTAAAGCTTTTGAGGTTTGTAGTGTGTTTAGGGTTTTTTGCTTTGAAGATTTTAGGATTTTTTTGGGTTTAGGTGGCTTTGATTTTGGGATCGCTTATGGTTTTTGGTTTAGGGTTCTCCACTTGGAGGGTCGGGGGACTTAGCAAGCAGATACTTGATAGACTTACCATGACCTCAATGGGGAAGTCTTGCAAACCTCTTTCAAAACACACACTGGCATTCAAGAAAACCTACGAACCATAACGCCTAAGCAGTAAACCCCTAAATCCCAACCCTAAACCCTGACCCCTGAACTCTAAACCCCAAACCTGAAACTCTAAACACCAAAACCCTGCACCCTAACCCCCAAAACCTTAAACTCTAAACCCTAAACCCCCACCCCTAAACCCTAAACCCTAACCCCTGAACCCTAGACCCCAAACCTTGAATTCTAAACCCCAAAACCCCTAAACCCCAAACCCCAACCCCAAAACCCCAAAGCCGAATCCCCGAACCCCGAAGCCGAATCCCTAAACCCTACTTGGAGGATCATGGGGCTTAGTAAGTAGGGTTATAAGTACCCTAAATTGGGGTTATAAGTAACTATAAGTATAGTTACCCTAATTATAACCCTAGTTACTAAGTCCCATGACCGTTTTAGTAGACCCTAAACCCTAAACCCTATAGATCCCTTTAAGGAACCCTATAGATCCTAAGTCCCATCATCCTTTAAGTAAGACTTCCCAGAGTGAGCTCCTCGCTAGCACGTCAGTGTCGCTCGCGTGCTCTGGGCCTGTTGTGAAAAAGCGCATTCGGGCTGCGGGTTTAAAGTTTACGGCTGCTGACGGTTGAGGGTTCCAAGGATTCAGGGTTTAGGTTTTTTTTTGAAGGGCCCTTTTCCAATCTGCACTCTCCGCGTCTTGAAAGCCTTTTTGGGCGGGCAGATTACCTGAGTAGGCAGTCACCCTGAGGGTTTACCTATAGTCTCCATGGTAGTTCCTTTTTGGTTTACCAAAACTATATTATGGGATCCTAACCATAAAACTGGTTATCCAAAAAAAGGAACTACAATGTAGACTATAGGTAGTTCAGGGTTGGTTGTAGCGTTTAAGGTTTAGGGTTTAGCGTTTAGGGTCTAGGGTTGTTTGTTTTTTTGAGAGGCCCTCATACTGCTTTACGAAGGCATTTGCAAGGTTCTTTTTGAAGGTTGTGGACAGGTTTTGCACTAGACGGTCCTGGTATGGGTTTGCATGTTTCACAGGGGTCGTTGAAGCTTATTTAGAAAGTTTCCTGAAGTCTGCAGCATCTCCTGATCGACTGAGTATTTTCATCCTGAGAGAGGTTACGGCAGTGTTCAGCAATCGCCCATCTAAGGTTGCCAGTGATCTTTTAGCCTTTGGTTTAGGGTTTAGGGTTTTTCCGAACACAAAACCCCTAAATCCTAAACTCTAAACCCCAATGCTGTCCAGGCACCTCCTCCTCTGGGAAGATAGGGGCCTTATGATGATTAGAATAGGGTTTTGGGGCCCATTATACCATGATTGTAATAAGGAACCCCCAAAATAATAGAGGTAATTTATTAAAGCCCCGGTAGAATGCTTCTTCTGCCGCCGTGGCTGCTGTCCTTGAAAATTACCACCGGCCTTTCAAGTGACCAGCGTGCGGACCCCGCTTGTGATACTGTAGGGGCCTGGGTACTTCGAATAGGGTTTCGGGGTGGTCCTTATCATAAAACTACTTATAAAGTACCCCCGAACCCTATTCTAATTTATTACGGCCCCTATAGCATCCATCTTGTTATAAATGAAGCGGATGTTCTTCCCGCTGAAGCTTTCAAGGTCTTCTGGTTGAGTCCCGTATGATTGCCTCCTTGATGAAAATGCCCCCTCTTGCCTTGGTAATAGCGTCCTGCAGCTTGCACGTGCCCTCACCACGGTTGACGGTGAGCGGGAAAGCGTCTTCATCCGCAGACCATACCTCCGACCGATCAATCAGCAGAGACGCTTAGCGGAGACCTGACTAAATCAAAAAGGGACCTTTAGGGGGGTAGGCCTTCTTGTGGATCTGGCAGCGTTTGTTATCAGCAGTAGGCGTAGCTGTTCGTCAAACCATAGCTGCAGTTACCACAGCACCCCCCCCAAAGTGCGCCAAACCAAAAATCAAAACCGAAAACCAACCAAAAACTAGAAAAGAAAACAATGATAAACCCAAGAACCAAAAACGCTGAACCCAAAACCCGCCAAACCTTAAACCGAATCCTGAACCCTGAACGAAGCACAGGCCCCTTGACAACAACCCTTAGTAACCTTTCTCAAACCCTTGTGAGAAGCGCTTCAACGCAATCCTAATCCCTAAACCCCTAAACCCTAAACCCAAACCCCTAAACTTGCATCCCAAGAAACCCTAAACCCGAAACCCTAACCCCCAACCCCCAAACGCTAAACCCCCAAACGCTAGGCCCCTCGCTGGGCCCACCTCCCGGCGACCGCACACGGGCCAGCGCCTGGCGACGAGCTGATCCCTTTAAATAGGCTAGGTTTAGGCGTTTATGGTTTAGAGTTTAGGAGTCAGCGGTTAAGGGTTTACGGGTTCGGGTTTAGGGAGCCAGGGTTTAAGGGTTTAAGGGGTTCGGGTTTCAGCCGGTTTGTCACAAGGATGATTTTTGTTACTCTTTTGAAAGGGTTCTACAAGCACATCCACAAAGGGTTCTACAACGGTTTACGACTTTGCCGTTTCCTTGGGCTTTGGGGGTACTGGCTTTGGGCTTGAGTGGTTTCGGGGGCTTGCAGGACTTGTAGCTGTCAGTGCGGGGTTGAGTTGAGGCTTGAGTTCTGGCGTTTTGGGTTGAGGGTTTCATTTGGGTTTGTGGGTTTAGGGCTTTTTGCCTGCGTATAGTAGGGTTTAGGGTTTGGGGTTTTTGCGGAGCTTAACGCAGGGCACAGGGATTAGAGTTCATGGCTTCCACTGCCTGAACTGTTCCCATAACTCGACGACTAGGCGTTTGGGGACCCAGAGCGATCTCATCAGAAGCTTCACCTCCCAACCCAGAACCCGAAACCCAGTTCCTAGTTTCCCCGCTAGCCCCGTAAAAATGAGGGTACCGTTTTCCCTACGGTCAGGTCTCAAGCAGGAACCCTTTCAAAAAAAGCTCGAACATCTTACTACTGAGGAACCCACCCTAAACCCTAAACCCAGCTTCACAAGGTGTGCCTCTCCACCACAGCATGGACAGCGAAACGACCTGGCAGCCGCTTGGAAACTTCAGAAATAGGTCTCAGGTTTCGGGTTTAGGGTCTATGGGTCTTTACTTTGATTTCTCAAAATAAGTCCTGAAAGTGGTAGGCTTCGCAGGGTCCGGATGGTTTTACTGTAAGGCTTCAAGTTGTCACCTGCTCGCGAAGCCTTGAACCCCAAATCCGTAAACCCGAAGACTCTAAACTCTAAAAACCCCCTAAGCCGTAAACCCTAACCCCAAACGGCCTCAAACCCTAAGCCATCAAGCCATACTTTGTGGATTCTCGCCGCTTGTATTGGCTGAACAGGTGTCTGAAACTTTTGTTCATATATGATTTGAATCCCCATTGTCAGTTGCTGCTTCAGATGATCCACATCATTGCTGTAGTACTCCTGAGTGAAGAACATAGTCCCAATACCACTTGCAGCATCAGACAAGTAGATGGAAGCCTTTTTGCGAACAAATTCCGACGTTGCAGGATCTGTGTCAGTCAAGAACCTGGCCGGTAGGAGGTCAGAAAACCTTGCTGCGAGGACCCCGTCCGGGACTTTATACAGGATGGTTGCACTTTCAAACGCCCTTGGGAACTGCACGTCAACTCCCACGTGCATGATCCTCGTTTTCTTGGCATCACCAAGAACCTTATCATCAAGTCCGTTGGTAGAGCAAAGCGACCACTCTCTGGTGCTGGATCCACAAATGGCTAAGACCACTCCCAAAGCCAACAATTCCTCTGAGGTATGTGTCGTAAGCAAGAAGTCATCCTCGCTTGGCTCAAGAGCATCTAGGCCTTTGACGCTGCTGTTGTAGACACGAGCCACCTGGGTTGGGGTTTGGGGTTTAGGGTTTAGGGGTTAGGGTTTAGGGGTTAGGGTTTAGGGTTTAGGGTTTAAGGGGTTAGGGTTTAGGGGTTAGGGTTTAGGGTTTAGGGGTTAGGTGTTAGGGGTTAGGGTTTAGTGTTTAGGGGTTTAGGGTTTAGGGGTCAGGGTTTAGGGTTATATAGGGGCCCCAATAATTCGAATAGGGCTACTTATCATATACAGGGGCCTTAAGAATTCGGATAGGGTTCCTTTTACAGGATGCCTTAGGGTTCCTTTAGAGGGTTCCTTTGAGGGATAGAAAAAGGAGTTTAAGAGGCTCTTTGGTTCAAAAAGGTGTACTTGGAGGGTCGGGGGACCTAGTAAGTAGGGCTCCTTAAAGGGATCTTTAGAGGGATCTATAGGGGTTCTATAATGGAGGGTATGGGACTTCGTAAGCAGTTAAGAAGTAGACTTATAAGTACCCTGAAAGGAATCCTACTTGGGGTTAAGGTACTTATAAGTCTCTAAAATAGCTAGTTACTAAGTCCCCCGACCCTCCAAATAGGGAACGTTGGAGGGTTTAGTTTCTGGAAGGACTCCAGGGCTTTGTGTTTCTAGATTTGGGGGTTTAGAGGTTTAGGGTTTAGGGGATTGAGGGTTTAGGGTTTAGGATGTAAGCTAGGTTTCAAAACCGCTCGTTAGGGTTCAGGGTTTAGGATTTAGGGGGGGTTTGTAGCGAACCTCAGAAAGTTGGACCTTAGATGACGAATGATTCATGCTAGGATTCCCTATACTTGACTTTAGGGGCATGAGGATAATGATGTTGCAACTTTCTGGTTTCCACTGTAGGGAGGGTTTGAGGGCTTAGGGTCTGGGGAGAATTCAAAGGCTCAGGGTTTAAGGAAGCAGGGCCAAAAGGTTTAGGGTCTGCAGTAAGCCTTCTTAAAGGCTTGGGGTTTGTAAATTTGAGGATTTAGGGTTTAAGGCAGGTTGAGGGTTTAGCCCTTAAGGTTCAAGGGGCTGAGGGTTCAAGTCTCAGGGTCGAAGGTCGAGGGTTTAGGGTCTGCCGTTTACACCTACTTGTCGGGTATCACGGGCAACTAAAGGTTCACCTTTTTGGGTTATAGGGATTATATAGGGACTATACTACCCAAAAAAGGGTAAAGGTTACCTACGCTACCACTAGGTACAAGGTTGTTTCAAACATTCGGTTGACCATGTTGACTTATAGTTTAACGCCTTTCAGGCCAAACAGCACACGCCCCTGAACCCTGACCGGATGTTGGGCGTTTGCTTTAACTTACTTACCCAACAAGCCACAGAAATGAACGGTTAAACTTCCCGATTCCTACTTAACTATAAGAGACCAAAAAGTTTAAAGGTTAGGAAATGGGGATCTATTAGAAGCTGCCCCCACCCTGTAATAGTGGTATACTAGAAATATAATAGGGCCCTAATATAATCCTATATAATCCTTATGGTCACTATTACAGGGTGGGGGCCGCTTCTAAGGGATCTAAGTTAAACGGGGCACAAAACACCACCTGCAAAACAGGATCCTCAAGTCGGTTTCTCATAGGGATCCTTAGGGGTGTAGGGGGGAGGGGTGTAGGGGACTATATTTCCTTAAATAGGCCTTATTAGTCCTTGTTATGGGCCTGAACCTCTTGGATTCGAGAGGGTTCAGGGTTTAGGGTTTGGCTTGGGGTTCAGGGTTTAGGGTTTAAAGCGGTTCAGGGTTTAGGGTTTGGCTTGGGGTTCAGGGTTTAGGGTTTAAAGCGGTTTAGGGTTTAGGGTTTGGCTTGGGGTTCAGGGTTTAGGGTTTAAAGCGGTTCAGGGTTTAGGGTTTGGCTTGGGGTTCAGGGTTTAGGGTTTAAAGCGGTTCAGGGTTTAGGGTTTGGGGTTCAGGGTTTAGGGTTTAAAGCGGTTCAGGGTTTAGGGTTTGGCTTGGGGTTCAGGGTTTAGGGTTTAAAGCGGTTCAGGGTTTAGGGTTTGGCTTGGGGTTCAGGGTTTAGGGTTTAAAGCGGTTCAGGGTTTAGGGTTTTGGGCTTGGGGGGGGTTTAAAGGGTTTGGTTTAGGGCGTTCAGGGTTTGCTTGGGGTTCAGGTTAGGGTTTAAAAAAGCGGTTCAGGGTTTAGGGTTTGGCTTGGGGTTCAGGGTTTAGGGTTTAAAGCGGTTTAGGGTTTAGGGTTTGGCTTGGGATTCAGGGTTTAGGGTTTAAAGCGGTTCAGGGTTTAGGGTTTGGCTTGGGGTTCAGGGTTTAGGGTTTAAAGCGGTTTAGGGTTTAGGGTTTGGCTTGGGGTTCAGGGTTTAGGGTTTAAAGCGATTCAGGGTTTAGGGTTTGGCTTGGGGTTCAGGGTTTACGGTTTAAAGCGCTTTAGGGGTTTAGGGTTTGGCTTGGGGTTCAGGGTTTAGGGTTTAAAGCGGTTCAGGGTTTAGGGTTTGGCTTGGGGTTCAGGGTTTAGGGTTTAAAGCGGTTTAGGGTTTAGGGTTTGCCTTGGGATTCAGGGTTTAGGGTTTAAAGCGGTTCAGGGTTTAGGGTTTGGCTTGGGGTTCAGGGTTTAGGGTTTAAAATGGTTCAGGGTTTAGGGTTTGGCTTGGGGTTCAGGGTTTAGGGTTTAAAGCGGTTCAGGGTTCAGGGTTTAGGGTTTAAAACGGTTCAGGGTTTAGGGTTTGGCTTGGGGTTCAGGGTTTAGGGTTTAAAATGGTTCAGGGTTTAGGGTTTGGCTTGGGGTTCAGGGTTTAGGGTTTAAAGCGGTTTAGGGGTTTAGGGTTTGGCTTGGGGTTCAGGGTTTAGGGTTTAAAGCGGTTTAGGGTTTAGGGTTTGGCTTGGGGTTCAGGGTTTAGGGTTTAAAGCGATTCAGGGTTTAGGGTTTGGCTTGGGGTTCAGGGTTTACGGTTTAAAGCGCTTTAGGGGTTTAGGGTTTGGCTTGGGGTTCAGGGTTTAGGGTTTAAAGCGGTTCAGGGTTTAGGGTTTGGCTTGGGGTTCAGGGTTTAGGGTTTAAAGCGGTTTAGGGTTTAGGGTTTGGCTTGGGATTCAGGGTTTAGGGTTTAAAGCGGTTCAGGGTTTAGGGTTTGGCTTGGGGTTCAGGGTTTAGGGTTTAAAATGGTTCAGGGTTTAGGGTTTGGCTTGGGGTTCAGGGTTTAGGGTTTAAAGCGGTTCAGGGTTCAGGGTTTAGGGTTTAAAACGGTTCAGGGTTTAGGGTTTGGCTTGGGGTTCAGGGTTTAGGGTTTAAAATGGTTCAGGGTTTAGGGTTTGGCTTGGGGTTCAGGGTTTAGGGTTTAAAGCGGTTCAGGGTTTAGGGTTTGGCTTGGGGTTCAGGGTTTAGGGTTTAAAGCGGTTTAGGGTTTAGGGTTTGGCTTGGGGTTCAGGGTTTAGGGTTTAAAGCGGTTCAGGGTTTAGGGTTTGGCTTGGGGTTCAGGGTTTAGGGTTTAAAGCGGTTTAGGGGTTTAGGGTTTGGCTTGGGGTTCAGGGTTTAGGGTTTAAAGCGGTTTAGGGTTTAGGGTTTGGCTTGGGGTTCAGGGTTTAGGGTTTAAAGCGATTCAGGGTTTAGGGTTTGGCTTGGGGTTCAGGGTTTACGGTTTAAAGCGCTTTAGGGGTTTAGGGTTTGGCTTGGGGTTCAGGGTTTAGGGTTTAAAGCGGTTCAGGGTTTAGGGTTTGGCTTGGGGTTCAGGGTTTAGGGTTTAAAGCGGTTTAGGGTTTAGGGTTTGGCTTGGGGTTCAGGGTTTAGGGTTTAAAGCGGTTCAGGGTTTAGGGTTTGGCTTGGGGTTCAGGGTTTAGGGTTTAAAGCGGTTCAGGGTTTAGGGTTTGGGGTTCAGGGTTTAGGGTTTAAAGCGGTTCAGGGTTTAGGGTTTGGCTTGGGGTTCAGGGTTTAGGGTTTAAAGCGGTTCAGGGTTTAGGGTTTGGCTTGGGGTTCAGGGTTTAGGGTTTAAAGCGGTTTAGGGTTTAGGGTTTGGCTTGGGGTTCAGGGTTTAGGGTTTAAAGCGGTTTAGGGGTTAGGGTTTGGCTTGGGGTTCAGGGTTTAGGGTGTCAAGCCATTTAGGGTTTAGGGTTTAGCTTGGGGTTAAGGGTTTAGGGTTTAGGGTTATTGTGATTAGTTTAAGGATGTGTCCAGACTTTGACCCAGTCCTAGCTCCCTCGGGCCTGTCGCACAACCTCTTTGGACTACACCGTAAACCCTATCAACCCTTAAAACCTACCTGGACCCTAAGGAACCTACCTTTTTAGGGTTCCCTAATATGATTTCTTTATATAAGTCCTTGAAAAAGTAGGTTACGTGGGGTTCAGGTACATCCTAAACCCCAAAACCCCTAAACCCCATAAACCCCACAACGTAGGGTTTTGAGGCTAAGGGTTTGTCGGCGGCCTGGCTGGGTCCAGGGGGCTGATGCAGCGCTCGCAGTCGCAGATAAAGCCCTGGTCGCGCAAATAGAGCCCGGTACAAAGGGGTTACGCCGTTAAGGGTTTCGTCCAAGGGTAAAAGGAGGGACCCTTAATAAGGACCCCTAGGAATATACCCTTAATATAGCTATTATATACCCAGCCCATTATAGGGTAGGGGTCCCCATTAAGGGTTTAGGATTTGGGGCTTACGGTCAGGGTTGCCCTCTTTTGCGGCGTAGGTCTAGGGTCCGGGCACTTCGCACCGCCAACTGCAAACGTTGAGTCTTAAGGCTCAGGGCCACAATGTTTTCAAGGCTTCCAGGTTGTTTGGTTTGCAATGGCTGCTAAGACAGAGCAGGCCCCAATCGCTGGACTATGTTGCGGAAAACCCCACACCTGGAACCCCCAAACCCTGCAAACCCTAAACCAACGAACCCCAAACACTAATCGCAACATGCCCGTTTCCCCCCCCCCCAGAAAGCCTGCACTTACAAACCTTCATGAGACCTGGGGAAGACTCTGATCAACTCCTGATATCGATAGAACCCAAACAGGTTCCCATTCACACAGTAACTTTGCAGAGACCCCGCTTAAACACAGAAAGGCTCATTTAAAACCATACAACACGCAGAACCGAACGAAACTCAGAAACCGCCTTCAATAGGAAAAACTAACCCCGAAACCCGAAACCTCCACGCCACCCCTGCAACGGTTTAGGGGTTGAAGGGTTTTGGGGTTTAGGGCGCTGCAAACCCACTTCACAGACAAACGCGCCTAAACCCCTGAACCCTGAACCTCCAGACCCGAAAAACCAAACCCTGAACCTAAAATCCCCAACCCTGCACCGAAAAAAATAAAAACCTAAACCCAAACCCCAAAGAAAAACACCCCAACGCCAAAAACCCTATATAATTCCTAAACCCAACAATCCTAAACCCAACAACCCTGCACCCCAAGAAAGGAAATCCCTTCAAAGTTTCCCCCTAAACCTTAGAAGCTGCCCCCACCCTGTAATAGTGACCATAAGGATTATATTAGGGAAACCCTTACAGGCTCCCTTTTTCAGGAGGTGACCAGGAGCCCGTCAGAAAGAACGCACCCCTGAAGGCCCTTAAACCGAGCAAAGGGAACCTAAACCCCAAACCCCAAACACCCTAAGCCCCAAAACCGCAAAATCAAAAAAAAAAAAACATCAAACCCCTCTACATAAGGACCTCTTTTTAGG
The DNA here is from genome assembly GCA_905221615.1 of Symbiodinium sp. CCMP2592. Lineage (NCBI taxonomy): Eukaryota > Dinophyceae > Suessiales > Symbiodiniaceae > Symbiodinium > Symbiodinium sp. CCMP2592. The sequence goes on from CAJNDT010002890.1 coordinate 550,688, forward strand.
AACCCCAAAAGAGCCCTTAAAGGAGCCCCAAGGAGAAAGACAGCCACCCTCGGGATTGCCGCCTTGGTGCTCTCGAGCAGCGCCCGCCGGTCTTCGGTGGGCAGCCCGAGATCCGCCGGGCTCAGGTAGGAGATGGTCACCTCCTAAAAGGGAGGCCTTTAAGGGTTTAGGGTTTGGTTTTTTTGGGTTTAGGGTTTAGGGTTCAGGATTCAGGGTTTAAAGCTTAGGGCTTAGGGTTTGCTTTAGGGTGTTGGTGCATTAGTGACGGGTTTGGGAGATGGTCACCTCCTAAAAAGGAGCCTTTAAGGGCTCCTTCAAGGCTTCCTTTAAGGGGATCTGTAAGTTATTTTTCCTCTACTTGGAGGGTCGGGGGACTTAGTAAGTCGGTAATAATTAGACTCATAAGTACCCTAGAAGGGATCCTAATTGGGGTTCTGGTACTTATAAGTCTCTAAAATATCTAGTTACTAAGTCCCCCGACCCTCCAAGTAAGGGTCACCTCCTAAAAATGGAGGCTTTAAGGGTTTAGGGTTCCCCCTTCAAGGGATCAAGACGGATTCCTTTAAGGGTTCAGGGTTCCCGTTTAAAGGGATCAAGGTCACCTCCTGAAGAAAGGGAGTCCCTTGAAGGGCTCCTTCAAGGATTCCTTTAAGGGTTCCTTTTGTGGCGGTTCTTTTACGGGGATCTAAAAGTTCGGTTTCCTCTAAAGGTCACCTCCTGAAGAAAGGGGCTCTTTAGGGGCATAGTGTTTAAGGTTTAGGGTTCGGTCACCTCCTAAAGAAGGGAGTCCCTTTCAGGGGAATAGGGGGGTCCTTTAAGGAATCTACATGGGTTCCTTTAAGGTTGAGGGTTTAGGGTTCCTTTAAGGGCTTAAGGGTTTAAGGGTTTAAGGGCTTAAGGCTCCCCTTGCTCCTAAAGGCGGGAGCGTTTGAGGGTGTGCAGGGTTTCGGGGGGTTCGGCTCGAAGGCTTAGGGGTTTAGGGTTCAATAGGGTTTCAGGGTGTAGGGTTTAAGGTTAAGGGTTTAGGGTTTAGGGTTTGCCGTAGAGTGGCGCATAAGCGGAAGTATCTCGCGAGGAGCCTGATTATGGATGGCTCTTTCTTTTAACTCTCCCACCCCACGCCGTCTAAGCCGGCCAAACCACCCAAACCTTTAGGGTTTAGCCCCTAAACTGATTTTATGGTTTTCTTTATTTCTGCAACCGCAGGGTTTAAAGCAGCCACACAAAAAGAGAGGAGGGGACCTCGACTTTGGCACCTGGCCCCACATTTCATGAACGGAATTTACAGGCAAAACCAGCACCAGCTTTGCCGAAGAGGGGCAGGCAGGGCAGGAGGGCAGGGCAGGGCAGGCCAAAACAAGGCAGGCAGGGCAGGCAGGCTGGCGGGGCGGGGCGGCAGGCGGAGTCAACTAGCCCTAAACCCTAGACCCCAAAGCCCCAAAGCCCAAAAACCAGGCCAGCTCAGGCCCCCCCCAAAAAGGTCCTGGGGGACTTAGCCTTTCTGCGCTTTTTGGCCTGTAGCTTGCCCTGCCCCTGCCCTGCTCCCATGTCTTACAGCCACCAATTGCACAGTACGTTTTGTTTGCTGAACAATTTCTGTTTATCCTGAGCTTCGCGGTTTAGGGTTTGGGGTTTAGGGTTTTGGGTTTAGGGTTTTGGATTTAGGGTTTAGGGCTTAGGGTTTACTTTAGGGTGTTGCATTGGTGACAGGTTTAGGAGATGGAAGGGAGTCCCTTTAAGGGCTCTTGAAGGGCTCCTTTAAGGGATCTTTAAGGGTTCCTTTAAGGGCTCCTTTGGAAGCTCCTTTAAAGGGGTCCTTTAAGGGTGTGTAGGGTTTATATCGGGATTTAAGGGTTTAGGGATTAGGGTTTAGGGCCTAGAGCTATGTACTATACTTGGAGGCTCGGGGGACATAGTAAGCAGTTAAGAAGCAGAGTTAAAAGTACCCTAAGAGGGATCCTGATTAAGGTTATGGCACTTATAAGTCTCTAAAATAAGTACTTACTAACTCCCCCCCGACCCTCCAAGTAGGGGCTCCTTAAAGGGTCACCTCCTAACAAAGGGAGGCTTAGAGGGGGGCCTGTAGGGTTCGGGGTTTAGGTTTTGTGTGTAGCAGGCTTGCAGTCTATGGCCTTAAGGGCTCCTTTGAACGGTTTAGGGTTTAGGGTTTAGGGTTTAGGCTTTAGGGTTTAGGGTTTAGGCTTTAGGGTTTAGGGTTTAGGGTTTAGGGTTTAGGGTTTAGGGGGGTTTAGGGTTTAGGGTGCTTTTGGGGCTGCCGGTCACCTCCTAAGAAAGGAAGCCTGGTGGGTGTAGGGTTTACTTGAAGGGTCGGGGGACTTACGGTTGATGATATAAACCCTGCATTACCCATAATAGGACACATACCAGAACTCCCATAGTCTAGGGCCGTTAAGGTAATGCAGGATTTTTAGCATCAACCGGAGTAAGTAGGTAACAAGGAGGCTTATACGCAATGTAAAGGGGATCCCAATTGGGGTTATAAGGGCCTTAATGATTAGAATAGGGCCCGTTAAAGCAGTAGTATACTTATGAAAAGGAACCCCCAAGATAGCATTGATAATTATGCAGGCCCCTAAAGCAATCGGAGGGTGTGGCTGCTTGGAGCAGGCTAAACATGCGGTAATGATGCAGGGAGGGTACAGGGATACTGTTCCTAACGATTCAAACCTCTGTTAAGGTTCCAGGGTGTAGGGTTTGGGCTTAGGCCTACATCATAAAAAATAGACAAAGACGCCTCTCCCTCGCTGATCTCCGTGCGCGCGTGGAGGATGAAGCTGTTGGAGTCATCCAAGTGCCATGCCTGCTGCCCAGAGATATCAGTTAAGTAAGGCATGTGCCTTAAACAGCTTCTTATCATGCAATAAGGTAGTTGTACCGGCTCTGTGGATCACAGTAACCCTAAATGAAACCTTGAACCCTTCACTCTGGGTCCCGGATCACGTTGCGGCACTGAGGGCAAATACGGCCCTCCCAAGTGTCAATCGCAACACCAAACCCTCCTAGCCCCAAGCCCTTCTCAGATCCCAGAGACAGTATTAACAAACAACACATGAACACAAGGAACACAGGAACGGTCGTCGTCGGAGAAGGAGGAGCAGTGGTAGCAGTAGTAGTAGTAGCAGCAGCAGCAGTAGTACCAGTACTAGCGTCGTGGTGCTGGTGGTCGTGGTGTTGGCAGTAGCAGTAGTAGCAGCAGGAGCCGTAGCAACGGCAGCAGGAGCAGGCTAGACGGCCTGAAACTAGGCGGGAATCGAAAAACTAAAACAGTACACCTTAAAGTCCAAACCCCTAGACCTCAAACCCTCAAACTTAAAACCCAAGACTCCGAAAACTTGTATACCGCCCTCATAAAGTCCTGCTGAAATCCCTAAGTCTCCCTTAAACCTCACACCTTTCCTAAAACCGTGTCTAGACGACCAAAACCATCCCAAAGCCGATACTCCAAGGCTCCAAATTCCCTAAACCATATCCCTCATATCCCTCAAGCCCTGCTGTACACCCTACTTACCTTTGCTTAGTAGGGAATGGAAGAATGGGGTACAACTATGTACCCCATTCCTCCATTCCCTACTAAGCAAAGGTAAGCCTCAAGCCTACAGCCCAAACCTTGCACCCGGACGCAAAATAGAGGTCGTGATGATTTGATTAAGTTTTGGGAGCATATTATACTATGAAGACATTCGGGCTATAAGCAATAGCATTACTTGGAGGGTCGGGGGACTTAGTCAGTAGAAGCAAAAGGTAATAAATAAACAAACGAGCACCCTAATTAGGGCTATGATAATCAAGATACTTGTAAGTCTATCTTAGAACTAGTCGTTAAGTTCCCGATCCTCCGATTACTAGTTGTTTATCTACACTTCCAGATAAAGCCCTGAAAGAGACGCTGGCCCGGCCGCGTTGGGAGCGCAGGAGTGGGACATCATTGCCGCGGCGAAGAAGATCACCCCAGCCTCCCAGGGAACATTGCAAAATTGGGTTCGGGACCCCAAACCCCAAACCCTAAAGCCTAAACGGTTTGGAGTCCAGGTTTTTGGGTTCAGGGTTTTGGGTTCAGGGTTGGTTTTGGGCCTGGGGCTGCAGAAAACAAGGGTTCGGCCTCTATCGGCTTAGGGCTCAGTTTGTAGACATCGGCTAGTGGGGCTTCTCTGACGACTTGTTAAGGGTTTTGGGGCCTGAGGATTCTAGTAGGATGTTGGAGCAGTGGGGCATAGTATGGTACATATAGTATGCTACACGTACGAAGGGACTCTAAACACCGTGAAGGTTGTATTCAAGAACTGCAGCATCGTGGAAGCCGCGAACTTAGAGGCATGCATGGAGAAGCTTCTCCCAGCAGCCTGTAAATCCCCCTGAGCGCTCAGGGTTCAGAATTCTGGGTTTAGAGTTTAGAGCTTGAGGAAGATCTCTGAAATTGCCCTAGCAGCCCCTTTTTTAATTTTAAATAGGGGTATCCTTTCTCCTACTGTTTGGTTTCAATAAGGGGAGCCTAAACTAAAAGGGGCAAGGCACGACAACAAATTACCATGGCGCCTTCAAAACGTCGAAGCCAGTCGAGCTGAACTTATGCACTGACCCTGTTGACATTGCACTTGAAAAAATCCCCAAAACCCATCGACCGAGCAATAGACTCCAAAACGGTTTAGGGTTTACTTGGAGGATCATGGGACTTAGTAACTAGGGTCATAAGTACCCTAATTGGGGTTACAAGTAGTTATAAATATAGTTACCTTAATTATAGCCGTAGGTACTAAGTCCCATGACCCTTTAAGTAGGGTCACTAGTTAAGGAGTATACCTTAAGACTTAAATTGTACTAGGACCACTGATATGATTTGAAGCATATTCCTTACTTGAAGGGGTTTGGATTCTCTGGGAAGCCTTCCGTCCCATGGTCTTTGGGCAAGAAAAAGCCTAGTCACATTATCCATACAGCACTTGGCAGAACTGTTAAACCCCTTCATCCTAAACGCACAGCTTTGTCAGAAACCCCATGAAACCCCCATACCTGACGACCCCTGGCAGAGGAGCCGTGACGGAAAAGACCCCTGAATTAACAGATCTTGGGGCATTGTCCCAGACCTTCCAAAATCCCTTAAACAAGGAATGTATGTAAATCATTTTGGGGATCCTATTATAATGTAGGGTATATTCCTTAATTTGGGGATTGGAAGGTCTGGGTACCCTAAACCCTAAGCCCTATAGATTCAGATTCCTTATAGATTCCATCAAGGAACCCTTGGTATTCCTTAAGTAAGGGCTTTGGAAGGTCTGAGTAATCACCCTAAAAACCCCTATACCCTACACCCCAATACCCTGATAGGCGTAGTCACCCTTAACCCTAAACCCTACACCCCAATACCCTGATAGCCGTATACCCTGCACCCCGATCCTAAATCCTAAACTCCAAACCCTACACCCCAATCCTAAGTCCTAAACCCTATAACCCCTATACCCCTAAACCCCTAAACCCTATACCTAGCAGGAACCCTGCAAAAGGTACGCCAGGAGGCCGCTGCGGTCTCGCACTTCGGGCTCAGGGCTTACAGTAGGGTTTAGGGTCTTCGCGGCTAGTAGGGTATCGGGGGGAGGGTTACGGGTTTGAGGTATGGGGTATTCGGGCGTATGGGGTATTCAGGTCCAGGGTACTGCGGCGAAGAGTTATGATTCATGGATTTGTGTTTAGGGAGACGGGCCGTGAGCTTCCCAACTCGGTAGTAAAGGCCTGACAGAACCCCTATAGCAACCCGTATCGCGAAACCCTCCTAGAATTCTTCTGCAGAAACCCTTCTTGCAACCGTTATAGTAGCCCTTGGAGAAGCCCTTCTGAAACCTGGCCTCATTGCCTGTGTCCTCCACGTCCAGATCGAAGGAATTATAGATCCAGACCTGGCAAAGGTTCCTGTAGGGTCCTGTGAGGGTGTTATCTGGGGCTCTGGGAAAAGCCCAATACCCCTCAATGAAGGAATAGACCTTGAATTGCAAACAAGCCTGCTTGTCAGTATCATGCTCAGCTGGTACTAGGCTGTCCGTTTCTGTCTGAGCTGGAGGTTGGGAGTGTATATCGGGTTCAGGGTTTCGAGATTAACCCTCAACCCGAAACTCTAGACCCTCCACGCCCTGATCCCCGCAGCGCGCACAATGATAATCCTCCTGAGGTTTAGGTTTTTGCGGGTTAGGTGTTTTAGTTCTCAAATCCAGGTTTAGGCTTTAAGGTTTTGAATTTAGGTTTCGGGTTTACGGGGTTTAGGGTTTTCGGGGCTGTGTGGCTGGCCTTTCACTGGGGTCTACGCCTGTACGGTAAGATCTTACCTTTGGTTAGTATGGTAGAAGCCAGAAAGTTGGAACATTAGTATCCTCATGCCCCTAAAGTAAAGTATACGGGATCCTAGCACAAATACTCCTAAATCCATGTTCCAACTTTCTGGCTTCTACTCTAGGGAATGGAAGAATGGTAGTAATAGAAGTTATAATTGTACCCCATTCCTCCATTCCCTACTAACCAAAAGTAAGATTCGGGCCTGTGCGGTTTGGATGCTTGGGCTTGGGGCAAGGGTTTTACTGTAGGGGCCATAATAATTAGAATAAGGTTTTGATGTCCATTATGCTATAATTACAATAAGGAAACCCCAAAATAATGTAGGTAAGTATTTCGGCCCCTATAGTAGGCTCATTTAGGGTTTAAGGTGGTAATTCGTGTGGGGATCATCAGAAGCAAGATCAACATCATTCCCGTCGTCGTCGTCATCATGGTCATCAAGAGGTGATGATACAACAAGTCTAACCTCAACCTCAAAGCCGTGGAACAGCAGCATCAGCACACAACAACCGCAAGCTCGTGCTTTGGGGTTCTGGGTTGAGGGGCTCAGGATTCGACTGCTACAGCCAAAACCCTGCACCAAGGCACTGGCACTCGCTATTTTCCTGTCTGAGCTCCCCACCTCCGGCTGATGGATATCTCAACCGCGGCAGGGAAACAAGACGGCAACAGAGAAACGGTCTTAGAGCTCAACGCTTGAATCTTGCCGATTAAATCCTCGATCAGGTTCACACGTTCACCCAAGTCCTAGGTGTTATGCAGCAGGACCGTGCACTGGCAAGCCCCGTGCCTGCCAAACAAAGACTTCGAAGGGGCTAGTGCGACCACACTTTCAGACTGCTCACTTACGATGTGTCGTACGATTGACCCAAATCCTGCGACCCCCCCCCCCCCCCGAATGTCATTGTTGCTGCTGATAGCGTACTTAATAATGGTCGTGGTCCGCTACTGCTTGTTCTGCTCATGCTTCTGCTGCCACCACCTACTACTACTACTACTACTACTACTACTACTACTACTACTACTACTACTACTACTACTACTACTACTACTACTACTACTACTACTACTACTACTACTACTACTACTACTACTACTACTACTACTACTACTACTACTACTACTACTACTACTACTACTACTACTACTACTACTACTACTACTACTACTACTACTACTACTACTACTACTACTACTACTACTACTACTACTACTACTACTACTACTACTACTACTACTACTACTACTACTACTACTACTACTACTACTACTACTACTACTACTACTACTACTACTACTACTACTACTACTACTACTACTACTACTACTACTACTACTACTACTACTACTACTACTACTACTGCTACTACTACGATGACGACGACGACGACGACTGCTACGACAACTACTGCTGCTGCTGCTACTACTACTACTCCTGCTGCTGCTACAACTACAACTACAACTGCAACTACCACTACCACTACTACGACGACTACTACTACTACTGCTACTACTACGATGACGACGACGACTGCTACGACGACTACTACTGCTGCTGCTGCTACTACTACTGCTCCTGCTGCTGCTACAACTACAACTACAACTACAACTACAACTACAACTACAACTACCACTACCACTACCACTACCACTACCACTACCACTACCACTACCACTACCACTACTACTACTACTACTACTACTACTACTACTACTACTACTACTACTACTACTACTACTACTCCTTCTGCTGCTGCTACTACCACTACTACTGCTGGTGCGACTACTACTACGACGACGACTACTACTACTACTACTACTACGCCTCGCGGTTGCGGCTACGCCACTTCTCTTCCTGCTACTGCATCTGCTGATGCTGCTGCTGTCCTACTTACAAGTCTTATGATGTCAGCGTAAATGCTATATCTTTCATTGCTGCAATCCGTTTTGCATCCACCATCGCTGCTAGAGCTATTGCTAGTCTCCGCATGCAAGCGTTCAGCCCTTCACCCAAATTGAGAAGCAGCAGCCTTGCCACTTGCCAAGTTGAGTGGATGTGCAACGCGATCGGCAGGCGCTCTATGCGCCGTTTGCACGACTGCTTGGGTTCTGGAGTGTCCTAAGAGGTACCAAAACTTTCGAGTCTCTTAAGGCTTTTGTAAGACACCATATCCACCAGGGTCAGGACACGACCCAGAACCTCGGAGTCACCCTAAGATGGTGAGGGGAACGAGGCGCCGACCTTGTGGGCGAAGGCCGAAAAGTGAACGGACTGCCTCTGGCATATCCAAGAATTAGATCGAAGGCCTTCCGATCCGGTTCGAGCGTTTACCTCCCGAAAACGTTTTTCATCTTGGCACGAGCCCAGGGATCTGGGTACCAGAACGTCCAGAACCCTAAAGAGTAGGCTGTAGGCTCCCTATTTCTCAGGACGCAGAAAAAAACGCATTACTAGTTTTCCCTAAGACCCTCCTTTAGGACCTTCCTTTTTACGGTTCCTTCATATGATTTCTCTGTATAGGTCCTCAATAAGATAGGGTACACTGCCATCCTGATGTTGCCTGGCAACCCTAAACCCTAAGCCCTAAACGGTTTTTTTGGTTTAACTTTTTTGGATTTAAGGTTCTGGCCTGGTCCGCTACGAGGAGCCCGGAGAAAGAAGAGCTACCCTAAACCCTAAACCTGAAGAGAGATCATTTGGGTACTGCCCACCCTGGAACAGTCTAAACTAGGGGTCATATGAAGGGCCATAGATATAGAGAGAGAGAGAGGGTCGCATTATAAACATGATCTTCGCCCTTAGGAGGGATCCTGACGGAGGTATGATACGTATAACCCAGAGACTCCAAAAGCCCTTAACTAAGGAATTTATCTTAAAGGGTTCCTTAATTTGGTATCTGCGAGGGTTCTATAGGGCAATTGGGGAAGATATCTTAAAATGTAATCAGATGCCTAACGACCAAGTATACAATGTACACAAACCCAAATCGTGCAAAGCTCTCTGTGAGGAAGTGAGAAGGAGCCCGAAGAATTCGCAAGGACATATTTGGCACAAGGTTCTAGAATTTCTCAAAAGCGTTTCCCAAACACGGTTTACCCGATGATACCCCAAAAACCTACAGCATACACCGACACACATACCGGAGCTGAAGTTCTAAGAAACTGCCCGGATAATTAGAATGGTGGTTTGAGGTCTACTAGAGTAGAACCTAAAACATCTAGAAACAGGAGTTATAACAACACCAATATACACCCCCAAACCCTAGTAGAGCCCTGAAAAGGAGCCCTATTCCAGATGGGTGATTGTGAAAACTATGTTCCCTTTTTGGGTCCTATTCAGGGTACCCAAAAAGGAATCATAATTTTGACAACTACCCAGATGTGTTTGCGGTTTACCGTTCGGGGCTTGGGGACTCGTATAAGCTTTGAGACACAGGGCCCCAGACCCCCGGGAGGATCTAGAAAGTAGATCCCCTAATATGAGGCGCTGTACTACTAAGGGTACCTTATAGGAACCCCCATTCAGGGATCTACTTTTTGGATCCTCCCGGGGGTCTAGGGCTTCAGTCCCAAATTCTAAACCATGGAACCAAGAGTTTAGGGTTTTGTGTTTAAGGGTATCCTCACCTTGTATCCCAAAGCCTAAGCCCCATTACATAGGGGCCTTGAGACTGGGAGGAGCCTAAAGACTTTGAATAGTGCTCTCTGGTGTGCAATGGTAGAGTTGTAAGTAGGAGCCCGAAAGAGTGGTACTGGGAATTATTGCGGCCCTTGTATTAAGCCCCATACCGGTAACTCTGGACCCGAATGGGCCACTAAAAACACCCACGGGCTCGCTGGCTCATGCAAAACGCCAGACGCAGTGAACGTGCAGCGGGCACTTGTCAACAAACTTGAAAACCCTAAACCCTAAACCCTGAAGCCTACACTGCGAAAGTTAAACCCTTAACCTGCAGTGTAGAGTTTCGGGCTTAGGGTTTAGGGGCGTCTGCAAAACTTGAGTGTAGGCGTTTGCTTTCAAGCTGCTTTAAGTTTAGGGTTTTTTTTGAGTAAGTTTAGGGTTTAGGGTTTAGGGTTCAGGGTTTAGGATTTAGGGTTTAGGGTTTGGGGGCTTAGGGTTGAGGGTTTAGGGTTAAGCGGGTCTGGGACCATTCTCCGACCTCGAGTTTCCCAGAAAGGCGCGAAGAAAAATGCGGCCTTGTATTTTGAGAGGCCAGGGAAGCTGATATGGTTAGTTCTCGAAAGTCGCGTCCCCTTTTAGGTCCCCAAAATAGGACGGCACCCTTACATAAAAAATGAACCAACAGGAACCCTTAATAATTTGGAGAACTATCCATATACAAAAATCAGGCCAGGAGGGTTGGGGGACTTGTCAAGCAGTTCTTGTGCAGACTGATGAGTATCATAACCTCAATTTGGATCCCCTAAACCCTAAACCCTTAATGCGTGGATTGATGTCTCTGACGCACAGGAGCCATGCCCGGGCACGACAAGGCTGTTTTTTCTCGAAGAAAAGTGGTAGACGTCCGAGTTCCAGGTTCAGTGTGTTCTACGGGGCTCTTCTATTTCCGGATTCTTTGATCTAATTCACGTAGGTTATCAGCCGTAGTCGGCTTAGGGTTGTAAACTCTTTGGGTATAGTTTCTTGTACTGGGCTAGGGGTAGAAGTGTTGCGTCATGGATCCCATGGTGCGTAACCGAAGAGCTTCCGCCCCGCTTGGAGACCAAGAGGCTACGGGCATGCGTCTGGAAGACGATTACAGGACAGCTTTGAGTCAAGGACAAAGGGCTGCTGGGGATGTTGAAGTCCCGGTGGCTATTTATCAGGGGGAAGCATCCCCCAATACCCTGGAGCAGGGTGGGGGACCAGGTCCCTCCCTTGGCGCGGGTATGTCCGCGAGTCCCTTTCACAGCGAAAAGGTCAAGAACGAGATTGCTCTGCGACAGCAGCGTCCTCTATCGTTAGATGAGGATGAAGCAAGAATCCTTGCTACCCGAGATCGTACTGCAAAAGGAGATTGGGTTGGTGACAATGGGGCTGAACCCAATTATGCGGAAACGACTGGGGGTGAAGGAAGTGCTGAACCTTTGGAAAGGGCTACAGGCCCTAGGATAGCGAGGGTGGAACCTTCGGCTGGCGCCGATGACGTGGCAGTGACTGCGGACTGGCATGGTGGAGCTTTGGCCGGATTTGCTGAGAGCGTCGTGGAGGGTGCTAAGCTTGCAGAGGCTGGGAAGGGTCCGAGGGAGACTACTTCATCTGGTCAGGCCGGAGTACATGGGGATGATGAGCTCATTCCTGAGGAAAGGTCCTCCCTGAATGTCGAAGCGTTGCTGGTACAGATGATGGAGGAGAATCGTGCCCTTAAGCGGCGATTGGAGCAAGTGGAACTCCGGTCGCATTCTTCTTGGCACAGCGGCACGCAAGGTGACATGGGAATGACTGCTGGCTCGCCAATGTCGTTTTCGATGCCTTTTGGATCCCAGGTGACAGGGCCTGGAAGAGGCTTTGAGTCCCTTGTACAGGCGGTGCCTCCTGAAGGTGCCTGGTTTCCGGATTTCCCGGGTTTCAAGAGTGATGTTGGGTACCTAGGTAGGGCAGATGTAAACTCGAATCCTTTACCCGCCGCGGGAGTACCGAGGCCACAGGCTACCCAGAGGTGTGAAGGTGCCCTTGCGTTAGACATGGGTTCTGTGGGGCAGCCTCAGCAATGTTCGGGGGGGTGTCCACCTTCTGCTATGGTTCCATTTCGGGGTGGTCTCGAAGGTGAGGGTCGGACGCAGTCTATGAGGTTTGCGAGTGAGGCTTTGGGTTTGAGACTCCAAGGTCGTCCGGGGTTAGCGGTCCTGCCTTTGACCCTAATGGGTATCCCTTGTCACCTGGTGGCACGGTGATACGACCCCCGCCGCTACCGCCTCCGGCCCCGCCGCGGCCGCCTCCAGGGATGCTTGCAGGCCCACCGGGTCCGGGGCCAGTTTTACCAGGGTCTGAGACCTTCGGATACCTACCGGGAGGGATGGAACCAGGATCACGCTCGGGTTTGAGTTTTGGGGGTTACCCTGGGGTTGGGGTGTATGGTTTAGGTGGCTCGGTTCCAGGGCAAGGGTCGGGTTCTGGGGAAACTAGGCCTGAAGAACCCGCTAAGTACATAAGTGAGATTCCTAAGTTGGCTCAAGCGGACCTAGCCAACTCAGCCATAGTATGCGGGAATTGGTTGGCTCAAGTTAAGCAGATTTTTATGGGCCTTTCTCCTTCGGCGGATGTGTGGTATGGTGCGGTAGAGCTAGCGGCTCATCAAGGGTATTCTAGGTGGCTAGTGGCGGACCCGCTAGGACGGCTAGGACTAGATCCCAGTTCGGTTGTTGCGGCGTTTGATGCCCATAAGTTTCAGCGTGTAGAATCGAGGGCGGTTACCTTGCTTTTGGCGTCGGTTCCAAACTCGGTGCGGGATGACATCATTACGAACCGTTGGCTTAGTACTGCGGCGATCTTGTTCCGTATTTTATGCGCTTATCAACCTGGGGGTTCGAGTGAAAGAGCACAGTTGCTAGGGCAATTGGTTTCCCCTGAGCCATGTAAAGGGTTTCAAGAGGCCATAAAGGTGCTTAGGAAGTGGCAGCAGTCGTTACAGAGAGCAAGTGAAATTAAGGCGACGTTACCTGACGCTTCTCTTCTGCTAAAGGGAGTAGACTCCGCCACGGCGCCGTTGTTGGCAAATAGCCCAATGATCGGGTTTAGGGTTAACTCATTCAGGCATAGTATTGCACTAGATTACAACCCTACTACCGTAGGGGTTACACAACTTGTGCGATTGTTGCAAGCTGAGAGTGAAGCTGCAGCTTTGGTGGAGTCGTCCAGCAGCGGAGATAAGAGGACTAGAACTGCCGCCATGAGTACCCCTGCTCCTACGCCACCAGTTCCCAGACCGCCTGCAGCCCCATCACCAACATCTCCTGCTGCTGGAAGTGGTGCGAGTGCGTCTGTAGCGGCCGCGAATGCAGGAGGTTCCGAAGGAAAGGGCAAGGGCAAAGGTAAGGCTGCGGATGGGACGGCATTGTGCCATAAGTTTAGCGACGCTTCAGGGTGCAGGTTTGGGGACTCGTGTATGTTTAAGCATGATAGGGCTAAAGCGAGGAAAGAGAGTCGTTGCCTTGCTTGCGGACAGTCGGGCCATTATCGTCCTGACTGTCCAGTTGTGCCGGCTGAGCATCGTGTGGTCCAGGAGTCAACCTCGGATTCTTCTCCCAAGTCTCCTAGTCCAGCTGCAAAGGGTGCACCTAAGGCTAAGCCTAAGGCCAAGGCGGCTCAGGCGAAAGGGGTTACGGAGCAAGGAGAATCGAGGGGTGACGGAAATTCGGCGTCAGCATCCGGGCCACGGCTGGGACAGGAACCCAAGTAACGCAGGAAGCATTGCTAGCAGAGGCTGCGAAGTTGCTTAAGGGGGTTACCCTTAAGGCCCTTAGACCGGAAGTTCCTAGTGTGGACCCTTCTTGGCTTAAAAGTGCCCTGACAAGCGCGTCGGATCCGCTTTTCTGCCTGGTCGACAGTGGTGCGACTAACGCACTGCGGCCGGCGACCAATGATGAGATTCAGGGTTGCAAGGTTATCAAGGTCGACTTAGCGAGCGGAGGGACGGAGTTGAGGGTGAATAGCTACGGCACCTTGCTTCATGCGGGACCTTGTCAAGTTATACTGCCAGCCATGTATTTGGTGGGGCTAGGGTTTGCCATTTCGTGGCGTAAGCGGGGCTGCATTATTCGACATCCTAAAGAGGGACGCCTTGCTGTGCAGGTGGTGAAGGGTTGCCCTTTGATACCAAGGGAGGTAGGTTTGAGGTTGTTGGAGAAGTACGAGTTGTTGGTTAGGGAAGGAAGGTTTTTGGGTAAGGTTGGGGTTGCTGACCCACCGGAGGAGATAGATAGGAGGTGTGTCCGGGACTGGTTTAGGAAAAGGGTGATTGGAAGTGCAAAGGGAGGCCTGGATGAAGGTTCTCAGTTTGCCTTTCTGCGAAGCTTGTTTCCTTCAGTGTCCACTAGTGTGATTACGCGAGCCTGTGTGCAATCGGCCTCCGCGGAGCATCCTGATTGGGCTGACTTTCCGTGGAACCGAAGGATGCGCCGGTCCCTTGACAAGGGACGTTCTGAATCTGTACTGATTTCTTGCTCGGACCGACCCGGTGGGTGGAAAGAGTCTGGAAGGGTACTTCGGGTTCCTAATTCTGAAAAGGGTCTTGGGAGTGCCTGTGTGTTTAGTCACTTACTGCGTTGGACCCTATCGGGGGTTGTAGGTGGCTTTGTAAATGAGCCGAGTGACGGAGTTTCTGGGGAGGGTTCGAAGGCCTGTCAAGGAGACGCCGAAGAGAGGCTGGTTTTGGACCTTCGGTTTGCGTTGCTTTATGCGGTGGCCCAGGCTGTTCAGGATGGCCAGGTCGTAGAATGTGGGGGTAATTTAGCCGAGCCACGAGAGCAGCTGTTACCAGAGGGAATCACTGATCCCCAGGAGCTCGTTAAGTGGGCCATGGGTTGTGCTGCGGAAAGGTTAAGCTCCAGGGCCGACAGGGGCCCTAAGGCCCTAAGGGTTCCTCAGTGTTTATTGCTTGGGAAGCTTCGTCGGGAGTGGGGGTCAGTGATTCCTGCTTCCCGGATGGGTCAAGCGTGGAGCCCGGAGCGTTTGTGGAGGCGTACAGCCTTGATGTCGTAGACGTCAAGCAGGTTACTGCGGGGGGTTTAGGGTCGACTCGGGTTAAGATGATGACTTCAGCTTGGTTCTTGTTTGAGTCGCTGCATAAGCTGAAGGTGGGTTCGTTGCGGGAAGTTCGTGGTGGTGTGGATTCGCCTGTATGGGGTCACGATCATGCGACTTCTCGATGGTTGCCCCGGGTACGACACCTTGTGCAGAAGCATTGGGATTCCTGGCAAGTTGACCGCGGTAGGGAACCAGAGGTGTCTGATAGGAGGTGTTTGCTTGCTAAGCTTACCGATAGTCAGGCTCAGGCCCAGCATGAGTTGAATGACCATGTTCCCTACCGTCGGGGATGCGAAATTTGCATTGGGGCTCAGGGTCGCCAGAGGTCTCATTGGAGAAGTGGGTTTACGAATGTGTACTCAGCTAGCTTTGACTTAGCGGGGCCGTTTGTTCCGGGGCGTAGTTTTGATGCTGTTGCGTCGGGACGGGATAAGGGCTTAGGCTATCGACATCTGCTGGTCTGTTGCTATACGATTCCTTCTTTCTTGCCGGAGGCTGCAGAAGGAAAGGAGCCCATTGATCCAGACCTTGAGGATTATGCCCCTTCTGAGGCCCCAAATGATGTGGAGCCTGAAATGACCCGGGTAGGCTCGTCTGATGAGGAGTTATTTCCTGAGTTATTTGCGCCTCAGGCTGAGGTTAAGGTTGTGACACACAGGGTTAAAAGTAAGCGGCCTGAAGCCGAAGCCGAGGGTGGTCTTTCCGGGCCTGCGGATTCAGGGGTGGCCAAGCCTGCGATTAAGTATCGGTCGTTGTTCTTAGCGGCGCCACTTCGGACGAAGAAAGGGCGAGAGGTGCTAGGTCAGATACAACGTATCATCAACAGGCTTGAGGCTTTTGGATATCCAGTGCAACGCTATCATGCTGATCGAGCCCAGGAGCTTAAGTCGGCTGCGTTGATTACTTGGTTAAGGGATAAGGGCATTCATGCGTCGTTTACGCCAGGGGATGCGCCGGCTGGTAATAAGGCTGAACTAGCGGTACAGCACATCAAGGCTGCCGTACGTAAGCTACTCCAGGTAGGTCGTTTTCCGCCTGTGTTCTGGCCTTTAGCGGCTTTGCACGCGTCGGAGCGCAATTGGTGCCAGATGAGTGAGTTTCTCGGGCGTCAGCCTGTGCCGCTTCTCCCTTTCGCTATGCCCGTTCATGGGCGAAGGCGGTTCACTACGGGCTATGATGCCCAATGGAAGACTAGGACAATCTCGGGGTCTTACTTGGGGCTTGCGCCGGATACGCCTGGAGGGCATTTGGTTTGGGTTCCGGGGGATGAGACTACGGGTTCTGAGGGTAAAGTGCTGCTGACTAATACGGTGTATCCTTTGCGGTCCGGCGGGGTTAGCGTAAGTAAGCCTAAGTTTCGGCTGACAAGCAAGCGCTCCCCCCGCGCGCCGGGTTTCGCTGTGAGGGTGTTAGCTGCTGCTTCGTTGCCGGTTCGGTCGCCTGAGGCCACCAAGCCGACTGACGTCCATGCTGCGCATGGGGGGGAGTCCTCTTATGGGCATGTGGGTCAGGTTCAAGTTGAAAACTTTGTTTCGAGTTTTCCTGAAGCTGGTTGGTGTGTGGGCGAAGGACTAGTTGGTAGTTTAGATGGGACTATAGGCTATGAAGGGCTGGGTGAGGAACTTGAGGTTGGGGGGTTTGGTTTGGAGGATACGACTGAGCTTGCCCTTAAAAAGTCCCAGGTTCCGAGCCTGGAAGTGCGAGAGTGGATTCAGGGGTGCTTAGACCGGGGGGAGTTCTCAGATGAGGATTGTTTGCGGGTGTTGCAAAAGGTTGCTGAGGACCTTCCGGTAGCACGGCGACCTCTAGTTTACCGATTGGGAAGGGCTATGATGTGTGGCCTTTATGCTGTAGGAGGCTTCCGTGGGGTTTCTACTTTTGCCTTGGGTTGTCCAGTTTTCACGGAGTACCTGAATCGGGTTTTGAGGTCAAGCGTTTTTGGGTGTGGGTGGACCACACTTTATATCACCCATAATGTTAGGATGCCGATGCATCGGGACCTCAGGAATGCTAAGGGTTTTCCGGTTGTGGCTAAGGCCTTTGGGGACTTTCGCGGAGGAGGTCTGTGGATCGAGGAAGATAAGGGTACCGTGTTGAGGGCTCTTCCTAATGGAGAAGAACGGGCTGGTTTTGTTCATGATCTTCGGCAGGGCTCGGCAGTGTTTGACGGGACTAGATGGCATGGGTCTGAGGAATGGCGAGGGGAAAGATGGGTCATTGCGGCCTTTGTCCCTCGGGATTTCAAGGATACCCTGGCTCATCACCGTGAAACGCTGGAGAAGCTAGGGTTCCCTTTGGAGGAGGTTGACGCCATCTTGGATAAGGGTTGCGATTGCCTTCAGGTAGGATGGGGTGCTAACGTCTCAGCCTTAGATGTAGACCCTTCGGGAACTGAGCAGGAGTCCTGGGAATTTGATTGGCCGGCTCAGGCTTTTGAGGACTCGGAGCCTCAAGATTGGATTGACTGGCATGCTTGCACGGCTAGGCTGTGTAAGGCTATCTCTGCTGAGTTGAGTAACGCCTTATCCGATGAGGAGCATTTACTACAATTAGCTTCGCAGCTAGAGGTTGAGGAGACTAAGAAAGAGTGGTTGGAGTGGGTTCTGGTCGAGAATCAAGCCGAGTGTGAGCGCTTGGGATCTTTGAAGGGTTTGGTTGCTGAGGTACCATTGGGGGGTCAGCCTGAGCCTAGCAGTGATCAGTTCCTACAGACCCACAACGTTAGCTTGTCAGAAGCTAGGAAGGAGTTAGCTAAGTGGCGAGATCCAGCGAAAGAAGAAGTAGTGAGCTTGGAACAAACCAACCGGGCTGTTGATAGGGTTTCAGCTGCTGATGTAGATAAATGGGTAAAGGACGGGGTCTCAATTGTCCAATTGCCTGGGAAGGCAGTGCTCACCCGTAAGGCGGGCACGGGCAAACGAAGATGCCGCGCGGTGTGTTGCGGTAACTACCTTCCCACCGACAAATTAGGGCTAACTCGGGAAGAGTTGTATGCTTCGGGTGCTGAATCCTTGTCGGTCAAAGTTGCGGTTGTGTTTGCTGGCCGTCATCCTAGTTGGGTAGGGGTTACGATAGATGTGAAATCTGCATTCCTATACGCACCGATCCGGGCAGAGCATCAGGGCACAGAGGAGCGTATTATTGTTAAGCCGCCCCACTTCCTGGTTGAGCTGGGAATCCTGTCGAAGGAGGACCGTTGGTGGATTAGGAAGGCCTTGTATGGTTTGCCGACTTCCCCGCGGGATTGGGGCAGGTATCGGGACGGCGAGTTTGAGAAGATGCGGATTCCGTATGCCGGAGGAGAGTACCACCTGGTGCAATTGAAATCCGACGACGCCCTCTGGGTCTTGAGGAAGTACACCAAGGAGGGACTTGGTGATGTGGAGGGAATTTTGATAGTCTATGTGGACGACTTGGCATTGTTTGCTGAGCCCGGTTTGGCCCTCCAGTTCATCAAGGTTTTGCGGGATTTATGGAAGACTTCGGAGCCGGAGTGGATCAAGGAGTCGGCTGTTACTTTTTGCGGTTTGGAAATTTCACGATCTTCTCAAGGTTATCGGCTATCGCAAGTGGCATATATTCGCGAACTGCTGCAACGATACAATGTTACCGAGGATGCGGCGGTGCCTATCTCTAAGTGGACGGACCCTGATCTTCCAGATTCTGTGTCGGCCTCCGAGGTTAAGGAAGCTCAAGCCATTACGGGTGCGCTTTTATGGGTTGCTACGAGAACTCGACCGGATATTTCATACGCAGTGTCACGCTGCGGGCAACAGGCGACGAAGGCGCCACAGATCTCCATCAGTGTTGGGTTGCAGACCTTGAAGTATCTTAGGTCCACGGCAGAGTTTGGAATCGAGGTTCCCTTTGAGGTAGGGAATCCCTTTGCAGACCACGGTTTGCTTTTGATGCCGCGATCTGAGAAAGTTCTAGAAGTGTACTCCGACGCTTCCCATAGCCCTGGTGGTGATCGATCGATGCAGTCTTTGATTGTTCTATGGATGGGTGTTCCGATTGCTTGGGAAACGACGCGACAAGCTTTCACTACTCTATCCTCTGCGGAGGCGGAGCTGGTGTGCAGTGTGCATGCGGTCCAACTGTCCGAATCGATCCAATCACTCTTGGACGAGCTCATAGAGGCAGACTCTACGATAGCACTATTAAGCGACAACGAGGCATCGTTGAGAAGTTTCGACCAGGTTGGGACCTCATGGAGGAACCGCCACCTTAGAATGAGGGCCACAGCCGCCCGAGAAAGAGTGGCTGCAGGAGTTTTGCGCGTGTCGCACATCCCAGGAATGCAGCAGATTGCGGACCTTGGGACCAAACCGCTTAGTCGGTCCCGAATCATGCATTTGCTAAGTCTAGCTAATATTAGGGGGGCCAGGGCTGATACCGCGGGGGTAGCATCGGCTCGGGTGTTAAGCCGAGGGATGTGTAGCACGTCAGTTGCTCCTGCGGAACTGCTCGCAGGCCTCGCCTTGTTGGCAGTGATTCCGCGTGTGAGGGGTCAGCCTGCCCACGGCCTTCCGGAAGCCCAGGGGTGGTTTGTCTGGGTGTTGGCTTGCTTAGTGACTGTAGGCTGTGTAGCCGTGGTTGGGTGGTGGTACTCAGGAGGTGGACTTCAGGGTGGTCTTTCTAGGGTAGGTCGGTGGTTCGTTGGGTCAGAGGCTCCGGACTGCGATGGGGATTCTGATGGTGTTGGGACGGTCCAATGCGACGATGCCCCGGAGCAGGGTCCAGCTGCTACACCGGAGCCTGAAGATGACGATGAGTTTTCGGAGCAGGAGTGGCGCGAGGCGCAGTTGAAGCTTGAAGAAGCCGAGCGTTGCTCTGGCTTAACGTTCCTCCAACGGGCGAAGGTTCGTAAGCAGGTTGCGGCCGGGGGTGTAGTCGATCCGCCTAACTTCCTCCAGAGGTTTGGCTCAGTTCCCTCCTGGTACTTAAGTGCTTCGTCCGGGGAGGAAGCGTCGTCATCTCAGGGCCCGCAAGGACCATTTTGCGCCGCCGGAACGGGTGTAGGACTTGAGTCGTTGGTAGATCTGTTTACGAACCATGGGACGACTGTTGCAGGGTACCTGGGGGCGCAAGCGGTAGAGTGGATGCATCTCTGTTGTGCAGCTGTAGCTCTGCGCAGGCATTCAGTGATTCGTCTTTTGCTTCTAGTAATGAACACAGGGAACGTCCCTAGGGATGTCCCAAATCAGGGGCAGACGATAGAACTTAGGGCGGTGTCGGGAGCTGGTGGGCTCCAGTGGATTCCTGTTAGGATTAATCCCGGGGTTGGAGACTCTGGGAGTGCCGGTTCTCACGAGGTTCCAGGTCCTTCAGATTCAGGAGTTCAGTCTGGGAGTGCCGGTTCTCACGAGGTTCCAGGTCCTTCAGACGCAGGAGCTCAGTCTGGGAATGCCGGTTCTCACGAGGTTCCAGGTCCTTCAGATGCAGGTGTTCCGTTCGGAAGTGCCAGGTCCCAGGAGGTCCATTTTGACTCGTCTTTCAGGGCTCAGATCGGGGGGCGTCGTTTTGATTCGGAGATTCCAACACCGAGGGTCCAGGTAGGGGGGAGTTCCTCGTCATATGGCATGCAGGCGTTGCCTTTTGAGCAGACGGAGCTATGCTACGAAGATTATTTACCTACTGAAGGGTCCCTAGAAGGATGGCCGCTTGTAGGAACCTGGGTCAGGGTGCATTTTCTCCTTCAGTTGTTCTCTAGCGTTGGGGAGGTTTTGTTAGCCTTGCTAGGCATTCGGGATCGTACTTGGTTGGCCGTCCGGGCAGCTTCCAGCGCAGTGCGATTTGGACTTTATGGGGCTTTAGCTGACCATTTACGACAGGGTCCAAATGCTTTGCAGTATGAGGGACCACAATGGCTTGAATCAGTTGAGGCATTCCTTTTGAGTCAGCCGCCGAATGTGGAAGGGCCAGTCGGGGAAGCAGCTGGAGGGTCGATTCTAGGATTTCCTTATGTAGTTTGGGCTCCTGGAGTGAGGGCACATTACCTTTGGAGGATCTTTTCTGTTGCCGGTTTTGAGCTCTTATCCTTTCTGGGCATCAGGGTTGGAGAAGTTAGGGCCATTCGGTTTGCTGCACGAGGGTTTTTAGAGCACTCGCTCCATGCAACGATCCTGTGGCTAAGAGCTACGGGCCCTTTGTTTTATGCAGATGGAGGACAGACAAGGGATGCAGCGGAAGCGTATTTTCAGAATGGAATCCGCGAGTTTCCGTTTGCTGAGCAAAACCCTGTAGAGGCTGAAGACCGGGAAGATGATCCGACCATTGACGAGCGACCTTTAAATCCCGAACCGGAGGTTAGGATTCAGCGGGTTCAGTATGGGTTACTTGCTGAGGAAGTGTTTGGGGACGATAGCGATTCGTATAGTTCCGAAGGCTCCACTACTGAGCCTTCAGTGCTGACCGAGGGCTCCCAGGCTACAGTTGATGATCCGGAGGTGCAGCTAGCGACTCCAGGTGAACCTGTTATGTCGCTGGCTAGCGGGGTGCCTACCACTGGTTACGAAGCCCGGGATGGATGCCTTCTAGTGCACTATATTGATGACACCTTTGAGGTACCCCTCGTAGGATGGACCTGCGAAGAGGTAGAGGCTGTTGTTACAGGCTTGGAGACTGGTGTTTGGACTGCGCTCTCAATGAGTGCGCGCTCGCGTCCTTTAGATGGAAGACCAGGCTCCTCGAATGACCCTCCCAGTGAGCGCGCGGGTTCTTGGCTCAATCCGGCATGTGTGCGCATGATTGTTTGGGTATTGATTGTTTGGTGGGTTCTGGTTCAGGGTGCTAGTGCGAGCAGGGTACCGACGGAGTTTGAGGCTTCGGAGGTTTCCACCGGGTTAGTGTGTAGTGCCTCACAGGCCGTGTCCCAGGCTTCTCGTGGCGAGGTAGAGGATCTAGGTGACTATGGGTGTGATGGTTCTACATTAAGCTGCGTGCTGGGGTGTGTTGTCCTGATTGCGATCTGGGAAATCGGAAAGATGCTCTGGAGGAGCTGCTGTAGGAGTAAGAAATCCTCTGTTGACTGTGCGTGCCAGACAGACGAGTTTCAGGTGATCGTATTGCCGCTAGATCCGAGTGTGCGGAATCGTGATAGGATCCTGTTTGAGTTTTGGAGATCTGGCTGTCAAGTCGACGTAGAGGAATATGACGAAGAGGTTCAGGATGGTTTCCATTGGTTAGTTGGGGATTACCTTACCAGGTTAGAGAGGTCGAGTGAGGTTTCGGAATCAAACTGAGTTTCTTCGTCGTATTCCAGAAGAGGAGCAGTTTTTTCCCTTTTTAAGGAACATAGGACGGTAAAGTCGAGCATGAGGGCCTTGAGCCTGAAGAGCAGAGAGTGAATCCGGTGAAAGCTAGGACCTAGGATGTTGTCTCAAAGAGGCGAAAAGGGTGGTCTCATAAGGCGCGCGCGTTTAAGGCGCGCGCGTTGACAGAAGATAGCTTTCTGGGCGAAGGTCGGAAGAACTCTGAGGCTCTCGATAGTGTGATTATGGGATACTGGGAATCTCTTCGCGAATTTCCTTCTAAGAAGGATTCCGGCATGAGACCGGGATTCGGAATCGAGATGACTTTCGACCCAGTTTTTGTCCCGAGCTGATTGTGTTGGGGCATGATACAGAGAGATACTAGTCCACTCAACAGACCATATTGTTTGTTTTCCTCTTTGCACATCGTTCGCTCCTTTCTTGGAGAAGGGAGCGAAGGGGGAGTGCGTGGATTGATGTCTCTGACGCACAGGAGCCATGCCCGGGCACGACAAGGCTGTTTTTTCTCGAAGAAAAGTGGTAGACGTCCGAGTTCCAGGTTCAGTGTGTTCTACGGGGCTCTTCTATTTCCGGATTCTTTGATCTAATTCACGTACTTAACCCTAAACCCTTAACCCTAAACCCCCATTAAGGGATCTACTTTTTGGATCCTCCAGGCCTGCTACTAAGCCCACGGACCCAGCAAGCGCGGCACTTTGCAAGCAGCCTAAACTATGTTCTTTCGGTGGTTGTCAAAATTATGGTCCCTTTTTGGGCACCCTAAATATTAGGTGCCGTATTGTAAGAGGGACCCAAAACAGGACCAGAATTTTGACAACCACCGCTTTGGGTCCATCAAAAATTTGTGTCAGCAACAGTGTTACTTGGATAAGACTTTCAAAGTTTCGTGATGTTCAAACCCTACAACTGCTGCAGATCCATGCACAGCAGGACAAACATACCCATCAGCTCTGACTAGGAAGCTCTCGGAATTATGGTGGTGGCTCTTGTGGACTACCCCTGGTGTGAGACCCCCAAGAACCTAGTTGAGAACTCAATGCGCCGAGATTTCGGGATGTGAGGTTCATCTCGAGGTTTCGGGGACTTCGCAAGTGGGTCATGCGGACTTGCAGGCCAAAGCAACCGCATGTTGCCGCAGGTTCATTCTCATACACTCCCTGCACAAAATCTGCTTTTGGGATGGTTGACGGCTTTCAAAAATCCTACTCTAATTCTTAAGGCTCCTACATTATCGTACACTGAAAAATAGCCCTTTTAAAGGAACCAGGGTCTTGCGTTTTGAAATTAAGGTTGTTGAGGGTTTTGTTGGGTTTAGGGTTTAGGGGTTTTTAGGGCCGGTTACAGTTGCAAAGCTTTAGGATCTAGGATGGCTTAGGGTTTAGGGTTACAGAAGGTGTTATGGACGTGGTTGCTGCCTCGTCTTGGGTGCTACTCTGTGCCCTAAACCCAATTCTGCGGGTCTGAATACTTAGAATAAGGGTTTGGGGTTACATTATAGGACAATTAAAGCAGCGAAGCCTACAAATAACTGTGGTAAGTCACCAGGCTTCCATACATGACGACATGACAACTGTCCGGGCAATTAAACCACCTTCAGCAAGCTGCCGGCGCACGAGGTTCTTGGTCACCCACGCTTCCCGCGGAAAACCTTCAAAGAAGAGCTCGCACGCGTCTGGTTCTGGACAAGCATGGAGGGACCCTGTTCGAAGCATTTCGATGCCTTCCGGGGTTGGGTCTGAGGCTATGGTTTGGGGTTTCGGACTTGAGGCCGCGAGTACCATTGCCATAAATCCAATCATCATCGACATGTACGGTCTTAATCATCGGAACAGGCTGCTGGTGTTTATGAAAGAATAACTTTGTTGTGGAAATAAGGCAGTGCTATTCTTATTCTTCAAGACTCCGCATTATTCAGGGCACGTCGAATCTAGATCATGACTGTCACAGCCCTCCAACGAGCCGAAGAAGCTTACGGGCGGACTCCCGACACCGAGGGGACCTTACGGTTTAGATGTTAAGGTTTAGGGTTTTGGGGTTTCAGGTTGTAGTTTAGTATGTAGGGTTCAGGGACTATGTTGGGTTCTAGTCACGCGACTGCCACTGCGGCCTGGGCGTTTAGGATTGGGCGTCTGGAGTTTTGGAGTTTAGGCAACCTGAAACTAGCCGTGTGAGCCTTCACAGGGTGTCTGGACTTGACTAATCATGTAGGAACCAGATTAAGAAACCTTGGGCCTTTATTAGGGATCCTTATATGAATCCTGCTATTTGGCGTTGTAGGCCCAGGGTTTCTCAATCAGGTTTCTACATTACAGGGTTTCTAGATTTTCTCATACCGAAAATCACACGCTCATCGAGTCTCAGCAGGAACCCTAGACTACCCTAGAAACACTCACCAAATGAAAGAAAAAGTGAACTCTACTTAGTAAACACCCTTTCTTCAAGGGCCTTTAGATCAAAACTCCCTCTTTATGATGAGGGAAAGGCCTTATTAGTCAGGGGTCTGGCCGGGGCCTTGGGATTTAAGGTTCAGCGTCTAGGATTTAGGATTTAGCGTATGGGGGGGGTTCATGGCTCAGTGCGATGGTGTGATTCAGGGCCTAAGGGATTGCTCAAGGTTCGAAGCTCTACGATTAAAGCCTAAAACATCAACCTTCAACGCCAAACCCTACACCCGAACCTTCAGACTCCAATATCCCTTATATAATGAGGGAATATACCTGAAATTCTGATGGTATCCCAATCAATATGATTTGAAATACATTCCTTAATTGGAGGATATTGGATCTCTGGGAATCCTAAACATCGAACCCTACGCCCGAATCCTAAGGGCTTCACTCGTTAGATTCGGGATGACCAGACGAGGGCCCCTCCGAATGCAAGGCCTTAAACACAGAAAGAAAGGCAAAACTAACTTGCAATCCAACGAAGACTCTGCAGATGTTGCTGGTCTACTAGGCCCGAGGGAATATCAGAAGTACAACTCTAGCGTTGAGAGTTGGGGGTTTTGGCGAAGGGCTGCTACAATCATTTCAAGGGTTACTATAGCTATTAGGCAATGGCTGTGTTTACAATCATGTTGAGGGTTACTACAGCTATTGGACAATAATGGCTGTTATGTGGGCTGCTACATTTCAGCGTCTGGCCTTTTTTTAAGTGCGATGGGCCTTTCGAACTGCAGAAGCAGCATCTGGCTTTAGGCTTCAGGGCCTACTTGGTTATTTTAGGGACTCATAAGTGCCATGACCCCAATGAGGGTCCCTTTTAGGGTACTTATAACTCTACTATTATCTACTTACTAAGTCCCCCGACCCTCCAAGTAGTAAGCCCTGTCGGCATGCTGGGCGTTGCGAAGCTGACTCCACTCCCACGCGGCATGGCGAGCGGCAGGGAGTCTCCGACTCTGAACCCAGCCACCCCTCTAAACCCGAATCTGCCAAAAACTAACCCAAAAAAAAAAACACATGCTAAACCCTAAACCCTAAACCCCTAGACCGAAAACC
The DNA here is from genome assembly GCA_905221615.1 of Symbiodinium sp. CCMP2592. Lineage (NCBI taxonomy): Eukaryota > Dinophyceae > Suessiales > Symbiodiniaceae > Symbiodinium > Symbiodinium sp. CCMP2592. The sequence goes on from CAJNDT010002890.1 coordinate 576,547, forward strand.
CAAACCCTCTAAGCCTTAAGCTCTCGGCGTCATCATGCCAACAGCTTGTCGCAGGTTCATCACAGGGGTCTGCAGCTGCTCGATGACACGCCGGTGTGACCCGAACCTGTTCAAGTTCGGGTTTGGGGTTTAAGGGTTTAGGGTGTGGTGTGTGTGTGTTTTGGGTTTAAGGATTTAGGGGTTTAGGGTTTGCGTTTTTTGGGGGGGTTCGGGTTTAAGGTTTCGGGTTCGGGGCTAAAGTAGGGCCCCAACAGACGTTGGCCCAACAGACCACCTAAACATGAGGAAGCCCCTAAACCCTAAACCCTAAACCCTAAACCCTAAACCCTAAACCAAGCTGGGGGTTTCGTGGTTTTGGGAAATTGAAATGCAGTCGAAGTATGGAGACTGACTTGAAGAGTAAGATCCGTTCAGGGTTCAAGGGCTTAGCAAGGCCGGAGGGGGAGGTTCGGGGCTTTGGGTCTAGACTTTCCCTAAACCCTAACCCTCAACTCTAAATTTCCTACCCTAATGAGGGAAGCTTCTAGACATTTATAGACCAACAGGTTCCAAATTCTCCCTCAAACCGAGGACTGCCGAAACCTTATGTCAATGCCTCCCGACTTCCTCTGCCCTTGGGCAGGTCCCATTTCAGGATTTTGGGCCTGGGGGTTTAGGGTTGGGAAGTCCAGCCCTTGGCCACAGAGTTCGTCATGCGCATTCTAGTTTGCAAACTTGCATTTGTGAACACCAAAACCACCTTTACTGGCCGTACTTGGAGGGTCGGGGGACTTAGTAACTAGATATTTTAGAGACTGATAAGTACCACAACCCCAATTAGGATCCCTTTTAGGCTACTTATAAGTCTACTTATTAACTACTTACTAAGTCCCATGACCCTTTAAGTAAGGAAGCCTAATTCATGGGTGCTTGGAAGTTACACGTGGGGTTAAATGGCACATTGATTGGTGCTTTAAAGAAAGTCCAGGTGTAGTCACCTAACTCATACCTTGACTTACGAAAACCTACTTTTTTTGTGGGCTCCTCTTATAAATCCTGCTATGGAATTTCTAGGGACCCTGCAAAAAAGTAGATCTTGGTGGGTCGAGGTAGGACCCCCAGAAGCCTTCAACCCTGAGCCCTGGCCCTGGATCCGGAAGCCTGCCTTAACGAAACACGACGTCTCGGGAGTAAATCATAGTCTGCTTATATACTTAGGAACTTAAAGAAAAGCATCGACATGTTGCAAAAGCCCCTGCAGTACCCGTCAAGCAGCCATTGCCCTGGGGATCAACATTGCCCAAAAGCCTTACATAGTATGGTCGTTGGGCCCAAAATCCTGAATATATGAGTCCTCAGAGCCCTAGGTTCTAGGGTTGGCAGTTCCCCGCCTGTTCTGCTCCTTGGCAACATCCAGCGCAGTCTTACCTGACGAGTCCTTGGCCTGCCATGGTAACTGTAAGCACTCGTCAACATAAACTGGGAAGGGTAATCTCCCGTAGGTATGAACATTCTGTGCCAGCCACCTTAAACCCGATCTTCGGCCCAACTCCATCCACCTCTTCATGTCTAACTCTTTTGTGAGCCTTACGTCTACATAGGGGTTTAGGGTTTCTAAGGGTGGAGGGTTCAGGGATGTTTAGGTTTTGAAGTACAAGATCGCGGAACTCATCGTGCCCAGCCACAGACCACAAAGCAAAGCACAGGAAGACCGCACCAGGGGCAAATTCCGGCACCATCCCCAAACTCCAAATCCACACATAACGGCAGATAGACAGACACCAAGTGGGAGTTTCCGAAAATAGGCGACCCGAATATGGTACCTTAAATGGTAGGATCCTTATTACAAGGACCCCAAAATCAGGCACCCTTAATTCTCGGAAACTCCCAAGTCGCGGAGCCCTAAAGGCCGAGCAGCATGACCCAGGAGGAACTTTAAACACTTCGAGCGCTTTGAAGGCGTACACCACCCCAAACCCTAAACCTCAGACCCCCGTAGGGATTGTGACAAGGGTTGTGAGCGTAGGGTTTGGGGCAACGACAATGGATAATGATGATACTGTTGATGATTGAATTGCAACCATAACGATGACGATGACGATGATGAGCTGTGTTGCTGCTAAGAGACATATGACCGTGTGGTTTCACAATATTCCAAGACGTGTCGGAGTAGTTTAACTATAGGAAGGGGACCTGAGCTTGCGGACCTCCAAGTCAACGCTAAACCCTACTGTCAATCCTTAAGCCCTGTATCGTGAGAAAGCCCCTGGAATCCCCTAGTAGAGCCCTTTGAGACGCTTGTAGAGCCCTCACAGAAGCCCTTGTATAACCAAGAAAGCACCCAGAGACTCCAAAACCCCTTAATTAAGGAATATACCTTAAATCATATTAGGATCCCTACTATAATTTAAAGTATATTCCTTAATTAAGGGGTTTTGGAGTCTCTGGGCAGGTCTTGCCCTGAGTTGCCAGACAAGGACTCCTAAACCCGAAACCCAAAACGAGAAACAGTTCCGAGGGCGCCTGGGGATCAGCGCCGGCCTTCAGCAGGAGCTGAACCAACCTTTGCTCCGCTTAGGGTTGAAGCTCGCATTTGTTTTTTCGTCGGTGGTTGGGAGGTTTCACAGGTTTGTATAGTGTGGATTCTAGAAAATTTCTAGGGCTTTGATGTAGGCACGTGAATCATCACAATAAGGACTTTGATTTGAGGGAATACATCAAGCTCAAGTAAGACTAACAAAAATGCATCACTCCGTACTCAAGCATCTGTTCAGCACTTTAGGGTGGAGGGCTTGGGATTTCAGGGACTGAGGTCGAATGTGCAATGAGCTGGTCTGGGAGGCCTTTTGCAACAATCATCATTGCAGGCACCGACGAAAAGTGCGGAAAGGCACACAGTGGAGGGGATCTGGAATGAGACACTTTGTTGAAAGTTTTAGTTGTGCAAGGGATGTAATTTAGATCAACCAGTATCTCAATTGTCGTACCGTTGTCTACAGCAAAATAGAAGCATGGCAGAAAAGGAGCGAAAACAAGAGCCTCCCCCTGAAACAGGCGGAGGAATGTCCAAACGCAGCAAAGTTTGCTTTTTTGGCCCTCCCCCAGAACTGCCAGTAGCACTTGTGTCAAAAACTGCGTGGAAACAGATGCTACAGGCCTACGAGCGCGACATTTGGGAGCTTGGGATGTACCCATCTCTGAAACTTCATAATCAAAAGCACACAATGCTACACAAGAAGGCTGTAAACGAGAACCGCTACAGTAGCCAGCACAAACCTGCAGGGTTGGGTCCGTGGGCAGGGCTATGCTAGGCTCCCCAGTCCCTTTTGCACATAAGCAGAACCCCCCCCCCCAAAGCCGAGAAGCTTGGAACAAAATCGGGCCCTTTTATTCTGAGTATAATATGGGGGGGAGATGGTATCAGTATGATTTCACTATGGTCGGGGGTGTATTACAATCAAATTATGACAGGGATTAGAAGGGTTAATATCACCCGGAGCGTCCAACACCTATAATTCCAGGTATATGCTGTAATTATTGCACCGTATTGGGCTCTCTGGATGCTACTTGTCCCCGCCCCTCATAGAGCCGTTACAGAACCATATATATATATATATATATACATATATATATATATATCCGTAGACTTGTATACAAATCCCTACTGTAACAGAACTCCTGTAATTCCATTATCGACCCCTGACAGACCCATTCTAAAACCCTAAACCCTAAACCCGATATAAAACCCAGTGATTAAATCCCTCCAAAGATCTGATGGTCGCCCAGCTGGGCCGCGATGTGAATGGGAAAGATGTACTTGGACCTGCCCGAAGCGCCTAGGGTTTAGGGTTGAGGGTTGACGATGTACTTGGACCTGCCCGGAGAGCCCATGAAGTGTCCTTTACGGGCTCCTTTAAAGGTTGCTTTCAGGGCTCACTTAAGGGTTCCTTTAAGGGGTCCTTTCAGGGATCCTTTCAGGGGGGATCCGTTCAGGACTGTGTTAGGGCCTAGGCTTTAGAGGATAGGGGTTTCATTCGGGAGTGACTTAACGACTCTGGGGCATTCCTTAGCTTATTCCTTAGCAAAAATGTGCTATGTCCAGTCAGGGCAGCACGCTCAATAGACCCTCAACCCTACAGCGTAAACCCCGAACCTAAACCGTTTAGAGCTCCAGTTGCGAGGTATACATTTCAGGGCTCGACAAGCAAAGGGCAAGCCCCAAGCCCTAAAGACCCAGAACATTCCAAAACCTTAAGCTCAGAGGCTTAGGAATTAAGGCTCAAGGATTTTATTGTTTGGGGCTTAGGGTTGAGGGGTTTAGAATTTAGGGTTTTAGGGTTTAAGGAGCTCGCCAAGCCTTCATAAGCCTTCACCGAGACTTGCTACGATCCCGAACTACGTACTTCGAACCCCCGGGGCCTCTACTCAAAGGGTCATGGGACTTAGTAACTAGGGTTATAATTCGGGTAACTCTACTTATAATTACTTATAACCCCAAGTAGGGTACTTATAACCCTACTTACTAAGTCCCATGTTCCTCCAAGTATACAGTCCTTGTCTCCAAACCCCACAGATTGCAGCTTGCGCTCTGAACACACATGCTACACGTTAACATACCTAAACCACGGAGCCAAACCTGAGCCTGCACCCAAATCACCGAACCCTAAATTCTGAACGACCCTAAACCCAACCGGCAAAACGCTCGCCTTCAACCAAAACTTAAACCGGCCGGAAGACACACTGGCACTACGTAGGAGATGCTTGGGGGCCTACGGGGTACTTGAAGGTTCGGGGGACTTGGTAAGTCGGTAATATGTCGGCTTGTAGGTACCCTAAAACGCATCCTAATTGGGGCTATGTACTCATAAATCCAAAAAACAACTACGTACTAAGTCCGGGTTCCTGCAAAGTATCTAAGCCTGAAAATACCTATATCCCAGCAACCTACGAGATCGATAGCTGGGCTCTTAGGGCAAGGTACCAGAGGGCGTGAATAATTAGAACAGGTATTGGGTGTACGTTTTTTCAAAGGTGATAAGTATCAAATATTAATCTAAGCTGTTGAGTTCTTATGGCACTGGTATCCGGACCTGAACCTCCCCCATGAACGTTGAAGTGGGGAGTGTACAGTTTGCCGTTTATGGCATGGGTTCAATGGCTTCAAAACGCAGGAAACCCTGAATCCTGCATAAGTGCAGAGTCGAACAACCCCGCAACCCAACAACCAAAGACCTTTACCAACGCCATCAATCGCGGTGCCCTGTTGTTGGCTGCCTTGAGCCATTATCGACCTTACTCGAAAGCTTGGTTCCCTAAACCCTCAACCCTAAACCAAAGAACTACATTCTCTCTTCTTCAACAACCGGGCCTCAAAAAGTTCAAACTTTCTAAGATAGTGCTAATATACAAGGCCAAAAAGTTTGAAGTTCCCCCGGTCATTGTCTAAGCATCGACCTTACTCGAAAGCTTGGTTCCCTAAACCCTAAACCCTAAACCCTAAACCAAAGCACTACATTGACGACTCCAAGTAGACCCCCAAATCCGAAAACGATGGTCCCCCCACCTGAACATGCTCCAACATGAAGCTTGCGTACGGGGCTCCGTCACATCCTCCGAGAACTGATAAGCCTGACGGATTTAAGGCTCTTGTTAAGAATTTTGGTCTAACTTACCATAGTTGGGATCCATAATAGTTTATTCTTCAAGAACCCTCGAGTAGATTGTCTAGGTTTCGGAAGTGTGCTTGTCAACAGGTTGGGTTCAGGGTTTAGGGCTCAGGCTTCACGGTTTAGGCTTTGGAGTCCAGGGCTGAAGGCATACTGGGGTTCAGGGCTTAAAGTAAAAGCCAGAAAGTTGGAATATGGTTATCCTAAACCCTTTATGGTAAATTATAGGGTATCCTACCCTGGAACCATATTCCAACTTTCTGGAGTTCCCTTTAGGGCTTAGGGTTCAGGGTTCAGGGTTTAGCTGTTTCGGGTCAAGGGTTCGGGGCTCAGGTTTTGCGGTTTAGGGTTCGGGGCGGAAGGGGCGGCTCCCCTGACGTCAAAAACGGAACCAGCTAGGCTGAGGCAGAGGAGATTAAGTCATCAGCAACCAGTAGACTCAGCACCCTCAAAGTGTTCCTAATTGGGGTCATGCTATTTTCTACATTTATACAATAGCTACTTACTAGGTACCCCGACCCTCCAAGTTTGGGGTAGCCAAACCTTGTCGCTTCTAAATGGACCCAGGTATCTTATCTCATCACTGCTATCACAAGAAGGGCACAATCCTAAACCCTAAACCCAAAAGCAAGAAGACTACTTGCATGAAGATGCTGCGCTCTGAAACCTGATGGAGTCGTGCCCCCAGAACGTCGGTGCCACCCCAAAGGGTTTAGGCTCCCAGAGCGTCCTCTTCTGAACGGTTTAGGGTTTGCGAGTTTAAATCCTAAATAAACCTAAACCTTGGTTAGGAACTTTCACTGCGATGAGATCAGAACCGACAGAAGTGGAGAGCTGTATGTGTACTCATGAGTTGCCGCTCCTCCGGTAGGATGTGGCAAAAAGATGCTATAAGGCATGCATATGTATATACATATATTTATACTTATATCTATATTCATACTTATAGATGTATACATATATATATATATATACATATGTACATGTACATGTACATGTACATGTATATGGATATGGATATGGATATGGATATGTGTATGTATATATGTATGTGTGTGTATGTGTATACATATGTATATATATATATATATATATATATACATACATATATATATATATATATATATATATATATATATATTATTGTATGCGTGTGCTTGTGTTATGTTATTTGTATTCTTATCTGTATTTACTTATGTGCTTGTTTTGTTGTATTGTTTGCCAGGATAATGCAAAAGACTCGTATAAGGCACTTGTCCAACCTCTCGTCGAGTCCTCAAAAAAATTCGATTAAAAGCCTATTTAGAATTCTTTTCTATCAAACATGGAAACCCTGATAGAGTCCACACAGAAGTCTGAAAGAACCCCTTCCCGAATCCCTACAGCAGCCCTGCAGATCCCTGCCCTGAAACAATTCCTACAGAAGCGCTTGTAGGCTGCGCAGAGAATTCCCCCTGTAGAGTCCTTCCACCAACGCCTACCAAAACAACCTTCTAGAATGCGTTGGGAATTCTTGTAAAGCCGGTTTTAGGTGCCCAAACGAAGAACCCTTGGGCTTTAGGGTTCTACCGAAAAATCTCTACCCTCAAGGTGTTACAGCCCCTCGTAGCGGTCCTGGGAAAATCGCCCTCAAGCCAAACCCCTGAACGTTCGTAAGAAACCTTTGGCAGCCTGAACAAAAGGAAAGTCTGTAACAGCAGGCCGTTTACCAAAGCCCGCGACCCCAACGACGAGAAAAACTCGCTTCTTTTACCCTACACCGTTAAGTTAGGAGGAAGGCCATACAGCCCAAGCTTTCAATCCTAAAGCCTTAGGGTTTAGGGTCCCCGTAAACCCTTAAGAACCCTAAACCCTAAACCCTAAGTCGGGCCTTTAGGAAAGCCCGCAGGTCTTGCTCGTGCTGGCGACTTGCAAGCTGCCGTTTCTTGGAGCTGCTGCGTTCGGGTGACGGTGCGTCGGGGACCAACCCAGCGCCCTGTGCGAGTCGTTAGCAACTTCGGCTCTTAGAAGGTTTAGGGCTTAGGGCTTAGGGTGTAGGGTTTAGGGTTTAGGGTTTAGGGTTTAGGGCTTAGGGTTTAGGGTTTAGGGCTCAAGGCTTAGGATTTGGGGTCCAGGTTCAAACCTTCCTTTTCCGGGCTCCATCTCATGATTTTCTTACGTAAGTCCTTCAACAGGTACCCAGAGACTCCAAAACCCCTTAATTAAGGAATATACCTTAAATCCTATCAGGATCCCTACTATAATTTAAGGGGTATATTCCTTAATTAAGGGCTTTTGGAGTCTCTGGGTAGGTCATTTGGGGTCGTCCAGGCCGGGGTTGAGGAAGAGTTTGAGAAGGGTTCAGGATTCAGGTCGGATGTCAGAGTCTTTAGGGTTTAGGGTTTAGGGCAGTCTTTTATCTTTTTCCCTCCTTGGTTTGGGGTTTAGGGTTCAAGAATGTCAGTCTAGTCATGCCTTGTGTTCTTGTTGGGGGTCATACAGGATCTAGAAGGTGCTGCAGTGTGTTATGATTGATCTGTCGCGTATACTCACTGCGTAGATCAAGTGCAGCCCCTAAACCCGAGACCCAAAACCTAAACCCTAAACCCGAAAGCCGTAAACACTGACAAGATTACTGGAAAGCCCAAACCTAGGCCCTAAACCCTAAGGCCCAAGCACGGAAAATTCCCATAGCATTGGTGCCCTAAACCCGAAAGCCATGAACTGTCAGACGGTTGGGACTCTCGTTGGTGTGTGGGCCACAGGGTGGCGATGGCGACCCTAAACCGGAACACACATGGGTGGCTGTCAAAATTAGGGTCCCTTTTTTGGGCACCCTAAATTTTAGGTGGCGCTGTATATTGGGGATCCAAAAGGAACCATAGTTTTGACAACCACCCACATCTTAAACCCTTTGTTGACTGTTCCGTACAACACCGAAGACCTAGGCCCTACGACAACCCTCCCGACTATGCGGCTTCACTCAGCGCCGGCAAAACCGACACCGCCAGCCGTGCCGCTTAAACCGTACACCCCAGACCCTGTAACCTGAAGACACGAAACTCGCTGAACCCTGTTACTAAACCCTAAAGCCTCGGCCCTAAACCCTGAACACCCAAACCCAGGGTTTAGGGTGCAGGGTTTAGGATCTAGGGTTTAGGGTCCCTAAACCCTAAACCCTAAACCCCTAAACCCTAAACCCTAAACCCTAGGGTTCAGGGTTTAGGGTCCTCAGACCTTAACCCCAAACGGCGAAGCAGTGAAGTCAGAGCTCCCAGCAACTGGGGATTTCGGGTGCAGGGAGCTGGGCCAGGCTCAGTGAAGTTGGATCCGGGCTTAGGGATAGGGTTTAGCCTTCTTGGCTGGGGTTCCCGGGTTGAGCGCTCTTGGATTTTGAGGTTAGGGTTTTCGGTTTGGGACCGCTCAGGCTTGGTGCTTTGAGCGTTTTGGGCTTTGGACAACCTACTGACACTCCTTCTCCCACTGCCACTACAACGGGTCCTACAACTGCTAGTACTGGTGCTACTGCTGCTACTAGGAGGGTCGGGGGACTTAGCAAGTAGGTAATAACTCGACTTATAAGTACGCTAAAGGGGATCCTAATTGGGGCGATGGTACTTATAACTTATGAGTCTATGTATTATCTACTCACTGACTCCCCCGATTTTTCAAGTACCCTGAACCCTGAACCCTAAACCCTACACCCTAAACCCTGAACCCTAAACACTGAACCCTAAACCCTAAACCCCTAAACTCTAAACCTCTACCAGGCGCTGCTACCCTGCACCTCTGGCTCAGAGAAGAACGAAGACGTGGGCAGGGGCACGCAGTCGTCTGGCGCGGCGACAGGCATCTCCGTCGGGACGACCTGCCTCAAGCGAAGCCCTTCCATCCTCATACTAACAAGGCAGCAAAGACTAGTTAACAATAGCAGAAACAGCGACAAGAAGCATAAAGTTATAATCATAACCTAAAAATGGCACTAAGAATACGAGAGAAGCATAATACAAAACAGTCAGCAACACATCACAAATAAGACACCTCTTACCGAAAGTAAGCAGAAGAAGCATAATTAGTGCCAGCAAATATCAAGCGAATCAAGAATAGCAATAGTAGTCGTGACACTGATAAATACAGGACATTCTTAAAGGTAGGAGTGATGAGTGGAGGGGCGCCCATGCTACCTGGCAAGCAGCAGGGGAACGTCACTGCTTGAGCCTCTCAGACAGAGGGTTTAAGATTCAGGGTTTCGGGGTCTAGGGGTTTAGCCCGGAAAGCCTGAAGCCCCAAACCCCAACACCTCAAAACTCAAAAGACGGTGAGAGCGAGAGAGAGAGAGAGAGAGAGAGAGAGAGAGACAGACAGAGAGACAGAGAGAGAGAGAGAAGAGAGACGAGGAGACGGGGAGAGAGACAAAAGAGAAAAGCTGCTCGAGTTGGGGGTTTCCGGTTGGCTTAAGGTTCTTGTTTGTTTTTTTGGCTTAAGGTTCAGGCAGTAGGATTTCGACCTTACAATAGACGTCTTGGCAACAGACCTCAGGAGGCAACGCCGCAGGGTTTAGGGTTTAGGGTTTAGGCCTCAGGAGGCAACGCCCGAAGTCCAAAATGAAGCTGCTCGACAACATCTCCAAACTTACGACGCAGAAGTTTCTTTAAACTTAGCGGGGGAGGGTCCGTAACAATTACGGGTCCTGCTATGCAGGGTACGATGTTAGCATTCAAGACACGGAATTCTCAAGAAGACTTGAGCATTTAAGGATACAGAAAGCAGAACGAAGGCTCCATCTCTGCAAACCTTCACCGAAGGTTTAGGGTTTAGGGTTTAGGCACCATGTTCCGCCTACGCGTAGAAGCAGACCATCGTACCAAAAAAGCACCTTCCCGAAACCCTATGCCCTGAACCCCCCGAGAATTGGCCGTAAACGATGGAGTGCAGGGTTGAGGATTTGTCATAGGGACCCTTAGGGGTGTAGGGGGAGGGGGGGTAGGGGGCCTTGTTGCCCATAATAAGGACTATTCAGGCCTATTTTTGGAAATATAGTCCCCTACACCCCCCCCCCTACACCCCTAAGGCCGCCTATGAATTTGGCACAGCCTGAACTCACGCTCTGAACATCCTACTTGGAGGGCCGGGGGACTTAGCAAGTAGATAGTAAGTAGTAGACTTATAAGCACCCTAAAAGGAATCCTAAATTGGGGTTATGACACTTTTAAGTCTATAGAATAACCAGTTACTTGTTCCCCCGACCCTCCAAGTACCAAATCCAATGCAGCGCAAAGAGGCCCTCAATCCTCAAAACCTGCACCCGGAAATCTTGCATAACTGGAAAAGCAAAACATCGTAAACCCTGTTTGAACCCAACAAGCATCTTCAACCCCAGAGAAATCCACCCCACTCCCGCACCCCACCCGACCCCAGCTCCCTATACGCACGCACACCACAGAAACTCTAAAAACCTGAACCCTAAACCCCAAACTCTACACAAACCCTAAACCCTAAACCCCGAACCCTAAACCCAACAAAATCCAGTTGTCGACCTGAAGCAACTGCTCCAGGCGCTGCGCGTCCGGACCTCCGCCCGGACAGCATGGATTGGGGAACTCAGGGTTTAAGATTTAGGGTTTAGGTCTTCATGAATTTCAGGGCTTTGGCGTTATATAAGGGTTGCAGGTGGCTTTCAGGGCTTTGGACTTGGCGCCCAGGGGTTTGGGTTTGAGTGCCCAATATCTGGGTTTTGTATGGATTCCGTAAAGCACTTTTGAATGGTCTTGCATGTTTGGATTTAGGGTTTCCGGTTTAGCATTTAGGGCTTGGGTCTCAGGGCGTCGGGTTGCGAGGGTTTCGGGGCTTGGGGTTTATGGGCACAAGTTTCCTTTTACACCCCTCAACCCTAAATCCTAAACCCTAAACCCTAAACCCTCAACCCTAAATCCTAAACCCTCATACGATGAGTTGCGAACTTAGAGTTTCTATTGGGGGGCTTTGGCGCCGAGGCGTTTCTTTCCACAACATTCAGGTTAGGGTTTAGGGTTTAGGGTTTAGGGTTTAGGGCTTAGGGTTTAGGGTTTCGGGTTTAGGCCTCTCGGGTTTAGGGCAACTTAGCCCTGACCCGGGGTGGCTATCGAAACTTGACTCTCGACAAAGTTGCGACAAGCTATCAGAGTTCAGGATCTTGGAGCCTTGAAACTTTTTTTAGAATTAACTCAGGGTTTAGGCCTTAGGGTCTAGGGTTTAGGGAAAAATATAGAGGTCTAGCTAAGTGGACTGAGATCTCACAAGATACTCGTGCCCTCTATCCCAGTTCATGGTTGGGATAGGATTAAAAATTCAAATTTCTATTCCTTATTGGGCTTAAGTACCCATAAACATGTAACATGTTACCCAACTATGACAAAGATTCTATACTGAACTTAGAACCTAGCAACCATTATAACTCTAGCTGTTTCTTAGGGATTATAATAACCAAAACTTAAAAAATTATCAGGGCTCATGGTTGCGGCCCTCCGGGCTGAAAGATTGCAGGGCACAGGACTCAAGCTGGCAACCCCATAAGCCCGATCCTTAAGAGTCATGCATAGGGAATCCCAGCACTATTCGTCCTTAATCCGGTGTCCAAATTTTTGGAGTGTACTATAAACCTAAATCATGAACCCTGAACTCTAAACCCAAAGCCCCTAAACGCCTAAACCTTAAGCCCTAAGAGGCTAAAGCGCTTCGTAGTGTAGGAACCTGAATAAGAAACCTTGGGCCTTTGTTAGGGCTCCTTGTATGAATCCTACTGTTTTTTGGGTTATAGGCCCAGGGTTTCTTAATCAGGTTCCGACATTAGTCGTTCAGGCTTAGTACTTCGGGTTTACTGTGGCTTCGGGCTTGGGAAATAAGACGACGCAGTGCCCTGCACAGGGCCTCATGTTTGGCGCTGGCTCTGTGGCAACCGACCCAATCACAAGCGAATTTGGCCTTTCAACCCACCTAAAGCAACCCAACTTGCAGGATTGCAGGAGCATGGACGTAGAAAGTCATGATAGAGCTTGGGGTGTGGAGTGCAAGGCGTGGAGTTTAGGGTTTATGGTTTATGGTCCCTGGCCTGGGGCTTGTTGGGACTACAACCACCTATAAGCATAGCAATCTGGTGTTATGACCCTACTCATTTCTGAATCCCATGACCCCTTCCGTGGGCCGGAGCCTCATCAACCCAACATAAGTACCTTAATTGGGGATAGAAGTAGGCATAAGTATAGTGGCCCTAATTATAACCCGAGTTACTAAGTCCCATGAACCTTTAAGTAGCCCCGCCCCTCATCCCGGGCACCACAAAAGGCCAAGAGACGCAGAGACGCCCTCCAACGCAAATGCCGAAACACCGAGCAAGGGCCTAAGCCGTGGAAACTAAGCTCCAAACAACCCTAAAACAGCGCAACCCTCCGACTCTCTACAGCCCTGGACCGTAGTACAGGGAGTCGGGATGACAGGTAACGTTATCCCCTTATCTGACTCTGCAAAAGATACATGCACCCTAACCCCTAAAAGCCCTGAACCCTAAACTCCAACCGTTAAACATTCAACCCTAAACGTTGAAACTTTCACGTGGCAGGCTGACAAGGGCCTCCCCCCTCTGGCCACAGCTGAGAGATCAGGCGTCGAACACCTCGAAATCTTTGCAATAATTCTCCTGCTCTTACAAGTGATCCTGTGCGGGTTCTATGTTTTACTCCCCAGCAACCCCGTTAAAGCAGTGCTACCACGTTCCTAGTACTCAACTTTAATAAATAATTAAATAAGGAGGCCCTGAACTAAAAACTGTAAAGTGGGTACTACTGGTTTGCGGCACTCTGCGAGGTGTACATGTACGGTCGCGGATTTAGGCATGAGGCTTGACAATACGTGCCACACCCACCTGCATGCGAATTACTGCGAACGCCCAATCAGGCAAATAGATATGTGCCGCAGAAAGGCCTGTACCATAAAGTAAAAGCCAGAAAGTTGGAATATGGTTACCCTAAACCCTTTATGGTGAATTATAAGGTATCCTACCCTGAAACCATATTCCAACTTTCTGGAGTTCCCTTTGAAGCATCAACCCAAAAAATCATTTCAACCCCGAGAGCTGAAGTAAGCCACCCAGAGTTGGATGCCGAACCTGCAAGAGCTACAACCTAAAGGGAACTCCAGAAAGTTGGAATATGGATTAATGGTAGGATCCCCTATACTTTACCTTAAAGGGATTATGATAATGATATTCCAACTTTCTGGCTTCTACTGTAAAACGCAACAACAGGCAGTGCTGTAGACAGCAAATGAAACGAAATTGCGTCCACACCAAGCTTCTCAGTCAAAACTCACGATGACCCCATGAACTGCCTTCGTCTTCCCCGGAAGCTCTGGAACTTAAGCACCGAAATCCCCCAAAACCCGAAGCAGTCGCAACCGATCTTTGCACCTGCGAAATGCAAGCACCCGCACAAAAGAAAAATGCCAGATGTCAGGCTTCCGTAGAATTATATCTTTGACAAGCATTGGGGGCAGACAAATCCCAAACACATGCGAACGACTGCACATCCAACTGAGGGGCCCCCACCCAAGAAACCCCCCACCGAAGGAGGCTTGCTGTGTTCAGCACACGACAAGAACCCTGGTCATCGTATCTTTCATAAGCATGTCATGTCAATCGGATCGACAGCAAATCAGCACTATTTCCAGCAGCACTATCACCACTCTATCAACACCGCAACTTTACCATCATCAACATCGCAACATGATCAGCCATATGACCCTCATCATGACCGTCAAAAAGCACAGATGCTGATGGCAATGGTTCAAAACTGATAGACGCTACTGATCTGTAATCCCGCTACGCAGGGGCCTCAAGCCGAACGTGCCAGCCCCTTTTAACCATACATCCTCCAACCCATAGACACCGAAACCTTCAACCGTAACAGAGCCCAACCTTGAACCCCTACACCGCAAGCTCTAAGCGTTTCAACAGAAACCCTAACTCCACCCATCGCTGAGTGCAGTGGCTCTCCGAGGGTTCCGGGGCATGCTCCGGAGTGTGGAGGCAGAGTGCCTGAGCCTGGCGGTTTAGGGTTTAAGGGCTTGCGGTTTAGGGTTTAGGGTTTAGGGTTTAGGGTTTAAGGGCTAGCGGTTTAAGTTCGGGATTTAGGGTTTGGGGGTTTGGGGTTTTCACAGATTGCACGAGGTCGCCGCTGTCTTGCGGGATCACTTCAGCGATGCTCTGCATCTTAGCCTGATTCTCTATGCGCTGAACACCAACCCATTCTGCATGGAGCGACCCACATTTTTTGTCAAATTCATACTGCGCATGGCCTAGTGCGAGAGCGAATCGTCTCGCAGGGTCATCATCGCTACTTGGCAGAAACTGTTCGAACGAACGGAACAAGTCTTCTGCTATCGCCAGGATGTGGTGAGGCTGTGCCATGCAGCTAACAGCTCTTGATGCATAAAGTCTGATATGATACTATCAGAATACATGTAATGAGTTGTATCATTATTGAAATACTGTGTCGTTTCAAAGAATTTCAGACAGCGGTGTTAAAAACAAATTGAACCAAGTCAACGAGACCAACAAAATTTCTACAAACTTCAAAGGCAGGATCTTATTTCGATTTCGAAGTCATACCAGAGATTACCCGCAAGAGCCCAGCAAAGAAAACCAAATAATCGCAAGGGTAAAAGGAGGGACACTTTATAAGGACCCCTAGGTATGTACCCTTGATATAGCTATTCTATACCCGTTATATAGCCCATTATAGGGTAGGGGTCCCCGTCCCCATTAAGGGTCCCGCCTTTTCCCCTTTGAATAATCACAAAGGCCCCAGAGTCGATAAATAAACCTTCAAACCTCTGCGAAATCCTGTATAGTAAAAGCCAGAAAGTTGGAACATGGCTTTAGGAGGATTAGTGCTAGGATCCCTTACACTTTACCTTTAGGCCATGAGGATAATGATGTTCCAACTTTCTGGCTTCTACTGTAAGGTGAAATCCCTGGCGCAACTTCACCAAGTCTATCTCCATTCGGGGAAACCTGAACCCTAAAAGCTAAATCCGAAACCCGAAACCCTTATAAATCCTAAACCCTAGAGTCTAAAGCCTAAATCCTATACCCTAAACCCTAAACCCTAAACCGCATTCAGGAGCCAGGCCTGGTTTGTCGTAAAAGTCCGACCCATGGTCGATAGATAAACTGCTTGAGATCTTCAATATGCATGTATCATGTATGTATATACAGCAGCTAGGCGATTATGGACAGCTAGCTAGTTAGCTAGGTAGCGAGGTAGGGAGATAGACAAACAGAGAGATAGACAAATCGGGAGACAGGAAGACACACGTAAAGGTGGAGGCAGATATAAATATCGATACTACAATCTAAACCCATAGGACCCCTACACCCTAAACCTATCTCTAGACCCTAACCCTACACCCGTTAAACCCCAATGTAAGAACCTGATTAAGAAATCCTGGGCCTATAACCCCCAAAATAGCCGGATTCATATGAGGAACCCCAATAAAGGCCCCAAGTTTTCTTCATCAGGTTCCTACTTAAAGGGTCATGGGACTTAGTAACTAGGGTTTTAATTAGGGTAACTACACGTATAATTACTTATAACCCCAATTAGGGGACTTATAACCCTACTTACTAAGTCCCATGATCCTCCAAGTAGGGCTTATAGTACCCTTATAGATCCCTTATAATAGCCCTTATAGACCCCTTTAAAGGAACCCTAATAGAGGCCCAAGGTTTCTTAATCAGGTTCCTACATTACACCCATTGTGAACCTGGGTCTCCTCCGGCACCGGGGACCAGGTGAAGCAGGCGCCAGAGATCTTCGCTGCAGACAGATCAGGGTCAAATAAGGTTCAGGGTTCAGGGATTGGGGGTTTAGGGGTTTAGGGTTGTTTTTTAAAGTGCAGCAGCCCCTTTTCCAGCAGAAGTCGGTTTAGGGGTTTAGAGTTAAGGGTTTCAGGTTCAGGGTTTAGGTTCAGGGTTTAGGGTTTAAGGTTCAGGGTTTAGGGGGGGTTTAAGGTTCAGGGTTTAGATTAGAACCCTAAACCCTAAACCCTAAACCCTAAACCCTAAACCCTAAACCTAGGATTTGGAATTTAGGTTTAGGGTTCAAGGCTTAGAGTGAAGGGTTCAGGGGTGATTGAGGGTCCCATGAGAAGTTCTAACTTGTCTTTCCAAAAAGGTCATTATCTGCAAGAAGCCTTCATTCCTTTAAGGCCTTCAAAATCAAGATCTCTATCATGCTCCTGTTCGAGGCAGAAGGAATCATGTACCCCCAACTTTAAGAAACCCCAGGCCTTTCCAGAACATGTATAGAACCCTTGCAGGACGCTTTTGACACCGACTTGAAATCAAAAGGCTGATCTTCGCTGCAGTCTGAGGATATCTTGCGCATGCCATGTCTGCGCTGAGACGCTGAGGATCGAGCCATGACCCTACACCCCAAGCCTAAACCTAAACCCTGAACGCAGGCCTCGCACCCAATAAAACTGATAAAAGTCCATGAAAACCCTATAAAAACCTGTAAAATGTGAGGCCGCATAAATTACCTGTGGAGCCTTGTAAAGCCCAATCATATCATGCTTCTGGCACCTCTTGCGTCGTCAGTGAAGAAAGGGCTGCCCAATAAAAAATGGCCGGGAACTCGAGCTGATCCTCCTGGCGTCTCCGGTTTATTGGCTTAGGGTTTAGGACTTAAGGGTTCAGTGTGGGGATCTCTTCCCTCTTTGGCGTTCCTTTCAGAGCTTCAAGCGCTCCGTGAAAGGGTTTTATATCAAGGCTTTAAAGGGGATTTCTTTACGGGCACCATGGTTCTTTCAAAGTTCCTCTTCTTGTTGGTTTACGATATGGTTCACTCAGGCTTTACTACATGGTAATGGGGTCCATTGATATAGACTTTGGCTTTGGAAGGTTTACTACATGGCAACTCTCTATGTTTAAATCTTAAAATTTTTGCTCTTGTAATGACCCTTAGAATTTCGAGGGCTAAGTTTCAAAGGCTTCTAGCATGCTTGGCCTTAATGATTAGATTACGGTACAGGGGTAAAACTGTAAACAGGAACCGATAGCTGCAAGAACTAAACCCTAAACCGTGGAATGTAGTGGTTGCGGAGTCGTGCGTGGAGGGAGCTTCCGACTCGCGGTTTACGGTTGCTTTCGGGGGGCTTTGGGGTTTTGGGGGCTTAGGGGTTAGGCTTTAGGTTTGAGGGTTCAGGGTTTATCGGGTTGAAGAGTTTGGGGATTTAGAGGTCCGGTCGGCAGTGCATGCATGCTGTAACTTCTGAAACTCAGAACGCGCATAAACGGTTCTAAGGCCTTGGGCCCAAATCCTGCACCTTCCATCCCAAACACCTGACCCCAAATCCCAAATCCGAAACCCTGAACCCCAAATCCCAACGCTAAGCCCCTACTCCCTAAACCAGGCACCCGAGCATGACCCTTCAAAACCACTATAAAACCAGGTTGAACCCCTCGGCAATCCTTACAGAGCCGTTTGATATCCCCTGAGAATCGACGATCTAAACCCGGAAGGAAAGAACAACTCCTCTCTGAGCGTTCGCAAAGCCCGCACTGCTGGGAGTGCCGGAGCTGCCACGGCCTGATCGGTTTTGAGTTTAGGGTTTAGGGTTTGGAGTTTAGGATTTGGGATATTGTGTTTGGGGTTTAGGGTTTAGATTTCAGCACAGGAGACAGGGGTGACAACACCGGTGGCAAAAATTACCTTTCGAAGGCTTGGGTTTAAGGTGTCTGCTACTTTGCCTTTAGGCTTAGGCCCTTACGGTTCAGAAGCCCAGAGAGCCCCCGATAGCCCCTTTTCCGTTTCATATGACAGGGCCCTCCCGGTTCCAATCATCAAAACTCCAGTTTTTGCTCGGGGGTGGCGTTGCGCAGCACTTCCCCAGACACTCCAAAACCCCTTAATTAAGGAATATACCTTAAATTATAGTAGGATCCCTAATATGATTTAAGGAATCTTCCTTAATTAAGGGGTTTTGGAAGCTCTGGGTCCTTCTACCCTGTCATGCTGCCATCCGCACACCCTGCAGCCCAAGGTTGCTCTGGACAGGCTGACGGTTGATGTTTCACAGTTCTTATGGCTGGTTCTAGGAGGCTTTGAGGTGGTGAAAGGATACTTATGATTCTGACCGTTTGGGTGTGTTAGGGGCTCAAGGTTTAGGGCTTCCTTCGAGCATTTGTGAGGCACCCTCGCCTCAACCCGAAGCGAATGACGACCCAAAACCGCAACCGATTGCCCCTAAACCCTATAAACCCGATACCCTGAACCCTGAGCCCGAAACCTTACCCAAACCTCGCCACCTGCCACCGCAAACTTTGGAGCAGAGTAAAAAGCCTGACTTTGGAGGTTTTGACTTGGGGAATTCAGGCCCTGAGGTGTTGTTCTTAAGTCAACCCTGCACCTGCAAGGCAACAAGGGACTACTAAACCCCCAGCACAACCGTACACCCAAGAAAGTTAGATTTCACCTCCACCCTAGATCCCTGAGCCAAACTGCTAAAAAAACAATCCCCAAACCCCCCAAACTCCCAACCCCACAAAACCAAAAACGCAAATCTCTACCCGACCACATCCCCAATCCCAAAATCCCGGCCTCAATGAGGGGATACTCCAGCAGGATCCGCTCCTGGTGACTCTCACCCCTCTCTCTTCAAAACTAAAGCTGCCAGTCTGGCTTAACGATGATAGCAAGCCCTAAACCCTACAAGTGTCTGGCAGACATGAGACATGCTAGAGTCCAAAGAGCCTCCCTTCGGGTTCATGGGTTCGGGGATCGGAGCTACTTCTGGCTCAACTTTGTTGAACTGAAACCTTAACCAGGTTTTCAGGGTGAAACCCCTGTTCGCACTTTACGTTTAGCTTTTTCCACAGGATTGACAAAGGCTAGAGGTATTGCGCTACAGTCCATATGGTAATGCATGGATTTGTGTACAAACCACTCCTACGTCCCCCACGAAACGTCGGCTTAGGGTGTTGAAGGTCTTTCTTGAATCCCAAACCAGATTCCCCCAAACTCGAAGCACTTTGACCTAAAGCTCGAATCCCAAGCCCTCGACGCTAGACCCTTTGCTGTACGCCTATCTGAACCTTACACCCCTACCTGGAGGGTCGCAGGACTTGGTAAGCAGTTGTTCCATAGGCGTATATATATATATATATATATATACCAAAACCCAATTACGAGCATTTATAAGTCTACTTGTTGCCTACTTACTAAGTCCCCCGACTGTAGGAACCTGGTGATTGAATCTTGTGAACATGTCTAGCGGGGCCTATGAAAGGGTTTTGAAGACTTACAATACCCCTAGCCCTACCAGCAAGCATCCACGAGACCCCCAAACACAAACCCCCCAAACCGCAAACCCGAAACCCTACCGTCTAAAACGTCGAAATCAAAGCGCAGCTGGGCTGCGCCGGCTTCGAAGTCGCGCTCGGCACGGAGCACGCGGCCCTTGCCCTGCGGGTCGGGACTGGGTGAGGGTGTTAGGGTTTTGGGTTTCGGGTTTACTCTAGGATGCTTCTTATCTATACTGCCTCTCATGGGGTCTCAGGCTTTAAGCAGCTTGACAACAACGGTGAGTTGGTCAGGGTTTGCTGAGCATTTGAGTGTTCATATGAATCCGGATTTACAGGAATATCTCTTGCAAAGGCTGTTTTTGAGGTGTTTGGTCGCCTCACAACGTGTGAAGACTGTTCGTGCTTGGTAAGATCCTTGGGGGCTCGAATATGCTTAAAAGCGTCCTTCTAGAGTTTCGAGGGTTGAAGTTGCCGGGACTTGTGGGGTCTAGGGTTTCAGGGTCAGGATGCAAACACTATCCGGCTCTGACATCCATGGCGCATAGTACGTACGACGATCCAGACCCAAAGTTTGGTGCTCGGGGGTTACGGTTGCACTTGGAGTTTAGGGCTTCAGGCTATAGTTTTTGATGCTAAACAAGAAGAAGCCAGACCTTGGAGCATCCCTTAATCGAGGAATATCCCTTACACTGTACTAGGGATCCTACTACCAGATACGGCATATTCCTTAATTTTCTTATAGAACCCTGATAACAGACCCCTTTTGAGGAACCCTTTAAGGCATATTCCTTAATAAAGTCATTACGTCTTGGAAGGTCTGGAAAGAGGAGAAGTTGGAAGTCGGAGTTGCTGTTGGGACCCCAAGCCTCTACTTCGGTTTAGGGTTTAGGGTTTAGGGTTTAGGGTTTAGGGTTTAGGGTTTAGGGGAAACTGAGGGAGACGTCCTGACTTGAAGGGTCGAGGGACTTAGTAAGTAGGTAGTAAGTAGAGTTATGGGCGCACTAAAAAGAATCCTAATTGGGCTTATGGTACTTATACGTACGTCTCTAAGATAACTGACCCTCCAAGTACACCCTGAAAAATCCTAAAAGAACCTCAGGGCTTAGGATTCACGGTCAAGGAAGCAGACCCCAAACCCTAATCCCTTAGGGCTTAGGGCTTTGGGGATCTAAGGGCCAGAATCCTACTATAGTACTGTGGAGTGCGTCGGCACGGACGGGATGGTTTGGAGGGGGCATAGCGCCTTGTGGTATGCTTCACTCCCAAGGAACCCCACCCCCAGAGCCTCTAGCTTCAGCGCTACACCCAGAGACTCCCATATCCCTTAATTAAGGAGCAGACCTTACATGATAATAGTAGGATCTCTAACATGATCTAAGGTACATTCCTTAATTAAGGGATACTCTGGGCAACAGATGAAGCCTCAGGCTTATCTCTCAACATCCGAGGCATCAGAAGGCTTGCAGCCTCGACCGTGTCCACCGAAACGCTTCCACCATGGTAGGTGCACACCTCGAGATGCGAACGGAACGGAAACACCGATGGGGACACTTCGGAGGCCAAGTCCGGCTTCGGGTGCCTTTGTAGCCCTTCAAAGCGCTAGGGTTTTGGCATGTAGGCGTTAAAGGTAGGTCTTAGAGATAGGCCTTTAAAGTCAACCTCGAAATCGAGAGAAATGCTGGGAGACCGGCGTGGTCGGAGATCAAGGCAAAGGCGGCATCTGCACCTGGTCGCACGATAGGGTTCAGGGTTTAGGTTGAAAGCTTTCCAAGTGGTCCTAGTACGTAAACCCTACGATATCCGAAACCCTAAACCCCGTGGCCTCAACCCTGAAACATAAATCCTCACAACACTTGAAGACTTGTATGGCATAAAGAAAACACGGAGCCTGCTTCACCGGCCATGGCATAGCTGCGCCACGCATGGAACACAGCCGCGTGTCGAAGGGCTTCGGGTTTAGGGTTTAGGGTTTGGGGGTTGGATCAGTTGGATCTTGGGTTTGAGGTTTTGAGGCCCGGGGTTGACTGACGGAAGTACGATGACAGAGCTGCCTGCGGTTGGCACAGCTTGAGGCGATTGGACCAGAGAATGCAAGGTCGGCCATTCGGGGTTTCCGGAAATTGGGGACCCAAATATAGTACCCTAAATAACTAGGATCCTTATTATAAGGACCCCAAAATAAGGTAGCCCTATGCCCATTTCGGTCCTATTCGCTTGGTCCGATCACGTGGCCTCGGGTTTGGGGTTTCAACAAGAACTTGCACCCCATATGTAGAAATCGAAAGCAAACCTTGACAGAATCGGTGAAGGCCTTAGGGCAATTTAGGGTTTGGGGTGCTTAGACTAGTAGAGCTTGTGGGGTAAGGTTACAGGGCTGAGGGCGTAGAGAGTAGTGCTGGATGCGTGCCACCAGCTGCCAGAAATCTTTAATCTTAACTTCGCGTCCGGTTGTTCTTAAGCAGGGCTGCCCACCCTTGCGCAAGGAATCTAGCAAGAAGGACCCCGAACAGACTGAAACATGCTCAAGTTACATAGCACACCTCCCTTGCGCTACCAACTTAGGCTCGAGCCCATTCCCTCACATAGCGCAGCACTGTTGGCCTTCATGTCCTGTTTTGCCGTTGCCCGTCGTCCACAGAGAACGGTTCGCATCAAGGGATCAGGAAAGTCATCTAAACCCATAACCTCAACCCTCAACTACACATGTCCAAGGCCAGGTCAGAGTTGCAAAAAAGCTGAAATCAAACCCATGGGTCAGGGCGCAGCTCCTTCTGGAGCCGACTTTGAAGAGTCCCGTGTGCACAGCTCGAAGTCCTCTGTGAGACAAAGCCGACAGTCCGTGGAGGTGTATTCGGCGCAGGCATGGGCGTGCTGCCCCAGTAGCCGCAGGGCCAGTTCAAAATAGTGCGCCGGACTGCTGCTCAGGCAAGTCCCGTGTTTCTGCCACTCATGCTGCCAGAAAGCTTCCGTGGTAGTGGACTGCTGGCAGGAAGGCCACTTCTTCAGCAGCTCTGCTTTCAGGCCAGAGAGGGTAGACAGATCCAGGTTGATCTCTTGGCAATCACGCACGCCTCGCAAGGGTCGTTCTGGAACGGGGGCCCCCTTTCGAAACCTGTAAGTTCAAGGTTTGCGGATGTCTGGTATACGGGTCTGCAACCCTCAACAATCAGCATCAAATCCCAAACCTACATCCTGAAACCATAAACATTATCATCCGAATCCCCAAACCCTAAAGGCCCTAAAAACCCAAATCCCAAACCACCAACTCCAGAAAGGCGGATCCTAAACCCTCAACCCCCAAACCTCGTGGCCAGAGGCCATGGATCGACCAGTTGCTGCTGCCATCGCACCGCTGGAGGGCCAGTGTGTAAGCACCCTCCATCCTGGTTCAAAGTTTAGGGTTCTTTGGGTTTAGGGTTTCGGGGTTAAGGGTTTAGGGTTTAGGGTTTACGGATTGGGTTTCGGTCTTTTGTTTGAGTTCCAAGAACTGGGCTTTGGGTTTCAGGCTGGGGTTTCGGGTATCGGGGCTGGGCGTCCTGCACCGGCGCAAGATGGCCAGGCCGTTCTGCCCGGCTGCCCCAGGTGTTCTCTGAAGCGTCGGCTGGCAGTCGCGGCTCAGAACCTCTAGGGGTTTAGGGTGTAGGGTTAAGGCTTTAGGATGAGGGGTTTAGGGTCTTAGGATTAAGGGTTTAGGCTTTTAGGATTTAGTTTAGCGCTTAGCCTTTTTCACTTAGGTGTTTCGGTGCTCAGAACCTGAGGACAGCTGCCGTTCCCGCCGTGGCCGGCATGCACCCGCCCCATGAGACCAACGCGCCCGGCCGCGTCGTGCCCTGCCGTAGGCCCTTTCCCACCCACAGGGGACGAAGGCCACTTGGTGCCCAAGCACTGGACGTCGCAGCTGACGAAGTAGTCCCAGTCTTCGGCCTGGGAATTCGGGCGCCGAACGTCTGTTGCCCTACACACCGGTAGCATGGGCATGTTGAGTTGTTGTGGGACTCGGTCACGAGAAGTGTCCTGGCACGTCACGGCAAAGTCCTGATCGAATAGCCTCTGAGGGAGAGTCTGTAAAGCATCCGGAGACAGAATGGAATCAGAGAACTGCAAGCTCGCCCGTGACGCCTGCCCGGCTGCTCCGGGAGCAGCCAAAACATGAGCAGGGAAATTTGGCACCGCACCCCCTTGCCCGCCTGGGGAGAAGTTCAGCTTTTGATCGAAGGATCCTGCACCGAAGCCTCCGCGAGCTTCCGCCAGTACATGCCACTCTCCGGCGTCGTCCTTCTCCAAGAATCGGCTGCTCTGACCGCTTTCGGCACCGTGGCCGCCGATGGCACCCTTACCTCCACGACCGGCTTCAACACGGTAGGTACGGCCAGCTTTCACCTCCACCATGGCACGGGCGTAAGCCCCACCTCCGCCCGAACCACCACAAATGCCGTAGGAAGTGACAAGAGGCTTCAATTCCACAGTGATTTGTGCGGAGCCACCATACATGCTTAGTGTTTGGTGATAAAAGTTAGTATATTGAATGTCGACAAATGTCCAGCTGTGGTTTCCAAAGGGTACCTTGTCAGATGGCCAGTCGAGCTTTGCCATCATCAAAGTTTGCAGTCCAGGGCTTGAACCTGCCCTGGTGGTTTTGAAGACATCGGGATTGAATCGAATGGTCCAACAGCCCTCTTCATTTTCCCCAGGCAAAGCTGCACAAGCTTCATGGTCCTGGAAACCAAGGTGATACACGTCACCCGAACTGACATATCTCGTTCTCCCAGCACCGTCCGTATCACGATGGTAAACTCCACTTGGGGGTCGGTCAACTCCATTTGGGGCTCGCGATGATGTAAGGGTCACCTCAATATCGTCCGTCTGCTGCGTCCTGATCACAGATCCTGCTCCCGCACCACCGCCTCCCACGAGATCCACGGCCATGAGGTGACTGGCGGAAGCCGTCCACTCCCAGGAGTTGCGAACCACACGCCGATGGTCCTGCGCATGGCCCGTGAAGTCGTCAGAACAAGTGACTGTGAAGGAATTTCCGTCGAAGGACACCGCCGG
Source organism: Symbiodinium sp. CCMP2592 (assembly GCA_905221615.1). Classification (NCBI taxonomy): domain Eukaryota; class Dinophyceae; order Suessiales; family Symbiodiniaceae; genus Symbiodinium; species Symbiodinium sp. CCMP2592. Next base: position 601,561 of record CAJNDT010002890.1, read on the forward strand.
GGTTCGGACTCCACAGCTGCGCTGACAGAGTATCGAGTCATATCTTCTCACCGTACAGGTCGACCCTAAGTCCATGTCTCCATCCAAGCACGATTCAGGCACACATGGCCTTAGCTTTCCAGAGATGAAGTCACGTAAGACTCGTACTTTGATCTCCAGTGCTTCAGGGACCCGTCACAACAGACGTCCGCCACGCAGAACTATGCAAAACAGCTATGGTGAAGTAGCTGCCGAGAGGCGACTGAGGATTTCCACTGCCATCGCAGAGCCGAACATAGGTCCTGGGCTTCAGGATTCGGGATGCTGTGTTTCGGTTTGCGGCATTTAGGGTTCAGTTGAGACGAATACTGAATACCCATTTGTTCAAGAAAACACTTCAAAGTCAAGACCTTGGGGGTTTCGTATCATGGCTCAAGATGCACTCAAGTATAATTCTTAGCTGAAGGGCACCGGTATACCCCAGGCCCCAGACGCAAAATTCAAGGGCCTGGATCGAGCTCGGGGATTATAAACAATGAGCTCAGGTCCTGGATGCCGTGTTGGAAGGGGCCGGCTTCGTGGTGAGCCTCTGCACAGCAGAGGGTTAGCGGTTCAAGGTTCAGGGATCCAGAGTTTACGATTAAGGGGTTAGGACTGGGGGCTATGAAAGGGTCGTTCCGGTTTCTGATTCTGATCATTCAAAAAGGAAGCAGAGTCAGAGCAGCAGCTGGAATTTGGGCCGACGCAGCAACTGGAAAGCTGTGGTAGTTGGAGCAAATCAAAAATGCAGTAGCAGCGGCAGTAGCCGTAGCAGTAGCAGCAGTCCACAACCGTCGGCATCCATCATTGTCGTAGAAGCAGATACAGTTGATGATATAAATCCTGCATGACCCATAACATGGAATGTACCATAATTCCCATAGTTAAGGGTCCTTCAGGTACTGCAGGATCTATATCATCAACCGTAGTACTCGCAGACGCAGCAGCAGAAAGTCGGTCATCGCACGCAGCCTCTGCAGCCGTGGCAGAGGTATTCGTTGTCCCTCTTTCCCGATTCCGTTGCTGACTTGGCTCCTGATGGTTTAGGGTTTTTTGAGGTGATGTCAGAACTCGTTCAAGTGCACTCAATGGTTTAGGGTTTAGTCGGTGTTGCCGCTGACCGCTGCCGCGATCTTGTGGCCTTCAAGAGCCACCCGTATGTGTCTGGAGTATTGCCTTGCCAGTGCCGCTTCTCATGGAAAACATGTAGCATCCAGCACCACCCTAAGTCAAGTACCCTAAACTGTGGAGATCGTGACATATTCTTTAACAGCTTTACTGCAGGATCTAGTCCTCGGAATATGGGTTGTTCGCTGAACTAGGGTCCCTTTTCAGGTCCCCTAAATACTACGGCATCCTTTGTATAAGGACCCTAAAAGGGACACTTGTTTAGAGAACTACCCATATGCGTATCAAGGGAGGCCTTTACAAGCTTCGTAAGTTTTGGGCAGGCTCTCCGCACAAGTACCTCAAAGATATGACCAAGGTCTTGGCCGCTTAGTGAAAGTTGAGGAAAGTGCAGATGCCTAGCAGAGCAATGATGCGCAATACAAAAACCAATGCGTAGCTTCAACCTTATGACAACGAAGGGTCCAGTGATTTCTAGTGGTTCGGGTTTTTTCTCTCTTTATCTCTCTCTGTCTCTGCCTGCTTGCAGACTGTTCCAAGCCAACCGTATGCTGGATCCCCGAAAACATCGAAAAGCATTCCTGCAGAGAAGGAGCTTGTCCAAGCTCCTCCGCAGCTCCTCATCAGACCTTCTGCAGCGAAGGGCAACAAACCAAAAAAAGCGAGCCAAGGTTCGTCCAGACTACGACTTGAAGCTTGTAGGTTGTTAAAGGCCTGCTGCAGATTAGCGATTGGAGCTGAAGGAAAGAATTGCAGCATCCTCAGGCCCCGACCACTCAGCCCAAAAAACGCAAAATCAAACCCAGCAAAAAGGGCCTTATACCCTGGCTTCTACGGATCAAAGCTCAAGGCTCAAGCGACAGGCAGAATGACACACCCAAACAGCAGGAACCTTCTCACACCCCTGGTACCAAAAGCGATCAACGCCGTCATAGGTTGCATCAAACTACAGTCGCAACCAAAAGACGCCTCGAGGAATCCTCCGGATGGACCAAGGAACCGCTGTACCACAACCACCGGCGGCGAAGACGTCGACGAGACTACGTGACCTGTCAACTCGTCACCGGTGGTGTCCAGCGCCGGAGTGGGATGGTTGGAGTTTCAGGTTCTGATACTTCGGCACTTGCTTTCTTGGGGCGATGAAGCAAAACTCTCCACAGGACGTCATCAATCATCAATCTCCATGTAAGGCGAAGAATTCAACCTTTAAGGCTTCAGAAGTCGAAGAGACTCCGAAGTACTGAGCAGAAGATAATGAACGAGCTGGGACATAGGCGCATGAACACATCTCAAGGTCACATGTCTGGAGGATACCTGAACATACACATCTTACATACACATGCACGCATAAACAAACAAACAAACAAGCAAGCAAGCAAGCAAACAAGCCAACCAACCAGCCAGCCAACCAAACAACCAACCAACGAACCAACCAACAAATAAACAAACAGACACACAAACACGCAAACAAGCAGACAAACACACAGACAGGCGGACATACATACAAATTTCCAAAGTCGCAGTCAGACGGAGAAGTCTTTACTGGAGCTTGGGGGCTGTGGTTCGATAGTTTGAGAGTGCTGGCATTCACATTTTTGCAAAAGTTCGGCTCCAGATCTCTCGAAGCTATGCGTAACGCCACGAACAAGATCTCCAGAATCACATCTGACATCCTCGCATGTTGAAAAGTCATGGCCACAAACCCAACATGAAGCAGCCACAAAAAACCCTACCCATGCACGGTTTTGCTGTAAGAGCATCGTAAGAACCAGAGCCATACTCATTCACATCGGATCGCTGTCTGCATCGTCATCGTCATCCCGACTACCCAAACTCCCTCAGCCTCCAGCCCCCCACGGCCTGTTGCTCGTGGTCGCCGGTCGATCAGGAGAACAGCGAACACAGACCCGACCAGGATTCCAAGCAATAGGGTCGGGCACCATGTGGAAACCTGCTGGTTCAGGGCTTAAGGTTTAGGGTTCAGGGCTTAGGGTTTGGGTTCTAGGGCTTGGCTTTCGGGTGCAGGGTTTAGGGTTTGGGCTTTAAGGCTTTTGGTTTAGGGTTCGGAGTTTAGGGTTTAGGGTTTCGGGTGAGAATGCGCAACCTGCTCGCGGCCTGCGCCTGCGCTTGTCGGTTCCGGACGATCAGAAACTAGTCTCACTACGAAGCACTGCGAAGAGAAACACATGTGTCAAGGCTATAATCATGTCGAAGCGTGCGATTTGTTTGCCCCCACGGCACGTGTCGTCATGCTATGCTGTACTCGTGCCCCAACTATATTAATGCTTTGCAGCTGTTTTTGTAGATCCAAATGCGTTCGGACTGAGGTGAGCATGGTGAACTGCACATGTGGCACTACTGCGTGGGACAGCCTTTCAACCTGAACCGGGCATCCGAATTGATGCTGAACCGTTTGTTGTTGTTCCGATGTCAAAACACGGCTTCTTGTGACCCTGAAACAGCAAATTCCCAGTCTCTTCCCGGCGACTAACCATGCAGGAAACCGCTTTGAGGCGTGCAGCACGCTCTTGCAGTCGAGCCTGCAGGTGGGGCCCGTCAGCATGTTTCCTTTACGAGCATCTCTGATTTGAAAAGATAGCGTGTCTCGGTTGAAGGTCGAAGAGTAACTTCTGCTGCAAAAGTCAGAATTCAATCTAGCAGTGATCGGGTTGGCGGCTCAAGGTGTCGGGGTTGCATCTTAGTTTTTAGCTTTCCGGTTGTGTATGGAGCCGTGCAAATTAAGTGTTGCGGCACCTGCTGAGACTGGCTTTGCTGTCGGTGCTTTCTAGCGCAAGACGTGATGAACACGTATGTCTCGATTTTAAAGCTGAGAGAAATCTATGGCTTTCGTGTTTCTGCGATGCAACCTGACAGGGTTCATACTGTGGCGCAAAGTTAACGAAGATACGTCCAACAGACTCCCGCCATGCTGCACAGTCTGCTTGCACCGCTTTGTCCGGAAACGCTTTGCATGTTCATATGATCAGCGGCTCCTCTGCTGTCATGTGTGTCCGCCTTTACAATGATAACCCGGCTTAGGGAAACCCCATGGGCCCAACAAGCATACGACGCAACTGTCCGGCCCGGGCAGTGTTGGACTCTTCGATCATGAAAGGGGCGCGAGCTGCATCGGGCCCATCATGCATCATGGTGTTTGGCAGGGTATTTAGGTCCAGGACTGCTGGAATATCGACCAACACAGACAGCTCATGCGGCAATAAATCATATTATGAGGATACCTATGACTCACTTACTACGACAAACAATCGAGCTTCTTGATGTGATCCGCTGTTACATCATTTAATACTTTGTGATATGAAACAGTCATGGGTGCGAGATGCAAGACGGTGCATTCCCACGAAGTGTTTCAAGTGATCGCTTTGTTTTAAAGTACTTGAAACAAGACGTGCTTCGAGCCGTCAAGCCAAGTTGCCACTTTTTGCGTATAGCTGCTGTCTAAAACAATCCGACTATCGATGTTTTTCACATGCAACTCTGGTAATTTACGCAGTGGCACCCACATGGTCTGCACTCTCTTTCTGCAGATGCTGCAGCAGACCGGCGTCCGCGGAAAGTTGGTAACATTGCCAAATGAGGACAATAACCATGCGTATTGCAAGCGGCTGACACATCAAACAATGTGCAACATCCACAGCTTGGAACAATGCACCAGAGCGCCAGCACGTGTGCAGGTGCCTTTGTAACACTAAAAGCAGAAATGTCTCGGCCCCACCGGTGACATTCCCCTCAACTTTTGACTTGCTTCTGGTTTCTGCCGCCTTCTGAATCGTTTAACTCAAACTCTTTGCCCACCCACTGAGCTTTAAGGGCCGCTCTCTTCCAGCATTACTCGGTTCCGACAAGAATCAGACTGGACAAAAGCTTGAAACAAAGACTTTAATGCCGGTGTCAGAAAACAAAAAGTACATTGCATGGAACGTCTTCTTCTGCGAACAAGAAGGCTTCAAGTGGCTCTCCTGCTCCAAATCCCTCTCTGCTCTCTAAGCCGCAAAGACCACACATAACAAAAATGAAGAAAGCCGCCTCAGCAAGTCTGGAGCAGGGTCCGGCACAAGGCTGGACTTTCAAATGAACTTGGCCGTCGCCGTACGGCCAGTTGTTGACTTGAGTCTGCAATCTCACACATCCCCGAAATGGATACCATAAATTCTCTGCACCTCGAAGACAGCTTCGCTTCTGCGTCGCGCTGAATGGGGCCACTGCCTTTCAGCGCTTAAAGGTTCTTTCAAGCCATCAAAAGCCAGACCCTTGAAGCTTTGGAATCGGAACCTGTCCCAAGAAACGAAAGACTTCTGTTTTTCTTCGGCTTAATCCATCTAAGACGTCTTTGTGAAGCTTCTCAGAGTTGGCACGAGTGCGCAGGCGGCCGAGCGCGTTTCGGAGTCAGCCTGCCAGATTGAGGGAGAAGCGGAAGCGTCAAAGTCAGAGCGACGTCCTCCAACAGTGGAAGAGCGAGATGCACTTTACTGGTCTTATGCACACCTTTTGCCCTCTTTTGCATCAGTTCCAAGCTCTTGTCTCAGCAATGAAGGAGGCACCGTCCAACTGTCTCGCCATTCAGCATGCGCTATGGACGCAGGACTCAGACTCAGTAGTCATGCTGACGGACATGGCAAAGACCTTCGAACGGTGGCTTCTGGACGTTCTTCGTCGACTAGCATTGAGTAAGGCAATTACGCTGCACTTTTTTTTGTGGCCACCCAGCACTACATCGCATCCAGAGCCGCTAGCCAGAGATGGAAGCTTCTTCGTGATGCGCATGTCGCCTTGCAATATTGCAGTGCCCTGATGCCGAACAGGTTCTACTCTATGTTCTGCGCCGCTTCGTCGACAATCAGGACTCTCACCTTCAAGGTTGTTGAGATTTTCCGGAGATACGCCGATTGGCGGTTGATAAGAGCAGAGACAACCATTAGCGTGCGCATCGCAGTGCCTTTGACGCTGCAGAGCTCTGCCCTCCCAGCAGAGGGTTGATGATCGCCTCGGTTGCCTTGCATCCGCAGATGTCGAATTGCCAAAGCATCCAGAAAGCAGAAAACCTCAGAACCAAAAAATCACACTCCCATCTGAGATGTTCTTCGAAGCCACATGGCCGAATGGCGCACTCATTGCGAGTGCACGAGTTCCCAGGAAGAAATGAGAACTGCTGGCTCGCGTTCCGCCAACAACGTCCTGCAGTACAGCGCAGAAAGCTTGGTTTTTGGCGTCCCATTCAGCCACCAGCCGGATGCCATCAGCAAAGAGCAAACCACAGATCACACTTTCTGCCGAAAAGATGACCTCTGCAGCCTCATGGCCGCATGGCAAGAGTGCCCATGCCAATGAAAATGCACGAATGCCTAGGCGCGTGCAGGTTTGCGTTCTATCCAATGCTGCACACTGCAGGAAGCTTCGCCAGCTCGCTTCGTCTGCGCTGAGACCCGTCAGTTGCGGCTTGCTGAAGAAGCGAAGAAATCTTGTGAGACTGGAGAACAAGCCTGTAACCTAAGAAAGGAAAGCTGAGACTCTCAGCCAAACCAGCATTTCTCGGAAGCGTCGAGTCGCTCGCACCCACCCGCAAAGGGATCCACCCAGGATGTGAGAGTCGCATTGGTACTTGCCACTGCTCAAAGTCGCACAATTTCTGCGATGAGCTTCGAGCCCACAAAAGCCCAGCGGATGAAAATGTTCTGGACCAAAAACAGTCTGCTGGAGTCCCAGTGGCCAAACCGCCAAGGCGGTCTTTGGTGTCAAATCCGGCATGCTCGTGCAAGAGCACCCGTGTTTTTGCAGTGCTTTTCTAAAAATCCGCTCATGCACGACATGGACTCACCTTGCTCTCGCCCATGTGGGCGGGAGTTTACCACCTCCAACTTAAGATGGGCTTCGCTGAACGCTTTTATGCGGCCTTTGTGTGTCTCTGAATTCTCATGTTTCTGCTTCTGTTCAACTCCAAACCCACCGTACAAGACAAAAAAATAACACAAAAGCAGATGCCATGCGAAATTGCTAAAGAGGGTTAAAAGCGAACAAAATGAAGCAGAAACATGAAAAATCAGAGACATACAATGCCGCATAAAAAATGTCTACTCTCCCAAACCGTTCAAAGCGAAAATTATCAAAACGTGAACAGACACCACAAATGCAAATCGCTAGGAGTAAGATGAGCAGAAATATGAATTCAGAGACACATAAAGCCGCAAATCCAACTGGGCAACGTCTACTCCGATTTGAAAAACAGCCCTGCTGCTAGTTCAGATAGAAAACCCAGTTAATGCAGGAATACAACTAGGCCAAGAACTAGAATATCAATAAGCCAAACTGACGAAGAAGTTAGACAAAGAAGACCATGTAGATCCTGGTGAGACAGTGCTACGGCCACTCAGCCGCTATTCAGTGGCACTGGGTGGCGCACTGGCGCACATGTTGTCTGGCTTCCCATGAGGCGTTGCACAAGGGCCCACACATTCCCCCCGAACCAATAGAAGGACCACGTGCAGTCCCACCCAGTCACTGGGCTCTTTTGATTATCAAGCTTTCTTATGAAGCGGGATGTTGGACCACAATCGGGTGTTGAGCCGACAGCCTCGGGCCGATTGTGGACTTGCTCCCCTCACTCTCTCACTCCGCTCTCTCCGCTCACTCGCTCCCTCGTTCGCTCCGCTTGCTCCGTAAGCTTGTTCGCTCCGCTCAGGTCCACAATCGTCGAGTTTCGATAGGCGTCCTATTTTGGGGCTAAAAGGCCGAAGATCGTTGCGTCCTAGGCCCCTGAGCCCTGTCGATCTTTCGTTATTGGCCCGAGGCTGTGGCTGAACACTCTTTCGATTTAAAATCAGCTTCCTTGTAGAAGAGATAGTTAGAGAAAAAACAGCTGCATGTTCAAGACTGAAATAGCGCAATTTGATGGATTGGCCACAAGTCCGAGAACGACGGTCAGCTCTTTTTTTTTTGGCATAGGCGGACTTCAAAGACAGCAGTTGCTGCGCTTGGTCCAAGAACTGACAAAGAAGCTAAAAGAATAAACAAACCTTTGCAAAGTGAGACAGAAGCTGCGACATACAGACTTGGTTCAGCTCTAATTGTGCGCACACTAGCCTATGGATCACTGCCAGCGGGCTGTGACATCTGGAACATTAAACACAGAAACAGTGGAAAGCCCGTATCTACTATGGGGGTACCTTAATGCGTCCTACAGTTTTCGTGGTTTTTCGAACACTGAAAATGGCCTCGCGCGATAGTACAATTTTGGAATTGTTTGTCCACAAATCTTGAAACCTTCCAGACCCCCCGCTCCCCCCAAATTCAATGTTTACATAGAAGCGCCCAATGAGCATTGCGGCACACATTGCGGCACACATTGAAATTGAGGGGGCGGGGGGAGGTTTCTGAATATGCAAACAAGAAGACTGTCAATGACTGACTGCTGCTGCACTCGATAAAAACCATAACTCCTTCATAAAGTCTCGTTATAGATCCTCCCCGAAGTCCTGCCTGATCTTTCCCTAAACCCTCGCATGGCCAAGGCCCCCGTAAACTTGTAGATAGACTACCCTACAATTTTTTGCACATGCCACCCCTCATGTTTTTCGTGTATGCTCCTCCAAACGCTTGCTTGCGGACCCTCCCCCAAATCCTGCCTTGCAGATCCTGCCCTAAACTCTGCAGATCCTTCCCTAAACCCCCCCTTTTGCATTCCAAACCCTGCCCCGCAGATCACTCCCCAATGCCTCCTGCAGCACAAATTCCTATTCTTCGTGCGCATTTCCAGTGTTTTGGTGGTCCTGCAGGCCTCCCAACCCTTAGCCCTCCAGATAATGCCGCCCAAGCCTCCACCTGGCATAGTGCCCGAATAGTGCCCGAATAGTGCCCGAAATAGTGCCCGAAATAGTGCCCGAATGAACCCTTCATAGTGCCCAAATACATTTCCTTTCGTAAAGGAAGGAAAATCTCCTTTTTCTTCGCGAAAAATCATTTGGGCACTATGAAGGGTTCATTCGGGCACTAGTTCGGGCACTATTTCGGGCACTATTCGGGCACTATTCGGGCACTATTTGAAAGCGTCTGCTATTCATGCACCGCAGCCTTGCCAAGTCCCTCCCAACACTTCTCCAGGCCTGAAAACCTCCGTCCAGGGCTTCCCTACCTTGCCACACTTTCGACGAGCTTTACGAGCCCATTTTCGGGCCCGGAAAACAACAAAAAACGTAGGACACATCAGAGTACCCCCACAGTTACAGTGGCAAACAACGGTGCTTAAGCAGCACAAGCCCAATCACCAGGGTAGCAACGGAGCGTTTTGATTGATTTCAACAGACGTGGTCGCTCGCGACACTGGTCGCCGCATGTCGGGCAAAACTTTGGTAAAGCTTCAAACACGTCTCCCTCGCAGAATTCCGCAGTTTTCGAGCTCGGGTTGGTCCCCATTTTGAGGCCAAAAATTGGTTCCCAAAGCTGAGACCGCCTGATTGGAAACTATTAGGGGAGACCCCATTTTGGGCTTCGTTTTTGGAGCTCGAAAATGGGCTCTAGAATGGATCGAAAACCTTTGGACAAAGACGCTCCCAATTGGATTGGAACTTTGCTCGAAAAACAACCTTGTAGCTATGCGCGGGGTCTGTGCGTGGTCAGCTTGAGACTGTTGACCATGATGTCATGACAACTACTTGTCATAAATACAGCACAGCAAGGCGGCAACTGACTATGGGGGTACCTTAATGCGTCCTACAGTTTTCGTGGTTTTTCGAACACTGAAAATGGCTTCGCGCGATAGTACAATTTTGGAATTGTTTGTCCACAAATCTTGAAACCTTCCAGACCCCCCGCTCCCCCCAAATTCAATGTTTACATAGAAGCGCCCAATGAGCATTGCGGCACACATTGCGGCACACGTTGAAATTGAGGGGGCGGGGGGGAGGTTTCTGAATATGCAAACAAGAAAACTGTCAATGACTGACTGCTGCTGCACTCGATAAAAACCATAACTCCTTCATAAAGTCTCGTTATAGATCCTCCCCGAAGTCCTGCCTGATCTTTCCCTAAACCCTCGCATGGCCAAGGCCCCCGTAAACTTGTAGATAGACTACCCTACAATTTTTTGCACATGCCACCCCTCATGTTTTTCGTGTATGCTCCTCCAAACGCTTGCTTGCGGACCCTCCCCCAAATCCTGCCTTGCAGATTCTGCCTTTCACTCTGCTCCTTCCCTAAACTCCCCTTTTCATTCCAAACTCTGCCCCGCAGATCACTCCCCATGCCTCCTGCAGCACAAATTCCGATCCTCGTGCGCATTTCCAGTGTTTTGGTGGTCCTGCAGGCCTCCCAACCCTTAGCCCTCCAGATAATGCCGCCCAAGCCTCCACCTGGCATAGTGCCCGAATGGTGCCCGAACAGTGCCCGAAATAGTACCCGAAATAGTGCCGAATGAACCCTTCATAGTGCCCAAATACATTTCCTTTCGTAAAGGAAGGAAAATCTCCTTTTTCTTCGCAAAAATCATTTGGGCGCTATGAAGGGTTCATTGATTTCAACAGACGCGGTCCCTTGCCACTGGTCACCGCATATCTCAAACACGTCTCTCGCAGAATTTCGCAGTTTTAAGCTTGAGTTGGTCTCCATTTTGAGCGAAACATTGGTTCTCAAAGCTGAGACCGCCTCATTGGAAACTATTAGGGAAGACCCATTTCGGTTTCGTTTTTGGAAAATGCGCGGGGTCAGTTAGAGACTGTTGACCATGTTGTCCGACAACTACTTGTCATAAATACCACAGCATGGCAAGCAAGGCGGCAACTGACTATGGGGGTACCTTAATGTGTCCTCCAGGTTTCGTGGTTTTTCGAACTGAAAGCCCCAAACCCTTATGAGCATTGCGGCACAGATTGTGGCACTTTTTTTGAAATTGAGGGAGCGGAGGGTTTCTGAATGCAAAGAAGAAGACTGTCAACGACTGACTGCAGCTGCACTGGATAAAAACCATAAATGCTTTAGAAGTCCTCGTAAACTTGTAGATAGACTATTTTGCAATCTTTTGCACCCTTCCAAGCATTCTAGAGAACAGCTTCCGGAATTGGCTCCGTAATTCGAGGGTTCTTTTGGCCCGTGTGTTGCAACGATGTCCGACGTGAAGCACCTCCTGTTTCTTCCGCTCAAAGAGTGGAGTTGCCGCAGGAGTATAGAACGTCCTTCGTAAATAAATGGTTCTTTCTCGTCTGCCTGTTGCTACTTTGTCTGTCCGTCTAGCCCACCTGCGAAGCATTAGGATGCAAAGATGTGGAATTGTCTGCGTGTCTGCAAGATGTCTTGATTGTCTTTCATCCAAAGCAAGCAGAAACACGTGAGTCGGATTCTAAGCAGAGCAAAAACAACTTCGTAAGGCAGGTTCTGTCTGTGCTGCCCTCGAATGTAGATGTTTGAACTTGCCCTGGCCAAAACAGTAGCGCGGCAGCTTTCTGAATCGCAGTAATTAACCCTTGTCGTTTCTCACACGATGGCGCGAATGTGTTAACGCGCATGAGCCCGGCTCTGAGAGTGATCAGGGGTCAGTGAGCTTCGCTGTCGCCTTTCTGGTGTTTGAACTGTTGCCCCAGCAGCGAGTGTCTGTTAAGCAGTAACCAAAAGCTCTGCCAGCTTTTAGTACGTGAGTCAGTAGTGTGAATAAGTGAGCTTTGCTGCGACGAACGGCTGCCTGCGCGTAAATTCTTCTTCGGTGTCGGGTGAGCAGTGACCATGGCAAGCTTCGCTCCTTCTTTCGAAGAGAATGAATGTTTACGGCTTGAGTCTGGCGCTGAGAGTGGTCAGCGGTGCGAGCTCTGCGAAGCAGTGGGTGAGAGAGCTTGGCTGTGACCCGAACTGTTGCGTGGCAGCTAGTGTGCAAGCCTTGTCTGAGGCAGGGCATGAATGTTTTACGGGCTTTGAGCCCGGCACTAAAAGCGATGATTCTGCGGAGTGGGGTTGCCAAGTGAATGCATGAGGATTGCCCAAGCTGGTGAGCTTTCCGGCTAGTCAGTGACGAAGCCTTGCTTTGACGTAATCCCAGCCTTCTTTTTTTGGAGGCCACAAAACGTGGTTGCGTTGCGGTGTGGGGTTTAGGATGAGTAAGTGAGCCTTGCTGTAGTCCATGTGTGCAGCCAAAACTCTTTGTTGACATCTAGCAGGTTTTTCCGAATGCACGGATGTGAGTCCGTCATATCATGCTCATTCGCTTCTGAAATGTTGAGCCTGTGCAAGGTCGAAGCTGAGCGCCATAGTCTTTTACGTAGAAACGCGCAGCATGGGAAATCTGGATCCGAAATTGTCCGCTTGCAGAAAGCTAGGACAGGCAGACTCTACTGATCCGCCGCAGTTTGATTCGAGATTGTATGCTGCTGGGTATGAGGATACAGACCAGGGAACCTGAAAGAGCCCAGAGGTGGCGGGCAAATGATTTCACCCTTAGGACAAAGCCGGTGGTATAATACTCAGCTGCCAACTGAGTTTGATTGACTCCGGCATGTCTGGGACCTTCCACTGTTTGAATAGTGTTATACTACCCAAAGGGTGTGTAAGTGGGTTCCCTTGGTTTTTGCAGCAGATGGGGTGGGTTCCCTGTGGGTTCCCTTGTTTTTTGCAGCACTTCAGGTGGGCTACATATGGGTTCCCTTGTTTTTTGCAGCATTTCGGGTGGGTCTGTGTATGTTCTTCATTTAGCTTTCTTGTAGATTCCCATGGTTTTTGCAGCATGGACGGTGGGTTCCCTGTGGGTTCCCAATTTTTTGCAGCATTTTTAAGTGGGCTCCCATGGTTTTTCACCGTCGATACGGTGGGTTCTCTGTTTGGTTCCCGGGTTTTTGCAGCATTTGAAGTGGGTTCCCATGGTTTTCCAATAGGCTCTTTTGGCTTTTGCAGCATGTCAGCTGGGTTCCCTGTGGGTTGCAGCATTTTTAATGGGTTCCCATGGTTTAACAGCATCGACGGTGGGTTCCCTGTGGGTTCCTTGCTTTTTGCAGCATTGCAAGTGGGTTCCCATGGTTTTCCAGCATATATTGCGCAAAGGTCTGGGCGGGCTCCCTTGGCTCTTGCAGTGTGTCAGCTCGGTTCCCTGTGGGGTACATGTGGGTTCCCATGGTTTCTCCAGCTCGCGCATTTTGTTTCAGAGAAGAGTGGAACTGAAGAAGATGTTCAGGACAGCGGCTGCAGGTGTGGCCCAGTTCCATCGCACATCTTGCGCTGCATTTGGATTTGCTGCTTTGAAGTAAGGCTGCAACAAGCACGTCTGCTATCTGCAGTTTGGGTCGAGACCAAAGACGTTAAACAGGCTCACCTCTAATGCACATGAGGCTCGCCGCCCTCCTGTGGTAATGCTCTTGATAAGTTTGCTGCGGCTAAATGCTGGCACGCTGATGCGAGGATTTTGCGGCATCTACTGGCAGATGTTAATCTCAGCTTGTAGCTTCAACTGTTTCGATTGCTTGCTGTACGTGGGCTGTTTTTGCGCTGGGAAGCTCCACTTGCAGGAGCTTTTTTTTCCTACAGAATCGTAGGAAGCCTCGAAGGGCCTCCCCTGTGCGGGAAAGATCTTGTACGAACAAGAACAGAAGCACTTGTCTTGAAACGGCAGCCGATGGCAAGTTTGGCAAATTTTCCAAAAGTATCTCACATTTCACAGCATGTTGGCTTTCTTGGACGTTGATCCAAACAGCATGCGGAAGGAATTTTGTTTTTCCGTGCAGTTTTCCAGCTGAAACGGGTTCCAAAAAGCAGCTCTAGTCCGGGCACCGAAACGGGGCTCCCGATTTTGGCTTTCTTCGTTGGACATACAAGCTCACGCAATTCGGGGCCCCAGATTAGAGCTCAGATTTGGGAGCCATTTCTGGGGCCCAGTTATGCCGTTTTTTCGTCGAGCAGATGCCACATCTGCGTGCACAGCTGGCCGTTGCGTGCAACAGTATATAAACCTCGCCAGCTCTGTTTTGCATTTTGCCGGTGTTCCTTCAAAACTCAAAATAACAAGTGGAACGCTCGCAAACATGTGAACCTTGCAAACAGAACTTTCTCACACAGAGGAGGCCCTTCCAAGCATCCTAGAGAACAGCTTCCGGAATTGGCTCCGTAATTCGAGCGTTCTTTTGGCCCATGTGTTGCAACGATGTCCGACGTGGAAGCACCTCCTGTTCCTCCCCCTCAAAGAGTGGAGTTGCCGCAGGAGTGTAGAACGTCCTTCGTAAATAAATGGTCCTTCCTCGTCTGCCTGTTGCTAGGAGACTTTGTCCGCCCGTCTGGCCCGCCTGCGACAGGAGCGTTAGGATGCAAAGGTGTGGTATTGTCTGCGTGTCTACAAGATGTCTTGATTGTCTTTCGTCCAAAGCAGGTAGAAGCGCGCAGAGTCGCTAAGATCCTGAAAGCAGAGCAAAAACGACTTCGCAAGGCATGGTTCTGTCTGCTGCCCCGTCGAATGTAGATGTTTGAACTTGCCCAGGCCAAAACAGTAGCACGGCAGCTTTCTGAATCGCAGTAATTAACCCTTGTCGTTTCTCGCACGATGGCGCGAATGTTTTAACGCGCATTGAGCCCGGCACTGAGAGTGATCAGCGGTCAGTGAGCTTCGCTGTCGCCTCTCTGGTGTTGAACTGTTGCCCCAGCAGCGAGTATCTGTTGAGCAGTGACTAAGCTCTGCCAGCTTCTAGTACGTGAGTCAGTGAGTGTGAATGAGTGAGCTTTGCTGCGACGAACGGCTGCCTGCAGCGCGTAAATTCTTCTTCGGTGTCGGGTGAGCAGTGACCATGCAAGCTTCGCTCCTTCTTTTCCAAGGGAATGAATGTTTACGGCTTTGAGCCCGGCGCTGAGAGTGGTCAGCGGTGCGAGCTCTGCCGAAGCAGTGGGTGAGAGAGCTGGGCTGTGACCCGAACTGTTGCGTGGCAGCTAGTAACTTCTTCGTCTTCGGTTGAGCGTGAGCGGTTCAGCAGTGTGCAAGCCTTGTCTGAGGCAGGGCATGAATGTTTTACGGGCTTTGAGCCCGGCACTAAAAGCGATGATTCTGCGGAGTGGGGTTTGCCAAGTGAATGTATGAGTTAGGTGTATTTAGAAAGCCGGTGTTTGGACCCCCCTGAAATCCAGGTCAAACTATTCTAATATGTTTAGAAATATCTTTTATAATATTCTTAATATTTTGTGAATATTTAATAATGTTTATTTAATATTCTAATAATTACAATAATATTGTAAAAATATTATAATAATATTATAATAATATTCTAATAATATTATATATTATTATAATAATATATAATATTATTATGATAATATTATAATAATATTATACTAATATTATTCAATAATGATCCAATATTTTCAAAATATTTATGACTATTTATGAATATTTTTCTAATACCATTGTAGCAACAAAGAATATTGTTACATGATCATATTCAACATTTCGTACTGTTGCCACGGAATCTCATGCGATGTAGCAAGCAGCAAGAATAATGTATGTTTTTATTTTTGTGGTCTTGGCCAGGGTATTTTGCTCGCTGTTTCCGACTTTCGCAGCATGACTTGACTGCCGATTCGGTTGTAGTGCGTAACAGCAGTAGCAGTGTAAGTCAGTGTTGTTTGTCAGTAGCGCCGGGGAAGTTGTGGCGTGTGCCGTGGATGCCATGGATCTTCAGCAGCTTGCTGGGTTGGCGCTGCAGTACGGCGGAGGGGGTCCAAGGCAGCTCGGGCCTCCTGG
This sequence comes from Symbiodinium sp. CCMP2592, assembly GCA_905221615.1. Classification (NCBI taxonomy): domain Eukaryota; class Dinophyceae; order Suessiales; family Symbiodiniaceae; genus Symbiodinium; species Symbiodinium sp. CCMP2592. The sequence goes on from CAJNDT010002890.1 coordinate 617,408, forward strand.
CCGACGTGCTGGGGGCGGTGGCCGACGTGCAGGGCCTTTTGGCCGACGTGCGGGGCAAAACGCCGCGGAGAAGGCTTGGAACCGCAAGCAGGAAAGTCGCAAACGGGCCAAAGCGGGCCACCGCAAGCAAGCTGATGATGCCTTCACCTTGCAAGCCCAAGCTTCCAACAGCCTTGGCCGCAGCAGAACCTCCGACCATCTCCTGCCCGAAAGCAGCAGAGCAAAGCGGCCTCAGGCCAAGGGAAAAGGCCAGTGGAAGACTTGGACACCTGAAGCTGTTCTTCGCGCAGGCTTTGCCAAAGAATCCATGGCCAGCCGTGAAGTTGCGGCCCAAGTGGACGGGGGCAGCCCGATGCAGGCCTTGGAGACCAAGTGTTTCGTTGCTGACTGCATCGAAACGGAACAGAATGAGGGATTGGCTCGGCTTGTGAGCCAAGTAGAGCATGACGCAGGCGAGGGGCCCGCGTCTTTGGCATTTGCAATTTACAACATGATGTGGGACGAAACTGAGCTGGAGCTAGCAGTAGACGACTTTGGTCCTGGTTCGTGGAGTGTTTTAGCTTCCCACGCACAGCTCACAGTCGCTGTTTCCGGGCAAGTGAGGGATGCAGACATCATTCGTGCACCCAAAGGCATTCCAACCAAGAAGGCCACCACTATGTGGCCGGCATTGTGCTCTGGTTCTGGCGGCCTTTGGCCAGGTGTCTGCAACATCAATGCTGAGCTGAGGGCAGTTTTGGTAACCTGTGATGCTGCAGCTTCAAACCTGAAGCTGTTGAGGTACCTTGAGGCGACGTGTCCCGACAACGTTTTATTGCTTCCGACGCTCTGCACGCAGCACAGAAACGGCAACGTCATCGAAAGGGCAACCAAATTGCTCGGCATCTTGCCTGGTTGTTTTGCGGTGGCGAAAACTCTGAAGTCTGGCAGTCTTATGCGACATGTCGTGAAAGGCTTGCAAAAAGCCATGGAGCGACGCTTGGTCGTCTTGGACGATGTGCCGCCAGGTCTTCAGGATGAGTGGGCTTTTAGCCAGCGTTGCTCCCAAGCCCTCCTGGAGCTCATCGCATCCAACTCCGACAACGCTGACTCCTGCGACTCCGTCGACGTGCCTGGCAAGCGAGCCGCTGTGGCGAGGGAGTTCCAGAAGTTCTTCTCTGGGCCATGGACAGGACCGGCTTGTTTGCGCGTGGCATGTCTAGACTGTCGAGTGTCAGTTCGGGAAGCCGATGGGTGTTTGGGAATTTTACTTTACGCTTCACGAGGATGTCATTAGATAAGATAAGACATTAAGACATGAGACATGAGTCATTAGTCATCACGCCAAGTCAGGTCATCATTAGGCCATTCGGTCATTGACATGATGCATTTAATTTAATGTCGTTAATGTACTTGACTTTTCGATATTGACATTGATGTTGAGATTTTGAATTGGTTCAGGTGGTGACATGCTGATATTGATGGGTGGTAGTTCACTAAAGCGGTCAGTCCTGGTTATACTGTTGCAAGTTGCAATGCTATGCTTCATTACTTCATTGAAGCTGTGACAGTATCCCATGGCACTCATTGACTCTTTGTTTTTATTATCGCAGCTTTTCGGCTTTGCAGTTTGCGGAGTTCGAATTCTGGCAGCTGCATCTGTCTCTCATAGCTTTCGGTTCCACTTCACTGGATTCTTCGCTGCGAATCCCACAGCCGCTTCTCTTTCTCTTTGCGAACTCTTACGGCCGCCTCTGGCGGGGTTCAGCTCTTGAACTCCCGCGGCCACGATGGCTTCCTCGGCAGCGAGCCTTGCAAAGATGTGCCAGAAGAACGGCTTGTGCAAAGCGTTTTATCCCCAGGACCTGCGGCACGACGTGTGCCGAGGCCTCTGGCCGAGTGAAGAGATGCTCGAGGACACCGACAAGTGCGTGAGAGCCATAAAGGCCTTGAACTCGGTCCTTGTCGCAGACAGCTATGGCGGTGTGGACGCGGTCAAGTGGGCCCGCAACGTCTACAACTCGAGGCCGGTCCAAAACTCCATCCAACACATACATTACTATACTATATTAAATATTATATTACTTACAATGACTTACAATCACACAACGAACTGAACATTAATTTCAGAATTTAGAGCGATACTGATGAGAACAACTTGAAGACCCGAAAAACGATAATGATAGTCATGTCATGCCATTGTGTCATTGTAACGTCATGGTATCATGTTAAGAAACAAACCAACGCATAATACATCTGATTCGATATAATAATGTTATCGCACTTATTTAACTTGTTTAAATATGAGTTGCACTGCTACCTTCTTGCAAACTGAAACACTATAAAGTTCAATATACGACCTGCGCTGCTGAGGCTGAAACCTTCTACTTCTACGGATAGTTCAAGTTAAGTCAAGTCTCGCCCAAGACCCCGGATTCCTAGGGCTCGTTTGTCCTGCCATGCTGTTGCATAGTTTAGTTAAGTTAATGGTTGTAAGTTGTATTGCCTAAGCTAGGAATCTAGTCATGCGCCCTCCACAGGCATCCCCTTCACCTGGTCTTAGACCTGAGTGCAATAAGCCCGGACCTTGGCACTGGCTGCCTTTGGCTGGGGGGTGAAGCTGCAAGCAGCGACATCAACCTCCTCCAGAAGAACGGCATCTCCGTCATCCTGCCTGCGGCGAAGAAGCCGGCGATCGCCGAGAGCGTCACCCTGAAGGTGTATCCACCGTTGGATGGCACCGGCGTAAGCCAAGGTGACATACAGATGAGCTATGTGCTGGAGGTCTTGGACCAGGTTATCGATGACCTTCTGAACGGGCTTTCAGTGCTCATCCACTGCATGAACGGAGCGCACAGGTCTTCGACATTGTTGGCAGCGATGTTGATGCGCATGTGCGACAAGGGAGCCCACGAGACCATGAACTACGTCACGGCGTGCCGCAACATAGTCGACTTCAACAGCTACCCTCCTAAACGCCAAGGGCGCGTGGCTTCCCTCAGGCCAGCAGACTTTCTGGTTCAGCAGGAGAAGGTCATCCGGGCAGGGTCTGCTGACCGCGACATTGTGGTGGACTTCAACGACATGCAGACCCCGATGTTGTTCAGGAGGAAGTGCCTCGAGCTGGGTTTCAGGACAGTGGCGGCGAGACCCAAAGCACTCACAGCCCCCCAGCACTTCAGCCTGTCGTCCTCTATGGCTATGGAGGATGTTGAGCAGGGCAGGAAGAGGCGGTGTCCGCAGCCCATGGCTCCCCCGCAAGTTGTGAAGAGAGAGGAATCCTCGGCCTCGGGTTCTGAGTCAGGGTTCCCTGAGCAGGGCATGGTCTCTGACCAGGGAGGAACAACAAGTCAGTACGAGATGGTCACCTCGAACCCGGCATTTGAATCCGACATCTACGCCGACTCGGATGCCCCTGGAGCTCATTCATTACATTCGATTCGCAAGTTTAAATTTTAACAGTTGCCAGTAATCGGTAACAGTTCCATACGTAAGCCTAGGCCTAAGCCTAAGCGGTTAGGGCTGAAGATTGTAAGCTAGGCAGGTAGGCCATAATAAGTGTTATAATAACACTATAACACTTTGTAGCTCCAACTGTATCCGCAGTGTACAAATCAGAAATCATATTAAACGTAAAATGTGAAATATTCTATGTGTGGTTGTATTTCAGTATTCTATGTCATATACTCAAATACTGAATATTGAATATTGTATAAACACCGTTATAGTGTAGTTGTAGTAGTCGTCGTCTGAGGGGGATTATGACTTGGTCAACATTACCTCCGATGCTGCTGACAGCATGGATCGCCTCGTCAACCGTCGAGAGAAGCGCGTCTCGGACTCGGACCATCAGTCTGAGGACGTTGGCGAAGCTGATACAGAAGAGGTTCGAGCAAGCCAGTTCAGCAACCTTCGAGCGATCATGTATGACCTGAAGCAGCTGGATGCCAAGCTTTCCAACTTTATGATGAATACTGACCTTGCCTCTGGTAGTGGTGGGCCTGCGGCCGTGTCGACCCCCCGACCCTCGATCCAGACTGTTTGTAAGCCAGCTTTTGTGTTTGCTTCATTTTTCATTTTTCTACACGAGTCCGGCCTTTGGCAATTTTGCTTCCTAGAATTTTGGATCCTGTCATCATGCTTCAGGCTTCAGGACAAGGAGTCTTCTTTTGATTCTTTTGTGTTTGGCATTTGGTGTCAAATCGGTCAAAACTCATGAGTAGAGGTAAGTTAAGTTGGTGACTGTTGTTGCAGTGTTGCGAGACATGAGGCCGCGAGATGGACACCGTCGGGGATGCAGAAGAGAGTGACGACAGTGCCAACTACCAGCCAGGTCCAGCACCTCCTGCTGATGCAAACCAGGATGACGACGCCGCCGCCGCAGCAGAGGAAGAAGAGGCAGAAGAGGACGCACCGCCAAAGGACTTTGAGGAGGTCATGAGGGAGCTCGAAGGAGCTGGGGCAGCCGGTGAGGTCTTGGACCGGGTTGTCAAGCTCTTGGAGTCCCAGCGTCTCCAAACGCAACGACTCCTGCACCAAGAGGAGGAGCGTCGCACAACCAAGGGCATGGTCGACAAAGTGCTCGGCACGATGTTTCCTGGTCGTAATTCACGTGTCAAGCTGATGAGTCAGTCTATGACAGTCTATGATTACTAAGACTATGACTATGGTTGATGTGCCTTAGACTCAGACTTTGACATAGACTTGGACGTATGGTTTTCACGTGTTAAAGTTGTTAAAGAGCTGTAATAGTAGTTTGCACGGTTTTCTCTGTTATGTTCAAACATTTGCTTTTCTGCGGTTTGGGATTGCAGCCTGATTCAACTAATGACTGCTGTCTACAGACTACCATGATCATGCGTGAAGTATCCTTCTGTTGCTTTCCAGTTTTCTTGTCGTAACTGGGGGCCGCTCAGGTTGTCCAATCGACCACAGGACGTGATGCCGATGCTGGAGGTGCTCGGCCCAGCGCAGATCATGGCGCTCGCTGACACGAACGGGATGACGATCTTGCATCACGCTGCAAGGATGGGGTATTACCTGGTCTGTGACAAAGTCCTCTCAGTAAATCCTGGAATGGCCGATGCAATCACAAAGGTCGACGGAAAGCCAGCAATGTGGACTCCGCTCATGGTTTTGGTTGACCAGTGGGTCTTTACGGACAATAAGTGCAACGTCCTGAAGAGTTTGATCGACTACTCCAGCGTGCAGACGATCATGTCACGGTCTTTGACTGGGTCCACAGCATTGATGATGGCTGCGTCGAGAGGAAGCTTGTCTATAGCTTGGCTTGAAACACTCTTACGCAGTAATCAGTAAAACAGTAAAACACAAGTCACAACCCTAACAAATTAAGCAGACAGCCCCAAAAGTGAAACTTTTTGGGGGAACCCAAAGCTAGGGCTAGACTTAATTAATTAACTGACTTAACTGTTACGAAAGACTCATACCTGTCATAAGTCATGACAGAACTTACAGTTAGCAACTCGAAAACTTTTCATACTATGCCAAGTTACTTTGTTTTAGGCTTTAGTCACTTTAGTCAGTAGTCAGAGTCTAAATTCAGAGCCTAAGACCTACCGTGAACTTAGTGAATTTCAAACTTTTCCTGAAGCCGTAGTTGTTGAAAGTTGAAACCAAAACCAGGCAATGACTATGTGGTGAAGAGGATCCTCTTCGGGCTCTATTACAAGATGGGGTCCTCAGAGGCGGCTTTTTCCAGGATTTCGCAGCACATCAACCAGCAGGGTCCACATGGCAAGGGATGTGTGGATGCCGCTCTCAAAACCCGCATCAGTCTGGCCAATTACTTGCAGCGGACATGGGGTGGTGTGCCGCAGCTGCCACCGCCTTCCTATGAGTCTGCTTACCGCTACGACCGCACCCCAAGACGCGGATAGCCGGCCTCTGGCCTGGTCTGAGCAAGTTGCGAGCTCTTTGCGATGGCCGATGCTGATCTATCTTGCCGGCCCCTTTTCAGTGAGCTGCTAAGCTAATTGTGTCAGACCAGACCATGTAGAGTTTTGGAGTCTCAAAGAATCGAGCGCAAGGCCAAGGCACCGTGCCGCGTAAGGGTAGTCTGATTGATATTTTTATGGCCCTATAGCCTTGACTGTTCTGGCCTCCGGTCGGTGCCGTTGGTTTTGCTGCTTGAGCGCACAAGTCTTCTGGAAGCACAACAGCGCGGCGCTTCCAAAAAAAACGCAACCAGTGTGCCAGTGTGGTTCCGTGTGCAAGCTGAAGCTGACAATGCATAGAATTGGGACTGTGTGTGACTTTGTCAACTTTGTCTTTGTCACTTTTGTGACCTGCAGGACCGCCCACCCACGTTTGCAAAGATGGCTGCTGTGACAGCCGCGCGCAGAGCGTCGAGAAGGCTGTGGACTTGGTCCGAAGGTTGTTCGTGCAGCAGCTGTGCATCCCTGCCTTGCTGCGTGGCCTTATGGCATCATGGTGTGGTGGAAAGGCAGTCCCAAGAGCTAGCTAAGCAAAACAGGAGAACTAAAGTTGCGAAAGTACATCAGCCACAGCCATGGCATTCATTTCGGTTATCGTAGCAGTTCAAAGTTCAATTGGTTCACTTGTCTGAGTTGATTTACGTAAGTCTGTGTTGAGTCTTAAGTTTTAAGTTTTGAGTTCAAGTCTCAGTTTCAATCCAAGTTTGGGGTTTCGGCCTTTCTTTGAGTTGCCAGTAGACAGTAGATGCAGGGCAGTCAAGGTGTTCAACCGCCATTTGCAATTCAATTGATATTGAGTCAGTATAAGTATAAGTAATACTAGTAATACACCAGCGACTTTACCCAGGAACAAATGGACGACTGTTTCGCCTTGTGCTACGGTTGTGGCTGGGATGCAGCACTTCTGCGGCATCCTGCCAGGTGTGTTCGCAGAGTGCTTTCCAACATTGCCCTCAGGGCGGGTTTCCTCCGAATCGGATGGTGAGCCTGCAGGAGAAGCAGAGGCCTCGCAGTTGGGGGTCATTGACCAGACGAAGCTTTGGCGCAAGTTGGCCAGAAAGCGAAATCGAAAAGCTGCTGTTTTCCTGGCAGATGCGGCATCAGCGTTTTTGACCCTTCTGTGGGCTGTGCTAACGGCTCCTGTGATGCGAATTCATTTCGCCTTGTTCAAACAGGCGACATGGCTCTCGGAGCGGGTGCAGCCCGAGGACACGGACGACTTGCAGGCCGACCTGGCTTCTACGGCGGCATTTGTCAAAGGAGCCATGAACCCCGCCTACACAGTTCTGGCACTGCTCGTGTCCATGGTTTCGGACTCACGTCACAAATTGTGGCTTCCATTAGTCGGATGCTATGGCGATGTGTTGACATGGACTCAAGACAAGCTCCGAACTACGCGGCGGTGTGTCTTTACCATCATCGGCCAAATGTGGCGAAAGCTCATTGATGGCTGGGAGCGGTACCCCTGGCGTTTGGTTGAGCTTTTGGAGGCCTGTGGCCAGGATGAAAAGAAAAAAATTGCTGACCAGTTTTTGGCAGCAAAGGAATGCTGCCTGGATTCGTTCAGTGGCAAGCTTCAGAAGCTTTGCCAAGCAAAGGATCTGTTGACGAGCGAAGACGCTGAAAACGTGGACGCGGAGCCTGACGTTGATGAGGAGCGTGAGTCATTCTTGATGAGTGAAAAGTGTGAGTCTTTCCTGGCAGCAGTTTTTGACAGGGTGGTTCCAACGTCGACGTATGTCGAGCGAATGTTTGCTCGGTTTAATTCGTGGACGGAGACCAAAGGCCCTAAGCTGCGCCTTTCCCAGCTGGCAGCCAAGCACTTCACGCAAACCTTCACTCATTTGGTGGACAACTGGAGAAAGCAAGGAATCAAAGCTGGCAAGTTCAAGAAGCCCATCAACAACAAAAGCAGACCGGCGTGGGTCAAAGGCAAGCGGAAGAATTCCTCGGCGACGGGCTTGCATTTGTTTTCGGAAATGTTTTGCGCACAAGAGTCCCGACGACGCTTGGCCTCTGGCCAAGTCGAAAGCTGGCCTCAGTTCATGCGGCGTGCCAAGAACGTTTGGCAAACGTTGGACGTCGATGATCGGAAGCAGTGGCAGCGCCTGGCCAGAGCACAGAATCTGCAAAGCAAAGCTGCTTTCATCGCTGAAGCTCGAGCTCGAGTGCAGGCCGAGACGGCTGGCGGTCCGTGGAACATAGCCTCGAGCAGCGGCTTTCCCCTTGACCGACGGGTGATTGTGAAACACCATGGTGCCAGGAAGGCGAAAGTGACAGCTTTCCGTCAGCGGACCAACAAGCTCCAGCCAGAGAATTTTGATTCCATGGACGCGTGGCCTGAGTCGGAGTATACGCTTTTTGCAAAGTGCTCTCGCCGGTCATGCGTTGCCACCCTGAATGATTCGCAGCAAACCGCCTTTGGCGAGCTGCACGATGTTTTGGTTCACGTCATCATGACGCACGCTCCACTGCCGTCGGCGCACACGGAGGAGCCCCTGGTTCTGGGCCTGGCTACTCCAGCAGAATCTGCAGAGGGATTTCGACTTTTTACATTTAGACTCGTAATTATTCGTAATTGTAGTTATAACCGTAATTGTAGTTATAAATAAGCTTTAAACTTTAAACTTCAATTTTTTAGCTGGTTCGTTTAAGTCCAAGGCCAAGGTAAAGGCTTAGGGTTGAGATTACAAGCATTGAAACCTGGAGGTTTAATCTTGATGTTTGGGTGGCCGGGGAGTTGAGTAACTTGAAACTAGTTCAGTTGATTAGTTCTGAAGCATGGCAAAGTATGGCATGGTGACTTTTTGAAGCACTCGCAAGTCGCGAGTGAAACTCGCATGGTTGTTGCACTTCATCGTTTCTGTTTCTGGTCCAGGTGATATCAGTGAAATCTCTAGACTTTAGAAACTTTCGACTTTTAAGACTTTCGACTCTAGACTTTAGACATTTAGTTTTAGACTTTCTGTGGGCTCTAGACTCTAGACTCTAGGCCCTAGGCTTTAGCCGAGCCCCCGCCGAGGCTTCGGATGCCACCGACGTCACTGAGTACTTTGTGCTGGCCTACCACACTCGAAAACCGCCGATTGATGCGGCTTTTGCCAAGCTGGCAGTCCGTGATGATGTTCCGGGGGATGGGGTTCACATTTGCCTCAAGCTTGCAAAAACAGGCACTGGGGACTTGGTCCTGATGTCAGACAAGGATCTGGCTCACGCCTTGGCGCAGCAAGCCACCGACTGGGCGTTTTTCGTTCTGGCAGTGGGTCGGGTCAGGGATCTCAGCGAGTTTGACATTACATCCTCTTATTTTGTTGATCCCGGTGAGGCAAAAGCAGCTCGTGAAACCGAGCGCCAGAAGGCAGCAGCCTTGGCTGCTCTTCGACAAATGACAAACCCCAAGCCGAAGCCTGATCCAAAGCAAGGGACTGGCAAAGCCAGCGGCAGTAGTGCAAAGAAAAGCAGCAAGGATTCTGCAGCCACGGTCGACAAGGCAAAGCTGGAGAAGCTTGAAGCAGCGGCACTGGGCCTGGGTCACTCATCCTCATCATCAGGATCTGAGAAAGACCAAGCAGCTATGGCCTTCGGCCTAGTGACATCTCGCCAGGAGAATGTGCAACCCAGCTTTTCCGGAGCAGCCAGCTCCGGTGCCTCTGGCAGCGTCCTTGCATCTCGTCCGGCTGAAGCCGAAGCTGAAGCCAGAGATGAGAATGAGGTGGCGGCAGTCCCCCCACCGCCAGATGCGCCAGCAGAGCGGAGACCTCGCACTATGCAGCGCAGAAGTGTTGTTTGGGGCTCTTGCCCGGCGTTCCAGTTGGCGCCAGTGTATCGGGCCGGCCAGCACATGGGTTTCAGTGCTTTGTGCCACCGGCACACAGACCCTGGCGTGGACCTGATCTGCAAAAAAGAAATCTCGGCGGTGGGGGGGCTGCCGCATGATGTTTGCCGCTTGCGGCTGAAGCGGTGGCTGGTGGCTGGCTTGGATGACGAGGACTGGCCGGAGAAGAAGCGAGAGTTTCACATTAGCATGGGCAATATACTCCTCCGGGATTTTTCCCAGGGCAAGACGTCGGAGGAGTTGGACAGGATTGTGCAGCATGTGTCGTCTTAGCCTTAGGCCTTGGTCTTTAGTCCTTAGTCCTAGGCTTCGAGCCAAGTCTTTGAGTTATCTTTGAGTCTTTGAGGCTTGAAGGCCTTGGGCCTTGGGCCATGTCTCAGTCAGAGCCCACTGAACGGAGGCAATGGCAAAGGCCAAAGGCCGAAGGCCTTGGGTCGAGTCCTTGCTTCCAGAGCGGAAAGTCAGAAGCTCCTTGACACCTTGACTCATTGACTGGAGGCAACGATGTGAAGGCGCCGAAGGCCCAAGGCCTTAGGCCCAGTGCGTTTCGCACTTCCGGAACTCCTCCTGATAAAAAAACAGGGCGCTGCATGCCGCGTGGCCAGGAATCAATGTGAAATGCCAGAGGCAGGCCAAAACTCACAGCACCAGGGCTTGAGGCATTTGCGGCCGCAGCCATTTGGGCAATTTAAAAGTCTGTCCGAGCCTAAAGCCCTGTAGGCTGTAGTATCGTAGGTCCTTAGCTCTGGTCTAGGACCTAGGAGAATGTACGACCCGCTCGATGATGTTCCTTCGTGCATCGCAGCTGCAAATCCAGCGTGGCGGCAGTTTGTGAAAGGCCCTCACAACGATGGGCTCGAGCGGCTTGATCTTGATCATCCATTCTTAGCACAGACACCGAGCATCTTTGCACCGTTGGAGATTGAGATTGATGATGATAAACATGACAGTCATGATGATGACGATGAGGATGAGCACAGCCGCGGCCCATCAGATGATGGTTCAAAGGCAAGCAGGGCCGAGGCTGAAGACGAAGGCAGTCCATCCCAGGCCCCTTGCTCGGGCACCGCCACTGACTCGGACGTTGAAGGCCCAGGGACAGAGAACACGGACTCAGACTCAGACGCAGCCTTGGGCCCAGACTCAGACTCGGATGATGCCCAGCACGAGCTGACCTTCATCAAATCGTCAGCAACAGTAACAGAATCAAAAGGGCGGTTCTATCCTGCTGAAGTCAAGAGTAGAGCGCCTCAGGCGGACGTGATGCCGCTGCCAGCCTTCTTCCTGCAGCAGCCATCAAACACGGGCTACGCAGTGGCCAAGGCTGATGAGCTTGGTTGTGGCTCTGGTCATGATGCCGATGCTTCAACGCCTCCGCTTTTAGCAGCTCCTGGGCCTTTGGCCGGGGCAGAGTTCATCGCGTGCTCCTGTTTTCGACAAGGCCACATCAAACTTCCTTAGACTGTAAGCTTGAAGCCTTAGGCTTAAGTCCTTAAGTTCCTTAAGCTTAGGCTTAGGTCCTCAAGTCTTAGGTCTTAGGCTTAAGCCTCATGGTCTCAAGATTTAAGACTCTACTTAGGACTCGGGTTTTCAGGCCCCAGCCTCACTCTCAAGAGTTTAAGTCAAAGAACTCTAAATAAATATGTTAAGCCCCAAGACCTAAGCCTAAGCCTGCCTGAAGCCTCAGGGCTAATGTTTTGAAGGCAGTGGTGCATTTCACTCAGCTTGAAGCCCCAGCCAGGCTTTCTCAGCTTCGCTGATGTCCAGACACTTTGCGATCGGCTGCCTGGAGACAGCCTCCGGCTTGGAGTTCAAGAAGCTGCTAATGATGGCGCCAAATGCATTTACTTTGGTGCATTCTCGCGTGGTGGCATCACAAAGCTGAGAGCATCCACAAGGCGGTTCCCGACTTGCGCTCGGCTTCTGGCCCAGGTTTTTAGAACGCATTCGCCCTCACATCGTTTCACCACCATGGCCTTGATCAGAGATGTCACTTGTTTTGCATTTGATCGGCGGACTGAAGTGAGCAGGGGATTGTGTGTGGATCGGCGTAAGAATGGGGCAGATATGTTTCTACAAAAAGTAGGCAAGTATTAGATAGAGAACAAATTCTAAGGATAGATGACGGACGGACCGGTCACAGATCGATAGGCAGGATGGATATTGTTTTGTGAAGTATGAATGTATATATTATATTATATATCTATATATTATATATTAGATCAGATTATATATACATATAACAGAATAATACGAAAATATAAAAATATATGTATTGATGATGATATTATATATATGTATATATAACATGAATATAAAATATATGTGTTTGTCAGCTAAATTTACTGGATGACTATGCTTGTAGTAGCATGCTATATATATATATATATATATATACTGCAGTTGCTATAGTAGAAAGTCAAAGTCTTTACAATGCCTGATGTCACGTTGCCTTGTTGGCTTTTGGCACGGGTCCTTGACAAAACAGTTTCAAAACAGGTTAAATCCTCCTGGCATTGCGACTCCAACAACATGCCTGACAGCCTGAGCTTGATCTTGCCAGCTTCGCGGTGGCTGGGCGGGCCGCTTCTTTTAAAAACATCTGGAGGCAATCTGGAGCAAATTGAGATTGCGCCGAAGGGAGCCACGGGACGCGCTTTAAGCGGGGTCGGAGCGACCTTCGATGCTGCACAGCAACATGCTACTGGAGATTGGCTCGGCATTCGAACTGTTTTGGTTGCATTCAGTTGCCGTGATCCAGGCAGGCTTGTTGACGGCGATGTGGCAACTCTAAAGGACTGAACATCCACATGCAAGTTTTCACATGACGGTTAAGACGTAAGATATCACATCATATCTTAGAGACATAAGACATGAGGCATAAGGTGGCATGGCATAAGGCCTTAGCGTTATAATTATAGATTTATAGGCTATAGGCTTAATCAGCGCAGGATTCAGGGCCTCGGGCCTAGTTAGTCTACGAGTTTACGGCCTAACCCTACGTGCGGCAAGACTTTTCAAGCCTTATAACTTGATTTAATGAGACTCAAAACTTCAGCCTTAAGGGCCTTAAGCCTAAGCTTCAAGCCAGTAAGCTAAACGACTCAGATTGACGTATGCCCTAGGCCCTATGACTATGACTCGGACCCTATGACGGAAGGCGACGCAAGGCACGTTCACGTAAGCAGAGAAAAACCTTAAGCCTTGATCATAATCCACCCCCAAAGCCAAAGCCCGTAGCCCTGAGCCCTAGAGCTTCAGAGTACAAGCCTTGAGGCTCGTAACCTGACCCAAGACTCTCAGAAGGCTGGAGAGCCTGAGGGTTTGAAAACTTTAGTCCTTGCGGCCGCAGATTTGCCCAGCCAACTCCAGCAGGTTCAGAACTTTTCAACCCAGAGCCCGCGTTACCGAAGTTGCCGTTAAGTGCACGAGGACTTGGGCTTCTACCTGCCCTCGCAGCCGGCAGAGTGGGATCCGTACATGTGAATGTTTTCCGTCTTGGCCTTGGCAATGGACTCAGTCCTTGTCTATGTGTCCATGACTTTCTGACTTTGCTGAGCTTACGGAATCGGCGTAAGGCCTAGGGGGTGTTAGGCTTTGGGTCTTGGGCCTCGGGTGTCGGGTGTGGGGCGACCGGCAAGCGTGCTGTGCAGCCAGTGTGCGAGTTTGGGCCTCGAGCCGCCGTGTCACAGCAGCCGATCATCGTTGCGAGTTTATTTGCGGCGTGAGCGCGCATGTCCGTGGCAGGTGGCTTCAAAGCCTGAGTCAAGCTAAGGCCTGCGCGGTGACGTGATGTCGTGCCCGAAAACAGGCCAGCAAAAAACGGCAGCTGTTTGTTGAGCAGTTGGGTTGTTCGTGTCTCTGAGCTTGAACTTTTTGGCCATTCCAAGAGTCTTGGAGCCTGCAGCAGACCAACACCAAGGTTGTTTCTTTTCGAATTATTTAGTTGGAGATGCAGAACCGTGAGGGATGATTAATCTAAACGCTTAGCCGCTTAGCTTTACAAGTCTCACCTATTATGTAAGTTCCTGATATTAAATTATCTGAGTACTATTGAATAGTTTCTAAACATTAGTTCAAATATTTCGATAATATTTTGGAATATTTCGACATTATTTTAGAATATTTCAAAAGATATTTCAAAAGATATTAAGATATTTCTAAAGATATTACCAAACAATATTTTTTCATTTCTCTACTTAACTTTGTGCTTTCTCTACTTAACTTTGTCGTTTCTCTACTTAACTTTGTGTTTTCTCTACTTAACTTTGTTTGTAAATATTCTCAAAATATTCTTACAAAGTTTGAAAATATCTTTTGAAATATTCTTAATATCTTTAGAAATAATTAAACATATGTTTGGACATATTCTATATAATCTGTAAATATTTAAGCTATTAATGCTGGTGTATGAACTATTCCAAAGATTCCCGACTGCCTGCCGGCATTTGTTCAAGGGACTTGTGAGAGTTCGGCGCGCGCCTGCGACCGCTGCTCGGCTGTTCTGATTGAGGTTACCATTTGGGGTTGCCCACCGCCCACCCCTTGAGGCCCAGTAAAAAATTGGCGAGAGCTACCGCTGGGGGGCTACCCCTCTAATTTGAAAGAAACAGTAAGAGTCTCGCCCTGCCCCCCCCTTCCACGCTCAACTTCACTCCCCCACCCTTGCCTTCCCACCCCCCTCCTTCCCGCCCTTTTTCCCCACACCTTCCCCTCCTTATTCCGGTCGAAGGCCTCCTTCAGCCGCCTCGGCCCTAACCCCTAAACCCTAACTAAACCCTGCACCCTAAATCCTAAAGGCACTTAAAGCTTAAAACATCCAAGGTGATTTGTGAGTTTCTTCGACGAGGCTCTGGGCGCAGGCCTTGGGCCGGGTTTCTGTGGTCTTTGGCCTCAGGCCATGTCTCAGTCCGGTGAAGAGCCTGAGGAGGTTGAAGCTGAGGCTGCAGAAGCTGACGGAGAGACTGAAGAAGTTGAAGAGGTCCAGGACTCTGACTCCGAGCAGCAGCCAGCACCTCGTGCCCCGACTGTGGCGGAGAGCTCCGTCTATGGCGGGACGGGCTACCGCATCGTCTACTCGTGCTCGAAAGCCTCGGTGTGCTGCCTTTGTCAGGCCACGTCCACCGACCCTACGCCTCTTGATGATCCTGGAGCTGATGGAGTCATTCCATGGGCGAAGTATAGGAAGGTGCAGTTTGAGGGCGAAACAGTTCGTGTTCCTGAAGGGAAGATCGACTTGATTTGTCTGAACGTGTTCCGAGCTTTGGGTTGCTTCATCTGTACTACGAATCACTTTGTACTTTTTACTTTATTAAACTTTACTTTAGACTTTAGACCGTTTCGGTGCCCCCGTGCTCAAACAGTTCAATCTTGATGTTCCGCAGTTCCGATTTCAGTTTGAATTTAGACTCCTAGACCGCCCAAGCAGCCTAAGCAAGCCGCCTAAGCCTGCCTTAAGCCCTTGAAACCTTGGCCCCAGGCCGTAGACGTTTTTTTTTGTGTCTGCGCACGTTTAGACCGTTTAGATTGCAGCTCCCAGCCGAGGCCTGAACCAGGAGCACAAAAACTACACGGCCTACTTTGACTGGGTTTCAAAGAAGGAAAATCAGCCAAAGCACAAAGGTTTCCTTGCCAGCAGAAAAGAATGGATCAAGCAACATAATGAGAACCCAGACAAAGTGAAGCTGGCTTCGAAAGGCCAGGTGCAGCAGGCAGCCAAACTGCTCAAAGAGCACGCCATCGGTGGGCGGTTGCTGGCTCCGAAGAAGCAGTTTGTGACAGAGGAGGGCTGGGATCCGGAGCTTCATGGTGGTCCCTGGGACCCTTCGAAAGTCGAGGAGCTCGAAGTGATGGGGGAAGTTCAGAAAGGCATTTGGGTGGCCGTCGGCAAGAAAGGCGTGTTCGATTACGAAGAATACGATGATCGAAGCATGAAAGAACAACATATCGAGCACGACTCTGAACTCCAGGCCATCTTTGGGAACGAGGCTTTAAGCCGAAAGCGCAAGGCAGGCGTTCGAGCCTTCCAGGCGGTGTCAGCAAAAAGGAACACTGCTGCTGTGGAGGGTCGGAAGCTGGATCTTGCCAGCATAGTGTTGCAGATGAAAGAGCAAGGAAGTTTGCCAAGCACTGGCGAGGAGAAGGCGGCCTCAGGCTCTGGTTCTGAGTCATCGTCCTCGCGCAACAGCTCTGGGCAGGACAGCTCCGACGAGAACTCGAGTGAGGACGAGAATTTCAAAGCTCAGAGTTTTTTTGGGCACAGCTCGGCAGCTGTGAAGAAACCACCAAAGGCCAGTGCGAAAGCAACTTCCTCGAGTGCTGCAGCGCCTGGCTCCAAAGCCAAGGCGGCTAAGGCTAAGGCTAAGACCGCCCCAGCAGGCGGTGGCAGCAGCAAGGCTCCTGTGGGTTCAGGGCCAAAGGCAAAGGTGGCAAAGTTGAAGGGCCTCAAGGCTAAGTCTCCTCTCAAGAAAGGTTTCCTTGGGCAAAGTTCTGGCAACACGGGGAGGAAGTCGGCTCTCAAGCAAAAAAGCGAGACGAAGGCCCGAGACTCCAGCGACAACGGCCCAGAGAGCCAGAAGTTCACCGTCGCTGCGCCGTCTTTAGAGTCTAAATCTAAAGACCAGCCCCGTGAGCAGAACATGCTCAGCTTGGATGGCCGAGCCCAGAGGACTTTGTCCACGTGCAGGGACACCTTGCAAGACCTCGACAAGAGGTTGCGCAATGTGGATCTGGATGAGAAGCCCCCAAAGCCCGACAAGGACTCCCGTGCTGCACACCGGCTGCAGAGCAGTGGCAAGTCAAAGGAGTTGACTGCCATGTCGAAGGTTGCCAAGGACCTCTTCAAGCGCATGGAAAAGAGCCCCAACAAAGACCATATCCTTTCAGAGTTGGAGCAGCTCGACAAATTCTCGGAAGCGGCCTCAGGCCTGGCGAAGTTGTTGACTGCTGCTTTGCCAGATGCCACAGACTCGGAGGCTTTGTGTTCGACTTTCGAAGCCAGCCAAGCAGCGCCCTGGCTTTCTTTGTTTTATAAACTTGAAATAACATATGACCTATTTATGACGACATATGACATATGACATATTCATTTAAGAAACTATCTATTTTCGATGTGTCAGTCCAGCCCACCCAGCTTTGCAAAGGCCCAGGCTATGTTGCGGCTTGTGCAGGCTTACTCGGCTAATTTCTTTATCACTAATTCAGTATGCGTCTGAAATCTAACGGAGTCTAACGGGTCTAGAGTCCAAAGTGGTTGTAAAGTTGAGAATTTACGGGCTTAATTGTTGCGACGGTGTTGATTTTGAAAGCTGACCGCCATAATACTTGCACATGGAATTCATCAGTGCTGGGTTAAAACATGTCATGTGGCAAGAATGAGAGGCGGGCTCGGAGTCAGGCTTAGGCCTTGCGTCGGTGTAGTGCGCTCAAGGCAAGCTTCAGGCTTAAGCGGCTTTAAGGCTTAAGGCTTAAGGCTGACGGCTTAGCGTGAGCATGCTTAGCCAAAATGTGTGAACAGAGGTAAATATTAAATAAGGCCCGGCCATAAAGCCTTCTACTGCTACTGTGGTCCGGTGACTAGTGACTAGCGGGCTGTCTGTCTGATTAATTCCGAAACCAACGTCGGACCAACGTGTCGGCTTTAGCGGCTTCAGGCCTGGGGTCCGGTTGTAGCCCAAATGCCAAATGGCCCTTACCATTTGCCATTTGCCGCAGTCACTATCCGCAAGTCTAAGTTTTCTGCGTGAAGCCTCAATGCTAGATGCCTTTTCGTAGCCATCTGCCTAATGCCTGGATGGCATAGTCTAGTCTCAGAACATCTTTTTTTTTTCCAGTCGTTCTTGTTAGTCTTAGTTTTAGTTATCTTAGTTAGTTAACTTAACTTGATTAGGGTCAGTTTGAGTCGAGTTTAGGGTTTATAGGGGTTTAGATTTAAGTGTTTAAGTTTAAGGCTAAGGCTCAGGGTGATTTGGGTTGCAGGGTTTGGGTTGCTCAGGGTTTAGGGGGTTCAAGCTGATTTGGGGTTTGGCCTTTAGGCTTTAGGGTTTGGTGGTGATCGTGTTGTTAGTGTATTGTTAGTAGTTTGAGTTTGTGTTGTCCCGTGGTAGAGTCAGGGATCACAGGTTAACAGTTCAAGTCAGTTTCAGATGAGCACATTCCCGTCACAGGCCATGGCAGCATCGAAGCATTTCGAGAACATTCAGCTCGGTCCCCACTTCACCCTGCGGTATCTCATGGCAAAGGCTACCCAGTCCTGCTTGTACAGCAAGTATGCCGACTGTTGGTTGCATTTCTGCAAAAGTAACGACCTTGTGAAAGATTTGGCAGAGCAGCTGGACGCGGGGGAATTGGAGGCTTTGATGGTCATGGAAGCCGAGAACAGAATTGTGGCTTGTTTGCGGACGATTCAAGCTCAGCATCTTCTTGGTTTGAGTGGTTCGCGTTGTCCTGAGGAGGGGCCTCTGGCCGAGGCCAGGAATCTGTGCTTAGCGATGCTGGAAACGGCCTCTGGCCCTGATTCGCTTGAATTCCTTCCAGCCTCGCTGTGCCGGGCAGCCCAGCTTGCAGCCAACATATTGGGCCACGCCGAAGTCGAAATGTCGAAGCTCAAGAAGGACGCAGAGCGTCTTGATGCTCTGAGCACAAGCTTGGAGGAGGAGGATGACAGCACCGAAGCAAGCGCTATCGAGCGCTTCTTTTTGCAGCATCCTACTGGCAAGACTTTGTGGGACTTGGCAATATCCAAGGTTGAGTCCGGCAAGAAGGAAGCCGATGCTGAGGAGGCGCTTGAGAAGTTTGCCGCAGAAGTCACTCAGTTCAGGTTCATGGCTGCGGGCCTCGGGCCGTCGGAACTGATCAGCAAAGTTTTCGAACCGCTAAAGGTGGTATGGCAAGATGCAACCCAGAAGGCAAAAGCCCTCAAGACCAAGAAAGGCGCATTGGTCAGCCGCAACGCAGAAAAGATCAACAATCGCTTGGACTCCGTCCTTGTCGACTTTCTGGCCCATTTGAAAGAAGTGTCGGAAAATTTGTTTTCCGCCAACTTGGTTGAGTGTTTGCGACTTGCCTGCATTCGGACACTGATCTTTGCAGGGATGCGAGTTCCTTTTCAGTTGCTGCAGTGGCCGGTATTTGTATGATAGCCCTAGAGATTAGTAAGATTATACTACTTATTCATGACTTCTTATTTAATTTAATATAATATACCAGTAGTTTAAGTTTACGTTACTATTGGACTATTGACTATTGGATTCTCGGATACGAGTCCTGAAGTCTTAGATCTGATAATTCAGACAACTCATACTTAACAAACTTGACGACTAATATAACAGCTGTGACTCTACTGATGCTGAGGTCGCTCATGTGCGAGGCTTTGAGCCACGACGGCAAAGTCGGACTTTCCGAAGAGGCAGAGTCAGAGCCTTCGCTGATCAACTTGGACGACATTTGGCCAACTTTGAAGCAAACTCACTACGTGGACAGTGGCTTCTGGAAGAGTCTGCCACCTCAGGAGGTGAAGTGGCTGTCGGAGTACAAGACCTTTTCTGAGATGCTGTGCCAGCTTGGTGACTTTGTGTTCCGCCGGCTTCCAGCCTTTGGTCATCTGCCAACAATGGAGCGGAGCCCCACAGTAGTGCGTGAATGGGTGACAGTGTTGCCAGAGGGTCTCAAGCGTTGGTTGCAAGCCCGGAAAAAGCAAGAAGAAGCTCCCGACCCAACGTCAGAGTCAAAGCCAACGATGTGCGAACAACAGTTCGAAGAGCTCTTCTTGACCCCATGCCGCGATCACTTGAAGGGTCTTTTTTCGTCCGGCTTAGGCAGCGTATCACAGATTGTGGCACAGTGCAAGAGTGGCATGTTGGGTGGTGGCTTGGCCAAAGACATGCAGGAACAGCTGCTGCAGCAGATTCCAGCCGCTCATCCACTCCGTTCCTTGGTTTGCTGCTTCCTGGAGGCGACCCTGGATGTTTTCCGTTTTCCAATTTTCCACTTTATGTCCGTGATTGATTGTTTGTTTCATTTATTCAACTCATTCTTTAGCTACGTGGTGTGTTTTTTGACACTTGGGAAAGCCTGTTTTAAGGCCCATGCTTCAAGTAAGTGCTGTTAGGCTATTAGGAGACTCCCACTCACATGTGACACTGACACAGGACTACAATGACAATGTCCCGGTGTGTAGGGGGCTGACGGAGTGTTTGCCTTGTCAAACCATCGTGAGCCGTGAACGAATCGCGTGAATCAAATAATCAATGTGCCATAATAGCAATAATAATTGCCAGAATAAATTAAATTGGACATAGCCATAGGGCCATAGGCTTAATCCATAATCAAAAACCAGAATCATATCATAGAATCTTAGAATGACATCATAACATAAGTCATGAGTCATAAGTCATAAGTCATACGTCAGAAGTATGACATAATTCTTTAATGTGCATGTCAACAGCGCCCTAATGCCAGAATTTCAAGTTTGTAAAGTTTAATGATGAGCTTTTTTGTTGAGTGATGGTTGCCCACTGACCGGACAAACCTGCCTACAGCTGGTTGTTTTTTTATGATTTTAGGCGGAGTCAGTCTATGATTCTATCTATGATGGTCCAGCCCAGCCTCCTAGTCACTAGTCGACTGCCTCAATCTCGGTGAATGACTGTACTTAAACAAAAAATTCAAAAACTTACAGATATAATTTATGTTAGTCTGTCAATCATAAGCACGTTCTACTTATTATAATTCTAAGCCACAAGCACCAGCTCATGCCTGATGTTCCGGATGAGGTTCTGGAGGCAGTCTAGTGAGAGTCTAGTGTCCTGGAGTCCTATGAGTCCTATATATTACTTATTACGATTTATTACTTACTACTGTATATAGTCAGAGTCAGAGTCATAGTCATGACAGTCATAGTATCCGCAGAGTCTAGTGAATTTCCGATCATTCTTCCGACTTATTGTTGGATTGGTTGTCGTGATTGTCAATATTATCAATATTTGTAGTTGCTTTTATTTTGTTTGGCTGGAGTCCAACAGTCCCATGTCATGCCTGGCCCCGAACAGTCTCAGCAGACTTTCGCCCGCAGGTCGCAGCGATCCAGCGCGGCGACGCAGCCAAAGCTGATGACTTGGCTTTGTGCAAAGGCCTCTTGGCCATGGCCGAAGGGTTGGAAAAGGCACGGGCTGAGGCATCCAAGCATGTCGACATCAAGGAGGCTTTGAAGGCATCGGCTCTCGATTCAGTAGACGAGTGGCTGCACAAACAGGGCGTGTGCCTCGGGAGCGCTTTGAAGCAGAAGTACAGCAGTCTTTGCAAGTCTTTGAGCGCCGAGTCGGAGAGCGTCCGTGCGATCTGCGAGAAGCTGCCATCCCTAACAGACGAATCTGAGTATCGTAGCAAAACCTTGCAAGTTACGCAAGCGCTGGCAACAGCTAGCCCAAAGTTGGATTCGTCTTGTGACGGTGTGAAGGGCATACTCAAGATGGTCACAATGCTCGACAAAGTGAAGTTTGGGTTTTTCACTCTCGACGTGCCGCTAAACGACGATGAGGCCTCGGGCCTGGTTGCCACTGCTTCCTGCATGTCGTCTGTTGCGGCCTTCCACGTTACCTTTGTTGCCGGGTTGTGTCTACTTCGCTCGGAAGACTTGGGGAAATCAAGTCCTGCCGGCAAGCAAACACTGAAGAGCTTGTCCGAGCTGGTGCCTACCCTGCAGGCCAACCTGCAGAAACTTGCCGACGACACAATCACTGCAGGATTGAAGGCGCAGGGCAAGAACATCCTGGATGAGGTCATTGCACTCACTGCATCTTCGAAACCTGCAAAGAAGGACTCCACTGCCGCCGCCGAGAAGGCCTCTGAGATTCCAGATGAGGCAGCGAGAAAACCCGAGAAGCCCCAGAAAGAGAAGAAAGAGAAGGATAAGAAAGACTCCAAGAAAGAGAAAGACAAGGACAAGCAGCACAAGGACAAGGATGAGAAGAAGCGCAAAACGAAGGCCGGCGGCAAACCCTAAGGCCCTAAGGCCCTGAGGCCCTAGCAAGGCCCTAGCAAGGCCCCAAAGTCCTTGTGTATACCGTATGCCAGGCACGTAATATATATATATATATATATATATATAACAAGTGTTTTTCTAGAAAAGCCATTATCAATTTATGGCATGGCTTATGGCATATGTCGCATATGTCATCTCTCTATGACAATGCCATGTTTACTGACAAGTAAATGCATGACAGATACTAATTCTGCTTCTGCCCCGAAGTTTGCTGTTGAGTTTTTAAATTCAACGTCCTTTGCGTTGAATTGTAATACTAGAGCCGGCCTTCAGATCATGAAGTCGTAAACCTCGTAAACCCTTCTAATATTCAAATAACCATGTCTTATGCCTTAAGCCTTAAAGTTTAAGCCCTAAAGCCTTAAAGTCTTGCCTTAAGTGATTTGTGCTTTTTTAGACTTATGTGACTTATTAGTGTAATTTATGTTAGTGCCTGAGTGCCTGACTTGAGACTTCGAGAGCAAAGTGCGCTTGAATGAGCCGCAATCTTTGCGACAATTTCTTAAATGTATTTTATTGCAGCATCAACTGTAACAAAGGAAGAGGACGCGAAGATTGCCGGTGCTGAGGACTCCTCCAAGCAGAAAGACGGGAAGAAGAAGGACAAGGGTGACAAGGGCAAGCCGAAATGTCAGGAGAAAGCGATTGAAGCGAACAAGGAAGAGCCCGCGGCGAGTTCTTCGTCGAAGAAGCCCGGTCAGCAAATCTCGAAGCTGCTGTCCATAGTTTCCGAGCAGGCGCCCACCAAGCGAGGGCGAGGGCGAGGGCGTGGTCCACAAAAGAAGTGAGCCGGTCTGAGACCCAGGTCCGAGCCCGAGCTGCCAAGTCTGTTTGGCGGGTGGCCAGCGGCCAGTTCTTTTTTCACGTTTTTGCTTGCAATGTCCGTCCACAGGATTGAATTGCGATCCACAGCGCAGCTTTTGCAGATGCTCGGCGCCAGTCAGGCCCACTGGCTTCGGCCTTTGGCCACGGCGCCGTTTCACAAGGATGCTCGAGGAAGGTGGCTCGGTGAAAACGAGCAGTGACTTGCTTGATTTTGCTGCACTCTCATCATTTTTTATTTCGCTTCCCAGCATTCAATCAGTAATCAGTCGCTAGTCGGTTAGTCAATCAGTCATGTATATTGGTTGGAGTCTGCGTATTTCAGTGCCGTAGCCGTGTCGCCGTTTGTATTGCTGTGCTGCTGTGAATAACAAAGCACGATAGCGCCATTGGACGATTGGACCATTGCCATCGTGAACACTGGTAAGTTACAGCGATTGCATCATCATCATCATCATCATCTTCATCTTCATTTCTTCATCTTCACGGTTCATTATTCATTATTATTAAACTGATTAAACTATCACTACGATTATATCACAAATCCTGTGCCTGTGCGATGAGCCAGAAACATGATTTAGTGTTAATGCAGCTGCCATGCCAGTGCCATTCTATTGCATGTTCCGCTGATTTGTTATTTGACAATGCTTCAGTATTCTCAACCGACTGAAAGACGCATTTGTTGAGATCGCTTTCATTGCTGTTGATTTTGCTTAGTAGGCGCTCCTGAAACCTTGTAATCTTGTAATATCAGTTCACAACAGCTTGCCTTTTCAGCTTGTCAAGTCGCAGCAATTTTATCCTTAGATTGTGATGCGATTTGACCGCACAGGCGCAGCCTGTAGTTGCTCCGCAAATCCCCAGCCATGTCGGGGCCTGCCGCCAAGGCCAAGAAAACTCGCTTGCTGGAGCCAAATGAATCGGATCACTCGGCGCTGATGCTCAAGGCTTCAGGTCGAGTTTGCAGTGCCAGTGACATTGCCGATGGCTCCTTGCTGCTTCGCTTGGCCAAGGAGAACTTGCAGACTTTTGCCTCAGACTTTCCCAAGGAGCATTTGGCCTTGGGCCCAGTTGAGCAGCGCAAAACAGAGCTGTCTCTGAGCTGGGCCAGTTGTTGTTCCGGCTCAGAAGGCCTGCACTTTGTGGTCGAAGCCTTGAACGAAGCGATGAATGAACTTGGCCTGAAGGTGCACTTGAAACACAAGTTTTCCTGCGAATCCAACAAAGACAAGCGTGCTTGGATTCGGCAAGTATTGCTCTCGACCGCCATCGAAGAACAAATGCCGATTTCTGGCTCCGCTCCTCTGAAAATGCAGCCAGATGGCTGCATCTTTGAGGATATTACGGCCTTGGGCCAGGGTGAAGCCGGATGCGCCGTCCACGACCGTTGCTGCCCAGTCGAGACAGTAGATTTGCTGGTCCTTGGGACGTCGTGCAAAGACCTCAGCAGAGCCAACGCAGGTCGCAGCAGCCAGGAAAGCTTGGTTCTTGAACAGTCCACGTCGAAAGGCGGCTCGGCGCAGACCTATCATGGCTTTCTGGGCTACGTGAAGGCGTGCCGGCCCAACCTCATTCTGCACGACGACTAAATTTAGACTGAGTGTATAATTTGTGTAGTATTTAGTATTTTGTATTTACTGCTAACACCTTAGTCGAAGTGTTTCATCATGAAATCTTGTCTACTGCCTAGGCTGCCTAGTCTTAAGCTTCGTAAGCCGTAAGCCGTAAGTCTCAGATACCAAAACTGAAGGTTGTAAATCTCAAAGTTTTATGAAGTCCGATGTTGCAGTTATTTCTGAGTCCTAGGCTGTAACTATGCTGCGATGCCAACTATCCTGTCCTGTACAACGAGGCTAGTTCCAAGTCTTCGGTGTTGTAGGCCTTTAGGTTACGGTTACGGTTTAGGCTTAGGGGCTTAGGCTTAGTTAGGCTACGGCTTAGGGCTTAGGCTTAGGGTTCTGGTCAGTGTTGGCACAGTGTTGGTGAGTATTGCATTAGTACAGGTGGTCAGAGTCATTGTCATTGCCATTGCGGGTCAGTGCACTGTGCAATTTACTATTAGTTGAAGTTGAAGTAATTGATTTCGAGTTGAGCCTGCTTTCATGCAGTTGGTTGCACACAAGCACGGTGGAATTTTTTGCCCGTGGCCAATATTGCAAGGTACGAGAATGTGGATGCCATCGACGAACAGCTTTCAGCCAATGCCCAGACGAACCTCGACTTGCTGCTCGCCACTCTGGAGGCCTTGGATTATGCTGGGCAGGTGGTCATGACGGACGCACAGGAATTTGGCTTGCCTTGCCGTCGAAAGCGAGTTTATGTCCTGTTCGTGAACCAGCGGAGCCCGAAATTGTGCATGGCCTCGCGCCCAGTCGATGCCATTTTTGCATGCTTCCGCAGGCTAGTGACTTCTTGCCTTCGTTCTCCTCCTTGTGTCAGTGCGGTGCTGCTGTCTGATGAAGATCCAGCGGTGTTGAATCACTTGGAGGATCTTGAGCAAAAGGCTTCGATGCCAGAAAGCAAGAAGCGCAAGCAGGGAGGAGGCAATTGGATCGAGCAGCACATGAAGACGGCGGAGACACTTGGAATCCGCTGGGGCGGAAAGCCACCCAGGGATTTGCAAAGCAATGCTTGGTTTAGTCTGTTGACCGCGCGAGAGAAAGATGTTCTGCAACTTTCGCGTGCTGCTGCGCCTCAGGCGGGGTTTAGGAACTTGAGCCAGTCTGTGGGCCGGAGCCACATGCAGACATTGCAGACCAACGGGAACCACATCGCTCCCACTATGATGCCCGGCCAACTTCTATGGACGGAGTTGGTTGCTCCGCCACGTCTGGTGCTGGGCCAGGAGGCACTCATGCTTCAAGGATTGCCCATCTCCAGGTTTCTTGAACAAGTCGACGATGAGCAGCCTCCGTCTCAGGCCCTGATGCAAGACCTTGCCGGCAATGCGATGGCCCTTCCCGTGGTGTTGTCGCTGCTGCAGTCAGGCCTCGCTGCCGTGTGGATGAAGCCCGCGCAGCCCGCGGCTAGTGCCGGCAACATTTCAGTCGCCTTGGGCGCTGTGAAGAGGCTTCTTGGCCAGCAGCAGTGAGGCGTTTGCTGGGTGCCGCCCGGTGCCGCGCACTAAGCACGAAACCGCAACACAGGGCCTCGGGCCTCGGGTCGGGTATGTTGCCGAACCTGGAGGCAGGCAATGTCATTTATGTAGTTTCGCTACATGTGGCTGGCGCTGCCCGATGCTGCTGTTTTGCTGGACACGATTGCGAGGCTTCATGTCAAGTATAAGCGGTGTTCAAGGTGGTGTGCAAGGTAAGTTAGACCCTTTTAGCCTGTAGCTTTTGGGGCTCATTTTAGGCTTATTATACGGCTTAGCAATGGTGCCACGTAGCGGCAGGGGCTTCCAGCCATGTCATGTGATGCAGCCATGTAGCAGTTCTGACAGTTTTGGCATGCCTGACATCGGGTATGCATCATCATGATGGCGGCCCATGGCCGGGTCTCTGAAGACTGAGCGCACTGGGCCAAAGAGTCTCAGGACCGTGGCAAACGGATCAGTTGGGAATGATTGCTGTCAACACAACTGCGATGTCGAGCCTTGCCCAGCGTTGATACTGCATAGTGTTTTGTCGGCAGCTGTTCCGAACCTGTGTCCATATGTCATGTCAATGTCAATGTAATGTAATGTCTATGCCAGTGCATGTCACCGCTATGGCAGTCTATGTCTATGTCTATGTGATCACCACATCACTACGTCACACTGTGCCACTATGACTATGCCAATGCTATGTCAGTCTATCTCTATCTATGATCTATGTCTTCTTCGTCAATCCTCGCTTCTGAGACGTCTCAGACGGACGTGTGACGTGGACATGGAGTCATTGGAAGTATAGTTATGGGCTAACGCTAACGGTTAGCTCTATGACTATGACAAGCAGCATAACTTCATAACTTGACTGACGGGACATATGGCACAGGTGGACTGTTGAAACTTAACCTCGAGGCTTGGGCAACTAATGCGGCAACTAAACTTAAGAGAAGCGTGAAGAGCCTTATGGCTGAAGCTGCGTTTCAGGTTTGTTTCAACGCCTAAGGCCTATGCTCATAAAATGGAAGGCTAGGCCTAAGGCCAAAGATGAGACTTGATGCTTGAGGTTTCAGGCCGAACACTAGCGGCTTAAGGCGGCTTAAGTTTAAGCCTTTAAGACTTTAAGCCGCCTGGGTGTTCAGGCCTGCTTTGGCTTAACTGCCTATTCTATCACAGTTGCCGCGTTGCTACAAGCACCCGGCCTCAGGCCCAGGCCCTAAGCCCCTAAGGGCCCCGAAGTCTTAGACTTAGACTACTTAGACTTAGACACTTAGACTTAGACCTCAGGTCCTTCATGTTGCACTGCCGCCATGGTGCTTTGCCATGCTATGCCATGCCATGCTTTCTGCCCCTGGCCTGGCCCCTGGCGATGTTCTGACTGTTCTGCTCTACATTCCGAAGAAAAACCAACCTCGTCACCAGCTTTGCATGGCTACATACAGGAGGCATGGCTACATACAGGAGGCTGGAGAGTCGCTGGGTTTTTATCAGCCAAGTGCACAAGGGCTTGGCCAAGTGGTTTGCCTTCAACTTTGGACTGCCTTGGGCCTTGGGCCTCGTTCTGCGTCGGTGCTTTGGACGGCCTTGGGCCTTGGGTTCGAAACTATAGCGACTGTTTGTTTGTCTGAAGGTTTTCGGATTTCGTGTCTGCGGTTGAATCTCAATCCAGACACGAAAACCGAAGACTTTCAGAACATTCCACAGCTTGGAAGCCGCCAAATGGTCCAAAGACATTGGATTTCATTGGAGTCATTGGACCACATTGGAAGACTGGAAGAGACATGCACGTGATTCCGTGATGATTTTCGTTGCACTGGCTACTGCCATGGCAGGGGCGAAGTCAGAAGTGGTGATCGCCGCCATGACGGCGGGCAGCACTCCAAGTCTTGAGACTTGGAGTACTGTCCGCCGTCATGGCATTTTTCCGGCGTGTGTGAGTACTTCCCACCGTTATGGCACTTCGCGACCCCGCGACCAGCTTCATGCCAGCAGCGTGTTGCCATGGGCGTTGTGGTGGTCTGCAGCCATGACGGATGGTACTACTTCAAGACAGTGACGGCAGCTGCATTGCCTTGGAGAAGCATCTGCAGCCGGCCCAGTTCCGACTACCAAGATCATGTCAGCAGTGAGTGTCCATGGTGCGTTCTGGTCTCGGTCTCGGACCTGGTGATGTCTGGAAAGGCAGGCCTCCCCTCTTCTCCAGCCACATTGTGGCGGGTATTAAAGCACGGTCAATGACTTGGCATAGTACCCGCCACAATGTGACTTTCATGGTCGGATGGTCAGACAACTTACTGTAGTCACTGTAGTAGACTGTAGTGACACTGCAGTGATTCTGACTCTGGAGATGGGTCTGATTGGTGCACCTGTCGGAAAATCATATCGGCTTATTGTTCTGAGCTCTTGCCTTTGCATATCAGGGGCTCTTCCCAGTTGTTGCCAGTTCGTTCATGTGTTAAACTCGGTAACACCTGGTTAAGCAGAAGTAAACAGCAAACTGCATATAGCTAGTTTACGATTTGTATGAAGAAGATGCTGAGTATGTTGAAAGATATTTCAAGTGTGTAGTAAAGTCTTTGAAGTTAATTTCAATACATTCAAACACATTTAACATATGTCTGGGGATATGTACAATATTTCAAGAATATGTTGAAAGATATTTAGAATATTATAAGAATATTTTGGAATATTTCCAAACATATTTTGAATATTTTAGAATATTTTGAAAGATATTTAGAATATTATAAGAATATTTTGGAATATTTCCAAACATATTTTGAATATTTTAGAATATTTTGAAAGATATTTAGACCCTAAATAGAATATTTCGGGTTTTTGACAGCCCCTGGAAACCCTTATGTGCAACCGGCTTTCTAAATACACCTAATGTATGAGGATTGCCCAAGCTGGTAAACTTTCCGGCTAGTCAGTGACGAAGCCTTGCTTTGACGTAATCCCAGCCTTCTTTTTCTGAAGGCCACAAAACGTGGTTGCGTTGCGGTGTAGGGTTTAGGATGAGTAAGTGAGCCTTGCTGTAGTCCATGTGTGCAGCCAAAACTCTTTGTTGACATCTAGCAGGTTTTTCCGAATGCACGAATGTGAGTCCGTCATATCATGCTCATTCGCTTCTGAAATGTTGAGCCTGTTGCAAGGTCGAAGCTGAGCGCCATAGTCTTTTACGTAGAAACGCGCAGCATGGGAAATCTGGATCCGAAATTGTCCGCTTGCAGAAAGCTAGGACAGGCAGACTCTACTGATCCGCCGCAGTTTGATTCGAGATTGTATGCTGCTGGGTATGAGGATACAGACCAGGGAACCTGAAAGAGCCCAGAGGTGGCGGGCAAATGATTTCACCCTTAGGACAAAGCCGGTGGTATAATACTCAGCTGCCAACTGAGTTTGATTGACTCCGGCATGTCTGGGACCTTCCACCGTTCTAATAGTGTTATACTACCCAAAGGGTGTGTAAGTGGGTTCCCTTGGTTTTTGCAGCAGATGGGGTGGGTTCCCTGTGGGTTCCCTTGTTTTTTGCAGCACTTCAGGTGGGCTACATATGGGTTCCCTTGTTTTTTGCAGCATTTCGGGTGGGTCTGTGTATGTTCTTCATTTAGCTTTCTTGTAGATTCCCATGGTTTTTGCAGCATGGACGGTGGGTTCCCTAGTTTTTGCAGCATTTTTAAGTGGGCTCCCATGGTTTTTCACCGTCGATACGGTGGGTTCTCTGTTTGGTTCCCGGGTTTTTGCAGCATTTGAAGTGGGTTCCCATGGTTTTCCAATAGGCTCTTTTGGCTTTTGCAGCATGTCAGCTGGGTTCCCTGTGGGTTTCCTAGTTTTTTGCAGCATTTTTAATGGGTTCCCATGGTTTAACAGCATCGACGGTGGGTTCCCTGTGGGTTCCTTGCTTTTTGCAGCATTGCAAGTGGGTTCCCATGGTTTTCCCAGCATATATTGCGCAAAGGTCTGGGCGGGCTCCCTTGGCTCTTGCAGTGTGTCAGCTCGGTTCCCTGTGGGGTACATGTGGGTTCCCATGGTTTCTCCAGCTCGCGCATTATGTTTCAGAGAAGAGTGGAACTGAAGAAGATGTTCAGGACAGTGGCTGCAGGTGTGGCCCAGTTCCATCGCACATCTTGCGCTGCATTTGGATTTGCTGCTTTGAAGTAAGGCTGCAAAAAGCACGTCTGCTATCTGCAGTTTGGGTCGAGACCAAAGACGTTAAACAGGCTCACCTCTGATGCACATGAGGCTCGCCGCCCTCCTGTGGTAATGCTCTTGATAAGTTTGCTGCGGCTAAATGCTGGCACGCTGATGCGAGGATTTTGCGGCATCTACTGGCAGATGTTAATCTCAGCTTGTAGCTTCAACTGTTTCGATTGCTTGCTGTACGTGGGCTGTTTTTGCGCTGGGAAGCTCCACTTGCAGGAGCTCTTTTTTCCTACAGAATCGTAGGAAGCCTCGAAGGGCCTCCCCTGTGCGGCAAAGATTTTGTACGAACAAGAACAGAAGCACTTGTCTTGAAACGGCAGCCGATGGCAAGTTTGGCAAATTTTCCAAAGGTATCTCACATTTCACAGCATGTTGGCTTTCTTGGACGTTGATCCAAACAGCATGCGGAAGGAATTTTGTTTTTCCGTGCAGTTTTCCAGCTGAAACGGGTTCCAAAAAGCAGCTCTAGTCCGGGCACCGAAACGGGGCTCCCGATTTTGGCTTTCTTCGTTGGACATACAAGCTCACGCAATTCGGGGCCCCAGATTAGAGCTCAGATTTGGGAGCCATTTCTGGGGCCCAGTTATGCCGTTTTTCGTCGAGCAGATGCCACATCTGCGTGCACAGCTGGCCGTTGCGTGCAACAGTATATAAACCTCGCCAGCTCTGTTTTGCATTTTGCCGGTGTTCCTTCAAAACTCAAAATAACAAGTGGAACGCTCGCAAACATGTAAACCTTGCAAACAGAACTTTCTCACACAGAGGAGGCCCTTCCAAGCATCCTAGAGAACAGCTTCCGGAATTGGCTCCGTAATTCGAGCGTTCTTTTGGCCCATGTGTTGCAACGATGTCCGACGTGGAAGCACCTCCTGTTCCTCCCCCTCAAAGAGTGGAGTTGCCGCAGGAGTGTAGAACGTCCTTCGTAAATAAATGGTCCTTCCTCGTCTGCCTGTTGCTAGGAGACTTTGTCCGCCCGTCTGGCCCGCCTGCGACAGGAGCGTCAGGATGCAAAGGTGTGGTATTGTCTGCGTGTCTACAAGATGTCTTGATTGTCTTTCGTCCAAAGCAGGTAGAAGCGCGCAGAGTCGCTAAGATCCTGAAAGCAGAGCAAAAACGACTTCGCAAGGCATGGTTCTGTCTGCTGCCCCGTCGAATGTAGATGTTTGAACTTGCCCAGGCCAAAACAGTAGCACGGCAGCTTTCTGAATCGCAGTAATTAACCCTTGTCGTTTCTCACACGATGGCGCGAATGTTTTAACGCGCATTGAGCCCGGCACTGAGAGTGATCAGCGGTCAGTGAGCTTCGCTGTCGCCTCTCTGGTGTTGAACTGTTGCCCCAGCAGCGAGTATCTGTTGAGCAGTGACTAAGCTCTGCCAGCTTTTAGTACGTGAGTCGGTGAGTGTGAATGAGTGAGCTTTGCTGCGACGAACGGCTGCCTGCAGCGCGTAAATTCTTCTTCGGTGTCGGGTGAGCAGTGACCATGCAAGCTTCGCTCCTTCTTTTCCAAGGGAATGAATGTTTACGGCTTTGAGCCCGGCGCTGAGAGTGGTCAGCGGTGCGAGCTCTGCCGAAGCAGTGGGTGAGAGAGCTTGGCTGTGACCCGAACTGTTGCGTGGCAGCTAGTAACTTCTTCGTCTTCGGTTGAGCGTGAGCGGTTCAGCAGTGTGCAAGCCTTGTCTGAGGCAGGGCATGAATGTTTTACGGGCTTTGAGCCCGGCACTAAAAGCGATGATTCTGCGGAGTGGGGTTTGCCAAGTGAATGTATGAGGATTGCCCAAGCTGGTAAACTTTCCGGCTAGTCAGTGACGAAGCCTTGCTTTGACGTAATCCCAGCCTTCTTTTTCTGAAGGCCACAAAACGTGGTTGCGTTGCGGTGTAGGGTTTAGGATGAGTAAGTGAGCCTTGCTGTAGTCCATGTGGGCAGCCAAAACTCTTTGTTGACATCTAGCAGGTTTTTCCGAATGCACGAATGTGAGCCCGTCATATCATGCTCATTCGCTTCTGAAATGTTGAGCCTGTTGCAAGGTCGAAGCTGAGCGCCGTAGTCTTTTACGTAGAGCAACGCGCAGCATGGGAAATCTGGATCCGAAATTGTCCGCTTGCAGAAAGCTAGGACAGGCAGACTCTACTGATCCGCCGCAGTTTGATTCGAGATTGTATGCTGCAGGGTGTGAGGATACAGACGAGGGAACCTGAACGAGCCCAGAGGTGGCGGGCAAATGATTTCACCCTTAGGACAAAGCCGGTGGTATAATACTCAGCTGCCAACTGAGTTTGATTGACTCCGGCATGTCTGGGACCTTCCACCGTTCTAATAGTGTTATACTACCCAAAGGGTGTGTAAGTGGGTTCCCTTGGTTTTTGCAGCAGATGGGGTGGGTTCCCTGTGGGTTCCCTTGTTTCTTGCAGCACTTCAGGTGGGCTACATATGGGTTCCCTAGTTTTTTGCAGCATTTCGGGTGGGTCTGTGTATGTTCTTCATTGAGCTTTCTTGTAGATTCCCATGGTTTTTGCAGCATGGACGGTGGGTTCCCTGTGGGTTCCCTAGTTTTTGCAGCATTTTTAAGTGGGCTCCCATGGTTTTTCACCGTCGATACGGTGGGTTCTCTGTTTGGTTCCCGGGTTTTTGCAGCATTTGAAGTGGGTTCCCATGGTTTTCCAATAGGCTCTTTTGGCTTTTGCAGCATGTCAGCTGGGTTCCCTGTGGGTTTCCTAGTTTTTTGCAGCATTTTTAATGGGTTCCCATGGTTTAACAGCATCGACGGTGGGTTCCCTGTGGGTTCCTTGCTTTTTGCAGCATTGCAAGTGGGTTCCCATGGTTTTCCCAGCATATATTGCGCAAAGGTCTGGGCGGGCTCCCTTGGCTCTTGCAGTGTGTCAGCTCGGTTCCCTGTGGGGTACATGTGGGTTCCCATGGTTTCTCCAGCTCGCGCATTATGTTTCAGAGAAGAGTGGAACTGAAGAAGATGTTCAGGACAGTGGCTGCAGGTGTGGCCCAGTTCCATCGCACATCTTGCGCTGCATTTGGATTTGCTGCTTTGAAGTAAGGCTGCAAAAAGCACGTCTGCTATCTGCAGTTTGGGTCGAGACCAAAGACGTTAAACAGGCTCACCTCTGATGCACATGAGGCTCGCCGCCCTCCTGTGGTAATGCTCTTGATAAGTTTGCTGCGGCTAAATGCTGGCACGCTGATGCGAGGATTTTGCGCATCTACTGGCAGATGTTAATCTCAGCTTGTAGCTTCAACTGTTTCGATTGCTTGCTGTACGTGGGCTGTTTTTGCGCTGGGAAGCTCCACTTGCAGGAGCTCTTTTTTCCTACAGAATCGTAGGAAGCCTCGAAGGGCCTCCCCTGTATGCCTCCTCCAAACACTTGTTGGGGACCCTTCCCCAAATGCTGATCCTTCCCCAAACCCCCCCCTCTTTGCATTCCAAACTCTGCCCGCAGATTCACTTTCCAATACCTTCTGCAACACAAACTGCTATTCTTTTGAAAGAAACGGCACGTAGAATGCAAGGAGCATCCTGGACGTTGATTCACAGCTTTGGCAACACCGAGGTATCGAGTTGCTCTGTGTTCCAATCCGTGCATCTTGGTGGTTGGTGTAAGTAACAACACAAACCCACTTAACCTCTACGTCTCTCTGAGGAATCTTGCATGCCTGTTTGGAGAGTCTGACAATGTAGACTTCCGTGCCACCTATGGAACTGAGAGAGAGGGTTAGTCGTTCAATTTAGAGTGGGTTACTTTTCCATGGAAGTTAGTCGCCTTTCAATTTGGAAGTGAATTGCCTTTCATGCGGGTTGGTCGCCTTTCAATTTAGATTTGGTCGCCTTTCAATTTAAAGTAGGTTGCCTTTGAACAGGGTCGTCTTTCAATTTGCTGTTCTGCAAAGTAATCCTCCTCTCCGAACACTCTTGCTGGGGATGGCGTGGTCAAGCGGCCAGCAATGTGGCCACTCGCTGGTTCCACGCAGTATGGAGCCTTGTGGAGGCGGCACAACTTGGCTACGAAGCTCGGCCGTCAGGCCAGGATCTTCTTTAGCAGGCGCACCATCCTCGAATCGGACGGAAAAACTCGAACAGAGTTTTGGCTTGCGCTTCGGTAAATCCCAGTGGGGGGAGATTGGGCAACCGTTGTGAAATGAAGTCAGAGAATGAAGTACCCTCAGCAACCACCCAGTGCACGCTTCAAGGACTTGTATGCTGAGGGCCAGTACCAACGCTGAGGACCCGTAGCTTGTGCTGAACGGCCAACACCGGCAAAGTCTGTGTGCCGCAGCTAGCTTTCGCCCTCCCTTAATTAGGTGCTTTGTTTCACCGCTGTTTTCGTTTGTTTGTTGGTTTGTCTGTTTGTAGGGACCGAGTGCTACAGCCGTAGTCGACGAGGCCCGCTCACGCCAAAAAAATGAACAGAGCAGATCAAGCCATGCAGAGTTATCGTATCGAGAAGGTCGGCCGGAACAGATCATACAAGAGCGGCGGAATTTTCTGGAAGGTATC
This sequence comes from Symbiodinium sp. CCMP2592, assembly GCA_905221615.1. Classification (NCBI taxonomy): domain Eukaryota; class Dinophyceae; order Suessiales; family Symbiodiniaceae; genus Symbiodinium; species Symbiodinium sp. CCMP2592. The sequence goes on from CAJNDT010002890.1 coordinate 651,832, forward strand.
TCCACCAGATCTGAACAGGACTTCTTGAGCTGTGCAGAGGTTCGGAATGCTTAACTCCAAAACCCCCTCATGCACGACATGGGCTCACCTGGCTCTCGCCAGATTTTTTTTGCTCTTTTAGCAGATACCCATTTGCAACATTCCTTGCCTCTGCTGTTGCGTTCCCCTAAAAGAAACAGTCCGAACTGCACTTTGCGCTGTCGCACCGGAGGTTGCACCTCTCCTTCAATTTCTTTTTTTCCTTTTGAGTCAGTTCCAGTGTAATCGGAGTCTTGGATTTGCTTCATGCGCGGAGATGCGGAATTTGCTGAGCAACAAAATTTAAAAGGTTTTGGTTGGCATGCCGGCATGGATCGTTCGGCCAAAAATGCGACAAGCCTATCTCCGCTCAGGTGCCCCGAGGTCGGCTCCGAGCGAAGCATTTCTTGTATGCAGCATAGAAGGCCACCGAGCGTTCCCAAAGAGCATGCCAACCCGATCCAGCTTCTTGTGAACGGGCCTTGCAAGGGCAGGGAGTGTGCCGAGCACATGGTGGTGCCACACAGAATGAAGCCGTGAGTGGTGGCAGGAACACACCGTGCCGCCACCGCGCAGGCCCGTGGTGGTTTCTGAAGTCTGGAAACATGCGGACGAGTTCTGCGCTCCAGACGCTGTTCGTGAAAAGTGCCATTTGATTTTAGTGTTTTCGATTTGTCTCCAACTGTTGAAATGCTTTCTATTCAGGTGAGTGACGTGACCGCACTCGTTTTGCTTTTGGATCAAGAAAAAGATCGAGTGCTGCACGCTTTTTTCACATGGTAGCGGACTCCTGAGGAGCTGTGAAGCGCCACGGCCTCACCTGTGCAAGGTTGGAGTTGAGAGTTCTCCCAGAACGTTCCTGTGCCTGAGAAGACCAGCACTTTGAACTGTTTGGACCAGATTCTGTTTTGTCCTCTGAGTCTGCCTGCAGCGCAAAAGTGGAAGTGTTCCAGCTGCTGTGTCTGGAACGCCTATTCGGCCACCAGTGCCGCGGACGTCCACTTCGGGTGCGGACCAACTGCAACACACGCGTCACACGCGGCTCCAAATGTGGGGTCGAACAATCCAAGCAATTTTGGCTTCGCTTGAGTGGCCCCCCTCTGTTCTCTCATGTGTGTCACTTCCACAGGCAAGCTGTCTGTTGGAAATTCTGGTTCTTGGAGAATGATTTTTCCCACACTGGATGCCTGCCTGTGGGCGGGTCGTCTTGATGTAGCAGTCTGGAACGCACGGACTTGGGCTTGGGCCCCAGAATGAGGAATTCGCGACCCCAAAATAGGGGCCGCCAAGCGGCCCCGATTTTGGTCCTCTGGTTGCCAGTCAAAATATGTTAAAGGAGGTTGGCTGCATGTCGCGGCTCCTTTTCTGGGGCCGCGAGACGGCCCCATTTTTGGGGTCGCAAGTTTGATTCCTGCACCCACAGCGGCTGCGTCTCGTCAGCTGCGCATGTCATTGATTGTAATGACTTTGGGGAGCGTCTGGTGGAGGACCGTTTGGAAGGTCGGAACTTGTCCAAAGCAGCTGTGTGCTCGCCCTTGATGGTGCTGCAGCCAGCGGAATGCAACTGTTAAAAGCAACGACAGGCCAATTAGGCAAGGATGATCACATGGCGTGCATTTCAGGCTCGCTCCGTGCCAGCCGGCACCGGCGGTTCCGACTCCTTTTTCCAGAGCCAGCCGGCATCTACCCTACCCGTAACTGCTGTGACTTCAAGTGCCAAGCCCCTTGAGCTGCTTCTTGGCATACCGTGGTTGCCTTCGGAATTTGTCGAGCCGGCCTGCAAAGCGAAACACCCGCGCTTCTTGGACCAAGGTGTACCGGCCGGCATTGTCAGCAGGTATTGATCGCTTGTGTGAGCATAGCTCGGTCAGTGTGGCGAGGGACCGCACAGCCGAACTCGCAAATGCTTAGGAAGAAAGACTTGACGAGGGCTTGGATGGACCCGCGCATGGCTGGCTCTTCGGGAAATGGTCAAGTGCTGATGTGAACCTGCTACGAGATATAAAGAATGGTTTCGACCTGCTTGGCGAGATCCCCTCCTCGTCTGTCTTGCCGAAGAAAACCACTGTGGCATCTCTCATCGAGGACGTCAGAATCGCCACACCGGCGAATCAACGTGCGAGTTGGGAGGCTCGGAAGTGTACCGCCTTACCTTGGAGGAAAGGGATAAAGGGTGGCTGACCGGCTCCATTACTCTCGCTGATGTGACGGAGACTGCGATTGTTACTCGTGGCTTTGGTGTCAGGCCAGGTACGACAACAGCCACCGGTGTGGCGGCTGAGATTCGACCCATAGACGACTTCACAGAGAGCTTGGCTAACTAAGCTTCTCGGCCCGAGCTGTTTGCTGCAAGTCGGGGTGGGCGGCGCGCGTAGCTGTAGCAGTGCGTAGGTGCATGGTTTTCAGCTGACGTCGGTGCCTCTGACTCACATCTGGTTTTCACGCATGCTTTACTTTTGGATTTTGCTTGGTATTCTTTTCCCTTGGTCGTTTTCGCATGGTTTTCATTACAGCGGACTCAGCAGATTTCTCATGGAGCGTGACACGACAGATGCAGCAGCAACACATGATGTAGAGATGGCCGCTCCGGTCCCAAATCCGGAGGTCGAGTATGAGGAGGACACATCTTTTCATGTTTTCGATAGAAGCGAGGGTTGGAGGCCCCGCCGAGCCTCTGGGAACGGGGATGCACTTGATGATCAGGAACCACGAAGCCCCGTGAAAACAGGCGAATCAGGCCGACCTTGCGGCAAACCTTTTTCCTTTTACAGAAAGCGAGCTTTTAAGCGTGCTGTGGCCAGGGCGACAGTACATGGCACGACACAGTATCGAGGACAGACATGTGATTTACATGCTCTCATGGGACAGTATCAGGCAGGTGGTACGCAGCACTCTGGGCGCGCTCCCAGGATCAACGCTGCAAACACTGGTGCCTCATCCCAGTTTTCGCTCTCCTGTATATCTTGGAACTGTGGTGGTCTCAGCTCCCTCAAAGATGAATTGTTCACGTGGCTCGACGAGCACCCTTACGACATTGTCTTTCTTCAAGAGACCTGGCACAGGCAGCAGATGGACTTTGACACACGTGGCTATCATTGCATCGGGTCTGGAGTAGGCGCGGATGCCAAGAGAGCCCATGCAGGACTTTGCTGCGTAAGTCAGTGTTCCCGCAAGATTACATTAGATTTCATGATCCAGTTGCGGGACGCCTTCTTCATGTTAGGGCTTGGTGTGCAGGGGGCTGGGTAGACACTGTCAATGTGTATCAGTATGCACTTGGACAAAGCGGTGACCAAGCTGAGATCTTGCGGAAACGAACTACATTGTGGACATCACTTCGACAGACATATGGACACATACCACAAGGCAGCACTCTTGTATCTGCAGGTGACTACAACTGCAATCTGACCACCTTGAAATCTCACACAGGACCGGGAATGCTTACACCGACGACGCCTTCACCGGATATGGAGGACGTCGTGGCGATTGTACATGACTTCTCATTGATTGCTGTCAACTCATTCGGCAGGAAGAACAGCTACACCTACATTCATGAGGGGTGCAAGCCGGTGCGACGCTCCTTCATTGACTACATGTTTGTTAGGCAGAACAAGCACAGCGATTACAAGTCTGGACTTCTGCGTGATTGGCAGGTTGCGCGCTGGCGCCAAGGTGGAAGGCATCTCCCAGTGTGGTCACGATTTTCTATACGACGGTTCAGGACTCAGCAACCACAGCAGCAGCTTGAATGGCCTCGATGGTGCTGCCGCCTCCTTTCACAGGCCATCATGGAGCAGCCACAGCTGGCCGAGCGCTACACGGAGCAGGTTGCCGTCGCGTTGCAAGCTGCTGATACGTATGAGCCCAAGAAGTTGAACACCCTGCTGCTGGAGGTCGGGAGGCAGGTCTTTCATGTACAACGACCACCCAGCTTGCCGCCGCCCTGGACTGGAGCGCACCACATTGGCAGCATCAAGGATATGTGGCAGCATTATCGACTCATGCGCAGGTCTTTCGAGGAGGCCAATCGTTCTCGTGTGGGGCGACTCCGTTCGATGGTGCAGGCTTGGAAGCATAGGGTTCGTTTCCTGAAAATGCACAGAATGGTTCAGAAACACTCTCGACAACTACGCCGGACCAGGTTGGCACAGCTGCTTGAGGAGGCGGACGCTCACACACGCTCAGGTTGCAGTCAGGCGCTCTTTGATCTCATTCGGAGAGTGGCACCTAAACAAGCACGAAAACGAGCGCAGCTGCGGTCCAAGGAGGGCAAACTGCTTACTCCGGCTGAGGAAGCCCGTGCCCTACAGGATTTTTGGCGATCGGTGAATGGCACACCAGGGTCGCTCCTTCGTTCGGGACAGGCTTCCAGCTACAACGTGCTGCAGCAGGACATTGAGCAAGCCCTACGCGATCTTCAGGCGAGCAAGGCTGCCCCGCCCCATTGTGCTCCACATGCCTTCTGGAAACTGGCCTCTTCTCCAGTTGCTGAGTTCATGGAAGATAAGGTTTTCTCAAGCTGGCGAGAGGATCACGCGTGGGTCCCAGATGATTGGTCGGCGGCATGGCTGGTGTTCCTGCATAAAGTTGGCAAGGCCAACGACGACCCCGCATCATTACGACCCATCGCGCTGCTAGACCCAATGGGCAAAGCAGTCAGCGGTGTTCTGAAGAGGCACCTCGAACCATATCTGTTGAAGGCAGCTGCCACATTGCCACTTTATGGCTATCTAGCGAACAGATCCCCGCAACAGGCCCTCACGGTGGTCTATGAGCACTGCGACAGAGTTCGAACTGCAGCCCGAGCCCAAACTCGATCATGGTACGAACTACGAGCGGGACAGAAGAGGTCATCGTGTGCAGGGGGCCTCCAGGTCAGTGTGGATTTTTCTCAAGCGTTTGACCGTGCAGACCGCCAACTTTTGGTGCGTGCCTTGCAATTTCTTGAAGTGCCGGATGACTTGACCGATGTGATTCTCAGGTGGACCCAGAATACGGTTTTTCACATTGACAAGGCCGACGCGTCTGAGCAGTATCATTCTAGTACTGGCATCCGCCAGGGATGCAAGTTGTTACCTACATTGTGGTGTTGTCTGTACACCTATGTGCTACATGTTCTTGACCAACAACTTGGTGCGGAGTGGAGCTTAGAGCACCTGCTGGGATTCGCGGATGACACACACCTGCGATGGGAGTTTCAGGATCGAGAAGGCCTGCTCAAGGCGCGTGTTGAGGCGGGACGCGCACTCAGCATTCTTGAGGACCTCGGTTTCTGCATTATAGTCGGGATAAACCAGTATGCCTGCTCAAGGCGGAGGGTGTCCAAGTTCCACACCTGATGCGCAAAATCACGCGCAAACGCCTGCAGCCCAAAGGCACTCTGCTGGTTCTCGATGAGAGATGGACGTTACCGCTCAAACGCGACCACATCTACTTAGGAGCCGTGATCTCATATGGCAACTACGAGATGCTCAATGCACAACATCGCAGACATGCAGGACAAGCGGCTTTTTCACGCATGTGCACTACGCTTATGTCGCACCGTGCTCTCTCCCTCGACAAGAGGCTGCATCTGTGGCGTACCATTGTCCTGCCGGCCACTCTGTATTCCTTGTCTTCTTCAGGATGCACCAGGAAATCCTTTGATCTCATCCGGGTCCTGATGGTCAGGCAGATTCGTGCCATTGCCCGCAGTCCGAGACACCTCACTGAGGAGAGTGATCTGCATCTACTACAGCGCCTACGGCTGCCTCAAATACATGAGATGCTGCTTCAGGTCCACAGTCGAGTCGTTGAGGCTTCCACTTCTTTGCGCCAGATCCTTAGTCCACAAGATGTACGTCTCACGCAGGATATCGTCCAGCGTGAATGTCGGCTCCTTGAGGTTTTCAAGCAACTTGTTGCTACGGATGCAAAGGCTGCTGGCACGCCGAACAGGCTCACGTGTGAGCACTGCGGGCAATCCTTTGACAATGATGCAGCCCTGCGACAACACAAAGGTCGTATGCACAGCAAGACCAGAATGGAGGCGGCACCCACGGTGTTCGACAGGCAACAACATGGCACTGACGGCATGCCACGTTGCCGTGGATGCGGGCATCCCTTCGCTAGGTGGGGGGACCTTCAGAAGCACATCGAGGAGGAATCACTGCCAAGGCAAAATCCAGGAGGAAGCGCCCGCCCCTGAAGAGCGGCCCTCCGTTCTGCAACAGGCTCGTGCTGGTGCGCTACATGTGCAATCGATCACTCTGTCCATGCTGACGGAAGAGCTTAGGCAGGAGCTGCTCTCACATTGTGCGTGTTGTAGACAGTGGATGCCCAACTCCAGATACGTCAAGATGCACTGGAATCGAGTGCACAAAGCTGAATCCCAACAGTTTCAGGCTCGTACACTTCAGTGGCGACGTCTTTCTTTTGAGCCCATCAAAAACACCTGTCCTTGGTGTCAGGGAACAACTGCGGAACGCTCGGATGATCGGGACACCTGTCCGGTCCTCTTTCAGCTCAGTATGGTTCGGGCCATCATCCTGTGCACAGACGAGGCTGAATCTCCGGAGGCTGAGACAATGATGCCGGATATGACTATTCCAGCAAAGGACGACATACCGTCATGGAACATGGAGTGTATGCTGTGTCGCGACTCGTGCACTGCCAGAGGGTTGCGCAAACATTTCGATCAGAAGCACCACGCGGTTTGGAATCAGGCTCAACCTAAAGTGGACTTGCTTTGCGCGGCTTGGGCAAAGGGACTTGAAACCAAATGTCAGTTTTACCGCAATGACCCCCGGAGCAGCACAGGCAGCGCTTCAGGAGGTGTTTGGATCCTTGGTTGCGGAGAACGGGCCGCTGATGGACTTCGGAATGGGCTCCAACGTGGGCAAGCGCAACTCGGGCGCGGCAAAGGAGGGCGACCGTGGCATCAGCAGGGCCGGCGCTTTGTTTCCGAGTCCAGCAACCAGCAGCCGCAGCAGCAGGAGGAGGTGAGCATGGAGGACTTGTTGCGACTCCTGTCTTCGATCATCATGCGACACGAAGACCAGTTGAAGATTCTGAGACAATCAACGGGATGGGTGTTGTTCGCAAAGACAGCTTCTCCGTCCATTGTGCCGGGGATCATCCAGGCCTCCCAGAAGTGGAAGACCGAGGTTGTCAAGCCGGATTGCAAGTTCGCTCACGTGAGCTTGCGAGCAATCCTCTTCTGGAATCTGGTGGAGCAGATGTTGGCGGTGCTACAGGGTCTCACGCAGGAGATGAAGGACAAGGCTGTGGAAGCGGGGTGGATGAACAGTGCGGGAGCGTGGGTGTTTCAGGAGTGGTCGCACGAGAAGCACTGCCTGCAGATCGACAGCACAAGGGATCCAACAACGACGGAGGAGCTCCTCAACATTCTGCGCGAGCTGAAGACTCTCGCGACCTCGGAGGTGATCTCGGCGTTCTTTTCGAATCGGCCGTTGACGGAACACATGCAAGGGCACATGGTCGTGTTTCAGCTGGATGTGTCGTTCAGAAAGGAGGTAGCACACCGTTTCTACGTGTTGTTGGAAGCTCTTCAAGGCCAGGCCTCCCTTCAACTTTGCGGTGTCCAACTACGCAAAGAGGGCTTCCGGAGATCGCCGGCGGTGCAGAAGCTGGCAGAGATGCTTCGATGAGGACGCTCATCCTGCGCAACCCTTCCAATTACTGCTACATGAACTCAGTGATGCGGAGCTTATTATGGACCATTGTGCAGGATCCTACGCTTGATGGTTCCTTTGGCATCGCCGGGCTCACCTTTCTTAAGAAACTACTGCAACACAAACAACAACCCGTGTTCATTGCAGGTCAACTGATGTTCAACTTCGCTCTCCGCGGATGGAGGTCACCGGCAATACAACACGATTGTGCAGAGTTCTTTTCACACATCATTGACCGCTGGGGCATCACAGCATTTGAAGGTGAGTGGGAAGCTCGTACAACGTTTGAGGACTCTCCGGGACAGGTTCGATGTGAGTGCTCTGATGCTGGTCAGTGCACGGAGGCGATATCAATCGACCTACCTGAGGGGCGAGTGCATACTGCTCAGTATCTTCTACATTGCTGGCACACGCAAGCTCACCCCCATGCCTTGAAGGTCGCACCGGCTCTTTTGCTGCTGCGCTTTTCTCGATATGTACAGGCGGGCCGAAGGATCAGAAAACGTGCTTGCAAGATTACTTGGCCGCGGCAGCTTCACTTGCCGCTTTTCAGGGGGAACGATGATCTTACATCAGGCACAATCGCCTACGATGTGCTGGCAGCCATCTCACATCATGGTCCCACCCTGAGTGCGGGCCATTATACGACTTTGCTCCATGCGGCAGGGGGCGATCTTCATTGCGATGACAATACCGTTCCAGAGTTCAGGGTTAAAGCCTCAGATGACACTACCCCATATTCGTCCAGTACAGTTTATCTTTTGTTGTGCAGGCGCACAACGGAGTCCGGCCCTTTGGTGGTCGGGTTAATGCGATCTTCTTCTTTCGGGGATCCACAACTCTGCCAGCACAGGTCACTCCTGGGGTGATGAGAGTGACGGTCCAACGGTTGTGGAAGGTTTTCTCAGGGATATCTCTGCTCTCAGTGCAAAATCAGTGGAGCTTGCTAATGCTTTCAGTGCAACCGTGCATCAGCGTGACTCTTGATTCTACATGGTGTACAGTTGGGCATGCTTGCCGGTGCACTCCAGTACCAGCTTTTTCATTCGTTTTGCGCCTGCATGAACATGCAACGTTGCGTTCCAACACGGTCCACAGTACGTCTTTTCTTTCAGGATTCTTGGGTATGAGCTGGTTTTCTACACATGTCGGGCACCCATGTTCCGGATGCTGCCATCCATGCACCCTGGTTTGTGGAGGGACGCTTTGATGTGCATCTTTATTATCATGATTGGCCGGATCCCTACGAGCCCACTTCGCCGACGGTGATTGACTCCGATGTTCAGTCCAGCTCTTCTGCACACACGGTGGAGTATATTCGGGATGACAATGTTGATGATGGGCCACCCTTGCTGCGCTTATCATTCTATGTAGGTACCCCAAGTCTGCCACTGATCGAGCCTGACCCAAGTCACACCGCGGAGTGTATGGCCAGGCACTTTCTACGAGTTGGCAGCTTCTTTGAGGATCAACTATCATCGTTGTGGGACCTACTTCCGCATGACAGCCCGCGTGGACATCAAACATTTTTCGATGGAGGCTCCACTGCTGCATTCTCGTTCACTACGGGTGCTTTTCAGGCTGGCGGACTGGTCGGCGTACGCAGCAACGCGCTTCAGATGCCATGGGTCACTGCATTGCTTTGTCGTATTGTGCACTCTGTATTGCTTGGCGAGGGTGCTGAGCATCATCACTTCACTTCGCTGTCGCTCTTGAGGAATGTGCATTCTGGCATACATAGAGATGGCAACAATCATCCTTCCTGCAACAGCTTGCTTATCCCATTGAGCCGCTTCTCAGGTGGTGAATTATGGTGCTACAATGCTGCTTCAGGGGACGTTTGTTATCCTGGTACTGATTTGCCGGGGCTGGCTCATGCAGTGACTCCACCTTTTCTGGAGTTCGACTCACACGAGCTGCATGGTACTCTTCACTGGACTGGTATTCGTGTGGTACTCGCGGTGTATCACATGAAAACTCCGGAAGCCTTGAGTGACGGCGAGATGCAATTCCTACGGCAGGTGGGTTTTCAGCCGTTGCATTCCAGTGAGATGAGTGAGACCTCGATGCGGTAGACTGTGAGCCGTAACTCTAGTGTGCTGCGCTGGGTTGTAGTTCGGCAGTGCTTGACTTGTGAAACTCCAGGCTGATGCCTTTACTAGTTTCGCGTAGGTGCCGTGTTTTGTACAGTAGTCGAGACTTGGTAATGTTACACGTTGCCTGGTCCCCTTTTCGTCTGTAGTTTGCTGCATGATCACGTCGCTTTTGGGTGCTACACCGGGTGTGATCTGCTGTGTTGCTTTTGGTGCTTAGGCACGGACATGGCTGAGACCTTGAGTCTCCGGGCTGTAAGCCTGTTAGGCCTACTCTAGGCGACCTTCGGGACAGGACGCTGAGTGTGAAAAAAGCTTGGCTAACTTGTCGTGCACTTGTGCGGAAACCATTGACCCGCATTCAGTGAACATCATTATGGCCGGGATCCTGAGGCGATGCAGATCACTCCGGAAGTCAGGGAGGGACGCACGCTTGCTCCTCCGTACAATCGATCTGCGAACAGCATATAAGCAACTTCCTTTGTCGGTGCGTGCCTTGGAGGATGCATATGTATGTGTTCTCAACCCGACTACGGGTGAGCCTGAGCTCTACCAGAGCCAGGTCTTACCGTTCGGTGCAAAGCCCTCAGTACAGGGCTTTCGTCGCGCGTCTGGAGCGATTTGGGCTGTGGGACAAGCCCTGCTGCACATCCACTGGTCTGTCTTCGACGATTATGTGGTCGTGGCCACACCGAGGAAAAGGGTCACCTTGATCTTGTGTTGCGGTCGTACTTTTCCTTAATTGGCTGGGAAACGTCGGACGAAAAAGACGATGGGTTCAAAAGTGTGGCAAAGGCCTTAGGAGTAGAGTTTTGCTTGGACGAGATCCACTTGGGTTTACTTCGGGTGCAGAACACAGAGGCCAGGAAACGCGAGCTCGTGTCCTCCATTGAATCCATTGTGAAGCAAGGTGGGGCGCATGCCAAGGAACTTGAGTGCTTGCGAGGCCGTCTTCAGTTCGCCGAGTCACAGGTGTTCGGTCGGGGTGCGGCCCAACGCATGCGAGCTATATCAGAAGCAATGAAGCTTTCGGGTTTTGTAGTTCTTGATGATTCCTTGACTGAGGCCTTGCTTTTCTTGAAAGACCGGGTTTTGCACGGGGATGCAAGGATGATCAAAGCCTGTGATCGCCCCACATATCACTTGTTCACGGATGCCTCCTATGAAGCAGACGTGCCAGCAGGTCTTGGGGGCATCCTTTATGGTGATGGGGGTTTGCTTCTTAGGTGGTACTCCGAGTCTGCCGACGTAGACGTTTTGGAGGCCATCAACAAAGAAGGCCAGCAAGGTCTGATCTACGAGTTGGAAGCGTGTGCAGCGGTGCAGGGTGTATTACAACTTACAACTTTGCAACTCCTTCAGTGACTGTAACACTGTAACCTCATCGAGGATGAAAGAGGAATCAGCAGAGGGTTCGAGAGGGTGGAGTCGTCCGCAAATCCTGCCGACGACTCTTCACGCTTCGTGCTTGGCAAGCTTCCCACTAACTTCAGAGTCCGTTGGATTCCAGGCGAAGAGCTGTTGTTCTAGCGGCATCTGATCTTGAATGAGGAGTGGCATCATCTGCCTCTGCTTGCAGGATGTTTTCACCTTGCGGGAGAATGCCGGAAACCCCTTTGCTGGATAATCTTTAGCTCTGCCAATTTTGGAACAGCGGCCACGAATGGGAACCGGAGCAGTCAGTCTGCACCCCTCGCTCTAAAAAGGTTAGTGCCGTGCGAGTGCTTCAACTTGTTGCGAGTGCAGTCAGTGTACATGTGTTTCATGCTTCTGTGAGTGGGCTTATCTTGAAAACATAACCAAATAAGAACAAACTCTCCCGAAGGGGATGTTTTCTTATTTGATTGTTTTCACGTCTGAAAAATTGTTTACAATTTTTCATGCGCACTTTTTTCCTGTCATGCCTTGCCGGAACAGTTTAATGCATGACTTCTTTGGTTTTCTCACGGATGCCTTACCACGCATGTCGCTGGTATATGCAGCTTTTTGCTTGCAGGCGTGAGAAAATTTTTGTCCCACCCGCCCACCCTTCTGGGGAGTGGCATCATCTGCCTCTGCTTGCAGGATGTTTTCACCTTGCGGGAGAATGCCGGAAACTCCTTTGCTGGATAATCTTTAGCTCTGCCAATTTTGGAACATCGGCCACGAATGTGGAACCGGAGCAATCAGTCTGCACCCCTCGCTCTAAAAGGGTTGGTGCCGTGCGAGTGCTTCAACTTGTTGCGAGTGCAGTCAGTGTACATGTGCTTCACGCTTCTGTGAGTGGGCTTATCTTGAAAACATAACCAAATAAGACCGATTGAAGTATTGGCCCGCTGTGCTGCAGATGTCGCGCCGGGACGGCACGCCCGTCTATCGCCACGAGGAGGTGACCGGGCTGAGGGAGCAGTATCGCGAGCCGAGAGTGGAGTGGAGGACCCTGGCCCACTGCCTGGACGGCGGGAGCCTGGCTTTCTGGGGACCGAGAAGACTCATCTGGCCAAGAGGATAGTCAAAGCTTTGAGGGAGCACGGGGACACGGTGCACATCGTGAGTACTGGGTGCGCTGGAACGTTTTTGTAAGGGGCACTGCAGCGCCACCTGGCTGGTCATCGAAGAGCTCACTCAGTTAGATACTATACTCCATTGTGGGCTGATATTGCTTGCTTGATGATGAACAAGAAGCTTCGCTTCCCGGTGTTCGGGGACTTCCGGCAGCTGCCCGCTGTGCTCGATAGCTTCGCGGGCGCGGAGGTCTGCAAGGAACTGAAGGACAGCCAGCTGTTGCACGGCCTGGCCGGGGGCTGGTGCCACGAGCTCTCGGAGCACTGGTGCTTCGACGAGCGGCCACCAACTCGGAGCTTTTGAGCGTCCTGTGAGTTGATCTAGCCGCCTACTTGGATCCAAGAAGGTCTGAACAAGGCCCGTTGTTGAGCGTTGTGTGAGATGATCCAGCCTTCCGGGATTTCGGAGGTTCTGAACATGGCCCCTTTTGTTTGATGACAAGAATGGGTTGAACATGTTTGTGGAGGCAAGGTTGGAATTCCGACCTTGACATTTGGGAGCCCAAAAAGCTGGGAGAAAAAAGGCCAGCATCCCCAGACGCCCGCAGTCTGCGAAAAACGGGCAGCATTCCGTTTCCCGACAGCCCCTTTGGAAGATTGGTGGCTGGCGGTGCTGATGAGCCGCCAATTGAGCCTTGATTAACAGTCGGGTACCATTTTTTACTCGCTGACCGCCTACTGCTGTTATGAGCCCAGAGCTCCCCCGCAAGCAGCATCATCGGCTCGACGTGCCCACGGACGGACGGACGCCTGCCGGGTATAGAGGCAGTCAGCCCCCTTTGCGCACCAAAGCCCAAAAGTCCATTGCATCGGCAGTGGACAAGCCGAAAACCGGTACAGGCAGCTTCGGTGTGGCGGGGGCGAAAGGCCACCAACCAATCCGTATGCAGGATGCACAAAGTGGCAGGAAGACGAGTAACACAGCCCCCATTCCAAAAACCTCGGGGAGAGATTCGTTCAATGAAGCGCCCGTCAGCTGCGCCTCACCATACAGTAGTGCAAAGAGGCAAAGGCAGCGCCATCGAGGCCCAAGGAATTAACCATCACAGCGACTTATGCTGCTTCTGGAGAGGCTCTACGGCCTCGAGCCCGCATAATCGACAAGCCTTCGAAGTAACGAACTCTGACCTATGTCTCGAAACAAGCCTCGTAGCTGTAGCTAATACAGAGTGGAGAGCTGGAACAACCTCCCCAGAGAGAGAGAGCACTTGCACCAGTACTTCGCCTGCATCCTTTGCATTGAAGGTTTCTCTGCCGGAGCTTACTGCTGCCATCCTGGCGGTGGTTGGCCAGGTTGCGGTTAGTAAGCGCGAGAACGCTGCTTCTCTTCCGGCCTTGGGTTTGGGCTCTGCTTTGTCGTTACGTGGTTGTCGCCGCTTGGCATTGGTTGCGCCTGCATTGGTGTACGTTGTGGCCAGTAAGTGCGAGAACGCCGCTTCTGCCAGCTGCTTGCCTCGCATCCCGCGTCTCGTTGCTAAGCTGCAGGTGCCTCATGTTGTCTCTTCAGGCTCTCTCTGGGGAGGGTGTTCCAGCTCTCCACTCTGTGTTAGCTACGAGCCTGGTTTCGAGACGTAGGTCTGAATTCGCTACTTCGAAGCACTGTCGCTTCTCAGGCTTACAGGCTGTAGCTCAAGCGATCTTAGTGGCTCTAAAGTGCTTGCGAAACAGGTTCTAGAGCGGTTTTCGCGGCAAACAGTTCCGGAGCGCGCCGGCTCGCTTTCTAACAGCTCCCGAGAACAGCTTTCCGAGCTAGTTGCCGAGCAGCTTACCGAACTAGCTTCCGAGCAGCTTTCCGAACAGCTCCGGGCTTCGATCCCCGGCCAGCTTCGATACGCGGCAGGGCTCGATCCGCGGCAGGCCTCGATCCTTGGAAGGCCTCGAGCCCCGGCAGCTCTAGAGCGCGACGGAGCGCTCTAGGAGTTTGGGTTGAGTGTTTTGGGTCTAGCATGCAGCACACAGCTCATGAAATGCCTTGCATCTGCTCTAAAACAACGTGCATAAGGTCATGTGTTGGGATTTGGTGGTCTAGACCACAACAAACGTATCAAGGTGCGGGTGTTCCAGAGCTCCACTCTGTGTTAGCTACGAGGCTGGTTTCGAGACATAGGGTAGAATGCGTTACTTCGAAGGCTTGTCGATTTCGAGGGCTGGGGGCCGTAGGGCTCGGAATCTTAGGGGCTCTAAAGTGCTTGCAAACTGGGCGCGCGTGGCTTCGGAAGCAGTTTGAGGGTGCGCTCTTGGCCTTGGACTCCACACTTGTACCGGGTGGCTCCCTTCTGCTCCCGAACGGCTGCTGAGTCAGACCGTAGTAAGGTAGGGAACTGAACGGCCACAGCCGACCAAGTCTGCACGCCGCAGTTCTTACTCGCTAGAAACTTTGCCGCCGTTTCACCGCTGTCTTGTTTGTTTTGTTTCGTGGTTTTGCTAGGGACTGAGTGCAGCAGCCGCTGTCGACGAAGACTGCTCAAGCCAAAAAAAAAGGCCCACTCGCTCATGAAGTCCTCGTCAATGCATGTCAATGCCGAAATGTGCCTGGAATTCCGCCATCCGAACCGGCCTTGAAGTACGCTTCCATCATGCGCGCGTGAATGAGTTTTATTTCCCGCCGAAAGTGTAGACAACAAGTTTGTCGAAAAGGAAAACAGTGTTTTCACTGTGTGTTGAGAACACTAGACAATACTTTGCCGTGCAGCTTTCGGCTTGAAGTTAGGATCTGTGATCCTAGTTTTCTTCTTTTGTCCCGCCCACCACACCCTGTATAGTATGCAGGGTTACGAATACGTACCTGCAAGCAGCAGCGCTGCTCGGAGCAGGGCTCCTTTTCTCATCCATAGCAGGGATGTCCTTTCTCCAGGCACAGAGTGCCCTGCTGTACATACGTTGTAGGCCGTGGAATAGTATTTCCGTTGCGTAGATACAGGTAGTTCGCAGTGACTTTTCAGGTCCGGCTAATGTTTCACTTACACTCCTGTTGTACAGGTGGTTTCCCTTGTGGGGGGGGGGTGGACGAGTCGTTCGCCTGACCTACGACCAGTGGTCGTCTTTGCGAGAGATGCCAGTGGTCATCCTCTCTGTACAGTTGCCCGAAGATCGGGTCCGAACTCACCCCCATATCCGCTAGGAGAAAACAGGAGTGCAATTGCATAGGGTTAGATTGCAGCGCAGTTGAGGGTTCCCTGAAACGTGCGCTTACGAAAGTTTCGTTGGGAAATAAGCCTCGCCCGCCTGTGCAGTCCGCCACTTGCGGGGCAGCCGGCCGACGGCAGGGCGAGTAGTCCGAGTCTTTAGTAAAGACGGAAAACCCGCCAAGAGCATCAGTAGAGGGCTCCGTGACGAAAATGACACCGACCTGCTCGGGAGTACGATCATGGGCTACCCCGCCGGCACACCCAGAAGGCGAGTGCCACCAAATAGAGTTCGGGGCCGACGCGACTCTGGCAGGCTCGTGCTGGCGGCGAAGATGTCTCTGGGGAGGGTGGTGCAGCGCTCCACTGTGTTGGTCCTTACTTCAACAAATCATCCCTGGATCTGTGGCCTGAACCCCGCTAGCCTGGTCGAGGACACAGCCGAGGGCATTCTTTCTCCTGACCAGGCTAGTTGTCACTACTGCCGGTTTCATTTTTGGAATGCGCTCCGGTGCTTGAAGGCTGAGCATGGGGCATATGGTGGAGAAAGTCTGTGTTAGTTACGCGGCTTGTTTCAAGACATACGTCAGAATTCGTCACTTCGAAGGCTTGTCGATTATGCGGCTGGAGGCCGTAGGGTTCGAAATCTTAGGGGCTGTAAAGTCCTTGCAAAGTGGGCGTGCGCGGCTTCGGGAGCAGTTTGAAGGTGCCCGGGGGGTCTGCGAGCCACTCGGGAGCGAGTCGTCAGTTTGAGGGCGCGCGGAAGGTCTGCGAGCTGCTACGAAGCTATCGGGAGCGACGCGCGCTTGCGGAGTTTGTTGGTGCGGCGGTTCGGGAGCAATCGAGCCGCCGTTCGGTGGCTTGCCGGGGATCGAAGCCTTCTGGGGATCGAGGCCTACCGGGCATCGAGGCCGGCAGCTGTTCGGAAGCTTAGTCGGAAAGCTGTTCGGAAGCTCAGTCGTAAAGCTGTTCGGAAGCTTAGTCGGAAAGCTGTTCGGAAGCTTAGTCGGAAAGCTGTTCGGAAGCTTAGTCGGAAAACTGTTCGGAAGCTTCGTCAGAAAGCTGTTCGGTAAGCTGTTCGGCTAATAGCACGGAAAGCTGTTCGGAAACTAGTTCGGGAGCTGTTAGAGAGCGGAAAACCGCTCTAGAACCTGTTTTGCAAGCACTTTAGAGCCCCTAAGATCGCTTGAGCTACGGGCTCTAGGCCCGAGAATTGGCAGTGCTACGAAGTAACGAATTCTATGTCTTGAAACCAGCCTCGTAGCTACCACGCGAGCTTTGAACCAGCTGATTCCTGCAAAAAGGCACTGTGTTGTTTTGGACCGTTTGGAAAGTTGCGAGCATGTTTTTGATGTTTCCAATCCTTCTACTGATTCGTTGAGCTTGTTGGTGTCAGCGTTCCTTGTGAAGCTTCCAGTATCTTCGAAAAGCATTTGTTTGCGGTTCCAGAAGCTTGGAGTTTATTTACAGCCAAGATCAACGAAACCATCCATGCAGACATAGGTGACCCGGGGCTGGTCCCAGACAAAGGTTCAAACTCAGGTTGAACCTGGGTTTCAAACCGTTTCTTACGCAAACAGCCAGTTTCGAGCCTGGAATTTGGCCTCCAGACCTCATTGCGCTTGTGTTAAATGAGAGACACAATACAAGACGTCACCGGAGTGTTCAAGTTCGGTGAGAAAGATGACCTTGAAGTCCTTTGACAAAAGTCAGTCGAAACACCTGTCCGGTGGGAGAGCTAGACGCTTGAAAAGGGCTCGAAAAAGCTAGAGAAGAAAAGCTTTTCGCCCCTTCCAAAGCCCCCTTCTCATGCCGAGGGAAGGAGAAGCTATCATGCCTCACTTGATCTTACGACAGGGCCTGAGTGTCTCGCGGAGAAGTCTCAGGATCTCAGGATTGGAGATCTGCAGGACACCTTTGATTCTGGAGCCGGCTTCCTGGAACAGTGCCAGCTCCTGATGAATCCTAGATGCAAGATGCCGGCGATGTAGGGTCGAGGTGCTTGTTCGAGGAATCTCGGTCGGTGGATGTATGCCCGCAATGTATTTGTTGCCAGTGCGATGCGAGTTTTTTGTACGAAAATTTGAAGAGTGGCGTACCCCCTTCCTTCCCCTTTCCCTTCCGTGCCTCCTCTCTCTCTTTGCCCCCTCCAAGCCCCCAAACTGGGTTTTTGGCTTTTTCCACGCCTCCAAGCCCCCCATCTGGGTTTTTTTGTTTTTTCCAGGCCCCCTCCAAGCTCCCAGACTTGGTTTTTGACTTTTTCCCCCAAGCCGCCAAACTGGGTTTTTGGCCTCCAAGCCCGCAAGCTGGGTTTTTGGCCTTTTCCAGGCCCCCTCCAAGCCCAAACTGGGTTTTTAGCTTTTTCCAGGGAGGCAGTTTAGGCCCCCAAGCCACCAAACTGGGTTTTGGGCCTTTTCCAAGCCCCTCCAAGCCCCAACTGGGTTTTTTGCTTTTTCCAGACACCCCAAGCCACCGAACTGGGTTTTGGGCCTTCTCCGTCTCGGTCTCTGCCTCTCAGTGTCTCGCCAGTTGCCGCCGTGCTTTGGTTGACGAGCTTGCTAAAAGCTGCCGCTGGAGGAGAGCAAACTGAGGATTGGACATCTCCGGTGGCCCGCTCAGCATGGCCCTGTACTTGTGTGGATACAACATTCACCTAAATCGCCACGGTTTCCGAAGATTTGAGTTTGGGTGCCTTTTCCGAGTCGCTCTGGCTGACTGACGCACTGAAACTTTTGGAAGTTCGTGTCTGGATCCACCAGGCTGACCGGTGCTGCAGAAGAAGCAATGCGGCTTCGTGCAGCCCAGTGGGAGATGATCTGTGGGTGCTGGAGTGGGTGCTTCGGCCAAAATCGGTAAGTAATTTGAGAATGTGCGCGGTTGGCAGAAGGGCCACCTTATTGTTTTTTTTTGCATGTCGCGCAGAATGGCCTCAGCCAAGGAGCAGTGTCTGAAAGCAGCTTGGCCGACGCAGCTGCGAGCCTGGCCGATGCCCTGGAGCGGTTGGCGAGCTGGAGGAAAGCAGCTCCGTAACTCGCGAGGGCTATAGGGCATATTGCGCAGTATACCATACAGCATATGCACGGCGTCACGCTGGCAGTGCTTTGCGGCCATTCGATCTCTCCTCCTGGCCCGTAGCTCTGGGTTCAAATTTCAGGTCTCGCAGTAGGTTTCAGGCAGATGCTGAAAGTCCGTGTAGCTTTGGGCAGTGGGAGGGATGAAGCCCTCTCAATCCCAGAGTCCTCTACGGCAAGGGACCTGAAGATCATGGCCCAAAAGGCTTTGGAACAAAAGTTCCTACAGCTCATCACCGCCAGTGGGCACATACTTGCGGATCCTGCAGAGTCTCTTCAAGCTGCAGGCATTAAAGATGGAGATCGCCTCACTGCAATCTCGCTAGACGTGAATCTAGTGGCGTCAATTAGCGCCTTCGCACTATGCGTTGGAGGCAAAGTAACCACCTGGGGCAATCCACTTTCGGGTGGTGACAGCTCTAAAGTCAAGGATCGTCTTCAGAGCGTGACCCAGGTTCAATCCTCAAACGAAGCGTTCGCTGCTATCCTGGAAGACGGATCCGTGGTCACATGGGGCCATGAATGGTATGGTGGTGACAGCTCCAAAGTCCAAGATAAGCTCAAGGGCGTGCTGGAGATTAAGGGCACAGATAGCGCCTTTGCCGCCATCCTCTCCGACGGCTCCGTCGTTACATGGGGCGATGATGGGTGGGGTGCTGACAGCTCCAAAGTCCAAGAGCAGTTGAAGGGCGTGCGGCAGGTTCAGGCTACGGGCTCCGCGTTTGCTGCCATTGTGGCAGATGGATCCGTTGTCACATGGGGAACGCCCATTAATGGTGGTGACAGCTCCGCGGTCCAAGCGCAGCTCAAGGGCGTGCAACGGCTTGAGGCCACTTCTTATGCATTTGCTGCCATCCTTGAAGACGGATCGGTCGTCGCATGGGGTCGTGAAGCATGTGGCGGTGACTGTTCCAAGGTGAAAGATCAGCTCCGTGGAGTGAAGCAACTCAAGGGCTCGTCCTCCGCATTTGCTGCCATCCTGTCGGACGGATCGGTTGTAACATGGGGGGACGCTGACATGGGTGGTGACAGCTCCATTGTCCAAGATCGCCTCCGGAGGTCAGCTGCACAATCCTCAGTTGCCACATGGTGCTGTGGAGCCGACAGCTCCAAAGTCCCAATCAAGGCGGAGAAGCTTGAAGCCACGAACTTTGCTTTTGCTGCGATTCTATCAGATGGATCCCTCGTCTCGTGGGGCAGTTTGGATCTGGGTGGTGACAGCTCCAAGGTGCAAGACCAGCTGCAGAAGGTGCAAGCAGTTCAAGGCACAAATGAAGCATTTGCTGCCATCGTGGCAGACGGATCGGTAGTCACATGGGGCAATCAGTTCTATGGTGGTGACAGCCGCAATGTCCAACATCAGCTCAAGAGCGTACAACTGATTCGGAGCTCAAAGATGGCATTTGCTGCCATCCTTGCAGATGGATCTGTCATCACGTGGGGCTCTGCAGATCATGGCGGTGACAGCTCCGCCGTTCAAGATGAGTTCGCCAAATCTCTCCTTGCGTCGCCCCCGCCCAAGGAAGCTACCAAGAAGGATCTTTTCCTGTCTCAGCTGCCACTGCCCGGAGCGGCAAAATCTGCACTTCGGGGAAATTCAATGTGATTGACCAGCCATCATTCAGGAACATCAGTGGAAAACGCCAATGTGCTGTGAAGTTGGTCAAGTTTAACGTTTCACCTGTACCGTGGCCAAGCGGCAATAATTCGGCGCTGGGAGCAGAGGGGCCGCCTCTGCAAGTGACTTTGGCTTCCAGGAACCGAGAGATGGATGCAAGTTGGGCCATTTTTGAATGCGGTTTGAAAATAGGTTTCACAGATTCAACAGATCCTGGAGAGTTGAAAAAGCTAGTTAGAAAAGCTGGTTCCGGCAAGCATCTGTGCGTGCTGCGTGAAATCAGAAACTGACAGACTTTCATGCTGGTTAGAAGCTGCCCCCACCCTGTAATAGTGACTATAAGGATTATATTAGGGCCCTATTATATTCCTGGGGCCCCTTCTATCATGCTGGTGCTTTGGTAGGAGACCAAGAAGCCGGAACTCTTCTGCATCGAGCTCAACGGCATGGTCTACCAGTAACCTCTGCGAGATTTTCTGCACAAAAGATTTGCAGAAGCTCAGTGTCGTTAGGCGCTTAGGCTCAGTCACGCCAGGCAAGCAAGCAGCCAAGACCGAGATTGAGAAGGTTCTGGCGTGTGAGCCCGAGCTTGACACCATCAGGGCTGCCAGAACCTAATCCAAATCCCTCCCAGACCCTGAACGCTTTTATGTTTGTTCCTATTATGCACCCTTGTGACAAATCCTGGTTCTGAGGTTTAGATTGTTCCGTTTTTGCTGCAATGGTTTCAACATCTTTGTAATTGACTCCTAAACCCTAGACCCTAAACCCTAAACCCTAAAGTCGCATGCATACTTGCTCGAGCTAGCAAGGTGCCGGAGGAACAATCCGGATCTGACTTGTGAGCAAGCCAATAAGGCTGTAATAAGGCCTTACTATGGCCTTAACAAGGGCTTAATAAGGCTGTAATAAGGTTTAATATGACCTTAACAAGGAGGCTTTCATAAATCTTAGTGCCCCTCGTTCATGAGGCAACCTTACTTGGAGGGCCGGGGGACTTAGTAACTAGTTATCTTGCAGACTTATAAGTACCATAACCTCAATTAGGATCCCGTTTAGGGTGCTTATAACTCTACTTATTACCTACTTACTAAGTCCCCCGACCCTAAAAGTAGCCACTTTGCATTGCAGTCCAGCCTACCTTTGCATGGCGTGTTTACAGACACAAAGGCTTGCTTTGGGCTTGGCTCCCTTGCTCCCCTGGCAGTTGATTCCTGGGTTGGCCCAGGTCTCAAAGATCATTCACAAGGCCACATGCTGGTGTACTCAGAGCCGAAGGTCGATGCATCATGTGTCTGCATGTCTAGCACAGATGATGCTGACACATCAGCCGCTCAGCCCATGCGTCTTTACCTGGGGTGGTCGGGAGCAGGTGCATGATGAGGAGGATTTGGATTTCGAACTTGAGATCTCTTGGATCTCCCCAGCATCTGCTTGCCAGTCATCTTTCTTGCCATCTGCTAGAACTTGCCTTTTGCTTGGAATGGTCAGGACCTAGCACAACTTGGAAAGACATGTCAAGAGAGACCACGAGCCCTGTGTGTTTTCTGTCCCTCAGTTTATATGTTGCCTCATGCATGTACGCATATTGCTCGCCATTGGTCTTATCACGGCAATCTCTGTGCGTTAGCAAGAATTGCTCTCATTGTTGCTATCGTTGTTGTGGTTGCTGTTGTCGCCATCTTTGCTGTCTCCTGCTGTCTCGATGATGATAGGACTGCGCCAATCCGAAAACCCGGGCACTGAAATTGCATTGCAAACCCTAGAGGCTGCAAGCTGAAAGCGCGCAAAGCTCTCGTTGTTCTTCACCCCAGGGTGATTTCAACAGCCCTAAATGCCAAGCATCGTGAAGCTTCAAAAAAGCCCAAACGCCCTGACGCTGAACAATCCTTTGAGTTCAAAGAGCACTACGCAAAGCCTGAGGTCTGAAAGCCGCTGGAAGTTTTGAATCCCAAGCTTTGCAGAATCCTTGATGTCATAACTGATATGCCCGCAAGTATGCCAACCAGCAGGAATGCAGCATGGCCTCAAGGCTGTTTGAAAAACGGCAAGATCATCGTGACGCGAGCGCGTGCCTGAAACCCAACATCCCGCACCTGTTAGTGGCACACGGCAGCGTCAACAACCCATGTGACAGAGATGGATCATTTTGCAAGAAGTTCTGCTTGCCAGTTCTCTGTGGTGCCGGCAGAGCAGCGAAAGGCGGCGGAGGCAGAGGCACTCGCTCAGCTATAGCTGGTCACAGGGTGAACTGATCAGTTATTGTTAAAGCTAGTCGGCTTTTGTCTGCTGATCACGTTGGAGTCCAATGGTGAGGTGCCTCGTGTCGTTTGCGTATCATGTGCGTGACTGGCTCTTCCAGATGCCCATAGACATGTCTGGAGGCCAAGCGAATCCTCGAGGTAGAGCAGGAGGACATGAGCCTGGAGTGTCTCGTGTTGCGCTTCTCGGAGAACTGAGGACCCAGGAAGCTTCGGCGCAAGCAGAGTAGCGCAGTGCGCGGTGTTCGGCAAATACTTGGTCAAACCATGAATCCCTCTCATCGCTGTCTCCGTCAGAGAACGCATAAATCCTGCAAGACTCGGACACTGTATGAAATATGTGCGTCGAACCATTCTTTATACCAAGGGTCTTTGCCATGTGTTTGATGTTGGTATCAAGTGTCTCTATGAGAATACCAGCTTCCAAAATTGTACGCTCACGCTTCAGAAAAGAAAACATCACCAAACTTGTGGGCAATGTCGACCGATATCTCGAACCACATCTTCAACGTACGGATGTACGCCTGCTTGAGCCATCCCAGCGGTGCCAAAAGTAGGGTCATCAGCAACATTCATGAGCATCGATCCCTCAGGAACACGCATGCCGCATGATCGCAGGATTCTCTGTGCATGAAACCAGCGGCATAATTGACTTGAGAGAATCGACTAATAATTGAATCATCTCTGCGACCCATCTCGCTGTCCCTCCAAATCTCTTTCGGCGCGCTCTGGTGTCGGAAGCGAGTGTTCAAACTCGGGACACATTGCTGCATGGGATGGCTTGGCTACTTTGATCAAACTCCGTCGGTCTGACACAGGATCCAGGCCAGCCTGCGTTTCACTGGTGGGACAGAGTGCAGCGTGCAATTGAGCCGAAATCAAACGAGCTGAGATCGCTTGGCCTTGGCTGGTGGTCAAGATACGGGTGGTTGTCAAAATTATGGTCCCTTTTTGGGTACCCTAAATATTAAGTGCCGTATTATAATATGGACCCAAAAAGGGACCACAATTTTGACAACTACCCATACAACCAAGCCGAAGACTTCTTTGGAAGCAAGCACTGAAGCGGCCTTGGACCTTCTCGGTTGTACTCCGATTGTCTGACCTGGACGATGGCGTGCTTAGAGGCTGTCGTTTTAAATGTGATCACCCGAAGGACGATCAGAATGAGGGTGTGTGTCAGACCTAACCGACTCCATGTCTCCGCTACTTTGCATGTGCCTGCAGTGCAGAGTGCAGTGCAACAAGCATGCACATGACATGACCACTCATGCATCTACAGCCTTGTCAAAGAAAACAGGCGTGCTGTTTACGGTTTGCAACTTCAGAAGCATTTGTTCAGAAAGCACCAACTAAGCGAGGATGCATCAAATGGCAAGACAGTGCAGAGCTGTGCGTTACTCGGTGTGCGTCAAGAACACATGTGACTTTTGCGTGTTTGAAAGATTGATTCACCACTGACATCTTCAAGCATGCGTTCCTGGTTGAGTATTACTTTGGAAAGTTTAAGAGATCCGTCCTGAAGACTGCTGCTGGCTTGGATGTCCGTACGTTCAAAAGTACTTCGCGTAGCAATGCATCCAAACTTGTTGACTGAAAACCATGAATGAAAAGGTCGTTGCGGCACGGGGATGCTCGTTCACATTGGGTCGTAGCCGAGGCCGAGGCAGCCGAGGAAGGAAAATAGCTCCGCTTATTTTCGGCTCTCAGCAAGAGAAGTTGCGAGATAAGCCAAACGACAAATATCACGGCTCTGACAACTAATCGTGGAACTAGTTGTAACATGTCATGTTGTTCTGAAATTTCCCGTCTTTGCAATTCGCTTCCGAAAGCGAAACTGCTTCCCTGGGAAGCCAAACCCTTAGCCCGACTCGGTGTGGACTGAAGGTTTGCAAGGGCTTTTGTGTTCAAATTAAATGAAAAATGTCGTACATGCGTAACCCCGGATGACAGCCCAAGTTGAGCAATGCATCACATTCCAAGAAAGCGTTTGCATCGGTCCAAAGGGAGTGGGCATTGACATTCTGAACACGTCATTGCCCTCGGCAGATGATTGCTGCAATGCTTGCAGTAGATCCGTGGACTGCAGGGGCTGGACCTTCAAATCTGGCACCTGCTCACTGAAAAGCCTTTGTCCTCTGACAGGATGGCCACCAGACCCTGCAAGCACATCAGGCGCAACGCTCTCACCACCAGCTTCTCCGATACCTCCAAGGTGCTCAGATGCAGAGGAGGCTTACGGTTGGCCGAAGTTTAGCAGCCGGGCCGAACTACTGAGATCGGCGTGGGCAGCGTATTTCGAGCACGTCTATGGGGCAGTTCCAGAAGTTGGGTATCCGATATGCACTTGGGATTTCTGGTATTTAGACCGGGATAGCTATGAGCGTGCAGGCATCGCTGGGCACCCGGTGAAGCTTGTGAATGATTGGCTTCACGGCATGGACCAGGTGGATGTTGGTGGCCTGTATGACGTGAAGGTGACTGACGTGAGTAAGGGCTCTTACAAGAATGGCCTTTGGATCAAGCACCTGAAAGGAGGCTACGGCAGGAAAGGCTACGGTGCTGTGGGGAACCACCAGTGGATCGAGGTGCGCCACCAAGGAGGAGGAGTGACAGGTGAGGAAGTCGGCATGTGGTTTCTCTATGCTCCAGGTAGTAGTGTGTGGTTCAACACAGGAGCGGGTTTCTTAAGATCAGGGGTACCGTACTTGATGCAGGAATCTTTATAACCCGGGTCCTTCTAAGACGAACCGCATGAGTTCAGAGCTCTTTACGATGGCCCCTCTTTTTTTGAACCTCCGAGGACGGACTCGTGTTTTTGAAACCCATGCGGTTGCAGCGGAGCAGCTCTGTGGACGCCAAGTCGGCCCCAATGATGCAACTGAGATGGTGAAGTGTGCGGCAGAAGCAGGCCGCCTGGACAGCTTCCAGTTTCAATACGACTGGGACGTTCCTGAAAATATTGAGATTGTTGCAGTGAATTTGCAAGGAGTGTACCCATGTGGTACCGCTGCGTCTGGCAGGGTAGCTGCGTTCCGTTCGGGCTGGATGGCATCCCGCCCATGTGACTGTGACAATGCGGCACATGATGGCTTCTTGAATTGTAACTTGAATCAAACTCTTGCCCGAGGAAGAGGTATCGGAAGTTCCGCCAGTTTCAGTTCCTTCCACTCGGAAGCAGTCACGTGTTCTGTGACGGGAGCATTGGTGGTCTCTGTGGCCTTGGCAGTCCTCAGAATTCTCGGCAAGCGGATCACAGGCTATCGACGGCCTCATGGCCCGCAGGACGACCCTTCTACCGTTGAGACATGCCGTGAATGCTTGCTGAAAGTCGGGTCATGTGCTTGTGCAGTTCCTGCAATCGGGGTTTGTTGGATTTCGAGGAGAACTTGCAGTGTCCCTGACTCGTCCTCCGGTTGCGGCTACTGCGCCGAAGCTTGTGAATGTATGGATGCAACGGAAACAAGTAACTTTCATGCTGTCCAGACCGGCAACAATGCAATCACCAAAGCGGCAAGAATAATTTAAAGGTTCAGGGTTTAGTGATTAGTGACAGCAGCAGCAAGTAGCCGTACTGATAGCGGAATGACCAACCGAACGCAGCTTCGGCTTCGATTTGCTCATGTTCTCATGATTATCAGTATGATCAGTGCTAGCCTTCACTCGTGTCTTCTGCATCATTGTTGTGCTTATCATCAAGCAATCTTGTCTCTACTCGTCTTCCTCTTCGTAATTCTCGGCAGTCGATGTGCTGTGAGTTTGTCAATGCCAGGTGTGGGAGGGTTTGAAGTCAAGTCAGCTGGACCTGAAACCCCAGATCCTGAACCCTAAACCCTCAACCCTTAACCCCAAACCCTGATGAAGTCAAGGATGAGTTGTGCATCATGCAGCCATGAAGCAGAGTTGTGGGTTCTATCGGGGTTCCGCGAGGGTTCTCGTCGGTTTCGAGGACTTTATCAGGTTGTAAGGGATCGTATGTGGTTTTCTAGGGCTCAATAGGGTGTAGTTAAGTGTAGTTGGCCTCTTCAAGCGTTTTGAAAAGGTTGATATAAAGTTGATATACGGTTTATCAGGTTTCTGTAGGTGTTGTGTTCGGGGTTTTGAGTTTGGGGGTTCGCGTGCAGGTCTTAAGACTCAGCCGTTTAAGGTTTCGGGCTTGGGGAGATAGCTAAAAGCTTGGGGCTGTGCAGTTAATCCAAGGGTAAAAGGAGGGACCCTTAATAAGGACCCCTAGGTATATACCCTTAATATAGCTACTATATACCCATCATATAGCTCGTTATAGGGTAGGGGTCCCCATTAAAGGTCCCTCCCTTTCCCCTAAACTCCCTAAGCCCCCAAACCCCTAAACCCTAAACCCTATACCCTTACAGAATCCCTGTAGATCTCTTTAAAGGGACCCTTTAAGGGTCCCTCCTTTTCCCCTTTGAGTTAGCCTCTGGCGGTTCCATGGTCTTTCGTCCGGCAGCTCTCTGGCTTCCAGCTAAAGAAGTTCTTTTCACTGTCTGGTTCTTGGTAAAGAATGGGGGAATGGATCCCTATAGTAGTCCCTATATAATCCCCAAGATTATAGTCTCCATGAATCGTAGAGAATGGATCCCTAGAGTAGTCCCTATATATTCCCCAATAATAGTCTCCACAATCCCTTCCCGCACTTCCCTACTAAGCACCAGGGAGCTCAGCAATGGTGTGCTAGGCCAGGCATAGCCCAAAGATGTACATGCAGAGGGCTGCGAGACCAAAGCTGACCTCCCACATCCCCAGAAGCCTTCACCCTACCTTAACCCGGAATAACCTACCTTTTTAAGGACTTATATAAGGAAATCACAATAAGGAACCCTAAAAAGGTAGGTTATTCAGGGTTAAGGTAAACCCTAAACCCCCAGTGACGACGGCGGAAATTCTTCCCAAGAAGGGCCTCAGTGGCCGGCAGCCATGGCTGGTGTCGTGTCACTTGGCATTCGGTGTTCGAGGGTTTGGGAATCTGTTTCATCTGTCCTACAAGCGTTGTCCCTATAGAGCCCCCTATAGATTCCATATTAGGGTTTATGATAAGAACCTACAAACAAGTAGGGTTTCATCTATCCTACAAGCTATCCTACCGAGTAGCACGCAAAAGCAGGAAAGGGGCCCGATAGGTCAGAGAGACAGGAGGAGATGCGCGGTTACCTCGCTTGTAGTCGTATAGCCTCGAGATGCACTTGGTGGTTGCATTGTTTCGTGTCAGATGTTGACTGAGCATATTTTTGTTGCTGTTATTGTTCGCATTATTGTAGGTATTGTTGTGCTGTTTCTGGATTCCCTAGACCTTGCAACGCATCGAAGACCCCTTCTGAACCCCAAGCCCTAAGCCCTAATCCCTAGACTGTAAGCCCTAAACCCTAAATCCAAAACTCCCAAACCCTCACTCGGTTCGAAGGTAGAGTTCCTCGCATAGCCACCCTGAACCCAGAGACTCCAATATCCCTTCATTCAGGGATATACCTTAAATCATATTAGGATCCTGTTGTAATGCAAGGTGTATTCCTGAATTAAGAGATATTGGAACCCCCTAAACCCGATAAACCCCTTTAAGGACCCCTTAAAGGAACCCTCGAAGGTATATTCCTTAATTGAGGGATACTGGAGTCTATGGGAAGAGAATCTGTCAAGCGCAAACGCACGGAGAGCGCAGGGGTCACAGAGCATTGGGCTTCGTATGAGCCGTCGAACGCCATGGACAACCTTATGCGGGAGTTTCCGAAGTTTAGGGGTACCTTAGTTTGGGGTCCTTATCATAAGGATCCTACTATTTAGGGTACTATACTAGGGTCCCCCATTTTCAAAAAAACCCAGGTTGACAAATGGGTGGTTGTCAAAATTCGGGTCCCTTTATTGTGTACCTGTTATAATACGGCACCTAATATTTATGGTACCCCAAAAAGGAGCCCTCATTTTGACAACCACCCACTTGAAGGACCATGAGTATCAAAGTAGGATTGCAACTCGTGCAACTGGTCGAAGCTGGATTTACCTAGCATGTGAGCCTGTAAGTTTCCTTTACATGCGCTTCATCCTTCAATGTACCCGACAGGGTCGCATACAAAGATGGCTCGCGCTGGCATGTGCGCTTTCCTGGTCCAACGGCGAAGGCAGAAGACTGCACCGGCGATCGTAGCAATAATGACGTGTCACAGCAGTGTGACAAGGATAACGTAACTTGTGGTGAAACTGGCAGTGACAGTTTCAGTGGTACTGGTATTGGGCCAATGATGCGGATGTTGAGTCGATGTACATATTCTTAATGCTGATAGGTCGAACGTTCGTGATGTGACAATGAGAATCGCACCGCATGTGTCATCTGAATGGTCATGAAACCATTGCGATCATGAAGATTTCTAAAGGTAGCATGCTAGTCGGTACTGACAGGTGAAGCCGAACTGCGACCTAAACAGCACGAACGAGCATATCCAGCAATGATACAAGTTTGGTTGGACAGCAACGATAATAGTGCTAGTTAGAGTCACGGTGACTATGTCAAACTTATACCCTGCCCAAACCCTAAACCCTATACCCTAGCCCCTTTAGTGACACAAGTAGTAGCCATCGTTTCGCAGGACGGAGAGCTAAGCACGGGGTACGCCGAAGCCTGACGACCTCGCAAGCACCCTGAACCCTGAACCCGTAAGTCCTAAGCTTCATGAGGACCCTTAGGGGGGGGGGGGGTAGGGGGCAGGGGGGGGGGAGGAGGGGGTCTTAGTACCCATGATTAGGACGTACTAAGCCCTGTTAAAGGAAGTATAGTCCCCTACCCCCCCTACCCCCCTAAGGGTCCTGTAAGACTTCTGGTGAGCTTCATCGTAGCATCTTTAGAAGCTCGTCGTTTCACTCAGAAAAGTAAGCTTGCAGTACCCAAAACCCTTCAACGCCGTGTCCAAACGGATGCCATGTGTGCTTCCACAGCCCCGCCCAGAACAGCTATGCCGCACTGCAGCATAAATTCCAAACCCTGAAGCGAAAACAGCTCCCGAAACCCTAAACTCTAAAACCTAAACCCTAGACCTTAAGTCCCAACTCCTGAACCATAAATGAGCCTGAGGACCAAATTCCTCAACCCAGCGTCACATTCCTCCCCATGCACCTATATCCGTAGATCCTAACTGATTCCGTAGCCCCGAGAAAGTGCTAAGCCCTAAAGCCTTCTCATATCACAGTATTGGATACCTTAAACTACCATAACCTTCTTTTTCCTAGGTTATTGTACAAACCCTGATATGGAATTTTTAGGGACCACACAAACCAGTAGGTTTTGGTCGGCTAAAGCATTTTAAACACATTGTCATCTATTATGTTAGATATTACTAGCATAGATAGTGTTTTTAGATATTTGCAAAAGCATCTCCAAAACTCGACGCCCCAGAAATCTTTTAAAAGCCAGCAGCCACACCCCCAAAGGCTCAAGAACGAGCCCAACAAACCCGAAAGTGCAACCACGTCCCCCCAAACCCTCAGCGAAACCCTAAACCCTAAGCCCCAAAATCCCAAACGCCAAACCCTCAACCCTAAAATCCCTCAGCAGGACTTTGTTGCTTCGGTCGGGAAGGACGAGAAGGCCCTCGCATCTCAGCTTCTCGAGCACCTCCGGCTCCTTGGCTGGTGCTGGGGGTGTCAGGCCTCAGGGAGTTTAGGGTCCAGGGTTTGGGGCGTAGGGTTCAGGGTTTAGGGTCTAGGCCTAGGGCTTTGGGTCTGTGTTTTCGGGGCTTAGGGTTTACGGCTGGAGGTTTAGGGCGTTGATGATCCTGATGATGCTGGTGATAATGGTGAGGACGACGATGATGATGGTTGTGGTGATGGTGGTGATTGTGGTCGCGACATTATTTTTTGATTTTGTCGAAAAGTCCTATTGGGTCAACACCTGTCGCGATATTGCTGGTGCTGCTGTTGTTGTTGATGATGATCTTGGTGCTGGATTTCTGCGTTTGCTCTTGGTCATCCGGCATCGTTGCTAACCATGTTCCCGGGCCCTCGTTACCTAAACCCTCAAAACCACATAAGCCTTAGACCCTTAAGATATTAAATCCGCTTTAGGCTTTAAAGCCCAAACCTTTTCAAACTTGAGCCCTAAACCCTAACCCTACACCCTACACCGGTAACACAGAACTCAGTCTGCAGGTCCCTGTCACCACCGGTGCACGAGAATGCAGCACTCCGCAAGCTATGCCAGGTCTGGCAAGCTCTGTATCTACATGGATCTGGGGTTTAAGGTCTGGTGAGGATACCTGTGTGCAGTGTTATGCGTTTATCTGCATTTATTCATCTGTCCAACTCTGCATTTATCCGCTATCCATCCATCTATCTGTCCCTCGATCCCTCTGTCTCTTTATCTCTCTGTCGGTCTATGTATCGACAGCTTTTCCTCGTGGTATTCATACAATTTCCCCTGCACTGTGCATTTGCGTGTATAATCAAGTTCATTGCACCGCATCGACGCAGACCTCCTTGTTTACAACAATGTTGGTTATTAGTTAACTGTTCTCAAGCAAAAGAAACACTCTGATCATCTTTTGGACTTTGGGTTATTTGGGTGTGCTCAAGTTACCGCTGGAATTGTGGGCTAAACCCTAAACCTAAACCCGTAAACCCTAGTGACACTTTTGGCTTTGCGTTCTGATGTGTCGTCTCGCTCGTTTCTCTGCTTTGCGTCAGATTTCAAGAGCCAGCACAAAGCCCTGAAGCCCTAAACCCGGAGGGTCGGGAAACCAAGTGATTAAGCAGTCATTTTAATAGATTTTTGTAACATAACTTCTAAGTCTACTTACGTGTCACCTATGTACTAGGTCAGCCTATGTTTTTTTGGGTTTTGCTTCATGGCTTAAGAAGTACGTAGGCCTTTAGGGATGTTTTATCTGGATAGCCAAAGCCTCCTGGCCCCGCGGCCCGTCTATCTACTTGGAGGAGCATGGTACTTAGTAAGTAGGGTTATAAGTACCTGAATTGGCGTTATAAGTACTTATAAGTATAGTTACCCTAATTATAACCCTAGTTACTAAGTCCCATGACCCTTTAAGTACCTACCCATCTAACTCAGAGTGTATCTGGGTTTTATACCCGGAGCCCTAGTCAGTCCTTTCCCTCCAAATCCGAAGCCCTACTTGCAGGGTCTGGGGACTTAGTAAGTAGGTAATAAGTAGACTTATAAGTACCCCAAAAGGGACCCTTATTGGGGTTATGGCACTTATAAGTCCCGAAAATAACCAGTTACCAAGTCCCCCGACCCTCCAAGTACAGGAACCCCAACGCCTAAACCCTGAACTCTGGCCCGCAACCCTAAAAACCAAACCCCAACCCCAAACCCAGAACTCTAGACTCTAAACCCTAAATGCTAAAGCCTAAACCCAAACGACGTTCCGGGCTTCGGCTTGCATGACGCAGGCAAAGCTTGCCGAGCTTAAGACCGTGGCTTGGATATGGTTTGAGCTTGCGGCTTTGTTCTCAAAGTGCCGCTACTTGGAGGTTCACGGGTGGTTATAAGTGGGGTAACTGTACTTATAACCCATATTGGGGGACATATAACCCCACTTATAACTACCCATGAACCTCCAAGTAGGGTTGAGGGTTCTGAGAGGTTTCGGACTTTTGGCATCTTCGGTCTCTTCGGGCCCTCAGTTTTGGGTCTGCAAAGCTGGCGGAAACCTTCAACCCCTGAACCCCTGAACCCCGGACTCCCAACCCAAGACTCATAAAGCTGAGCCCTAGAAGCTGCCCCCACCCTGTAATAGTGACTATAAGGATTATATGAGGGCCCTATTATATTCCTATTATACCACTATTACAGGGTGGGGGCAGCTTCTAACCTAAGCCCTTAAACCCAAAACACCCAATGTTTTAGTGTGGTACTTGTTCGTGATGGTGCCAAGCCCGCCCTACGTTGCTGGACCCTCTTTCCGCGTCTATGTAGCAGCATCTGCGATGATTTCCTTCTTCTGGGCCCCCCAAACCCCAAAACCTTAAACCCTTAACTGTAAACCCTAAACCCTAAACCCTAAACCCTAAACCCTAAACCCTAAAACCGAAACCCGTAATTGTAAACCCTAAGCCCTCAACTGTAGACCCAAATCCCTAAGCCCTGAACCCTCAACCCGGTTTGCGGTCTTCCAAGGGGAGTGTCCGGCCGGTTGGCCGGAAGGGTTTGCTGAGGGTTCAGGGTTTAGGGTTTAGGGTCTAGGGTTTAGGGTTTAAGGTTTTTGCTTCAAGGTTCTTACAAAACGATCTCAGGGGCACATCGGGTGAGGATTTTAGGTGTTCGGTTTTGGAGTTTAGGGTTCAGGGTTTAGGTTTTTGAGAAGACTTGAAGACAGCAGTGCTGGAGACACCGAACTCTAGCTTGAGGCTAGGTGATCTTGGTGGTTCCGGGTATAGGGGTGAAGCGTTTCGCCTTCAGAGTTTAGGGTTTACTTGGAGGGTCGGGGGACTTAGTAACTAGTCGTTTTGGAGACTTATAAGTACCATAACCCCAATTAGGATCCCTTTTAGGGTACTTATAAGTCTACTTATTACCTACTTACTACTGTAAGTCCCCCGACCCTCCAAGTAGGGTTCGGCAAGCCCCCTGGAGGCCTTCCATGGAGCAAACACGTCTTCGGAGTCGTGCACCCGACCATCAAACTCAAGACTGTCTTAGCCCATTCGGCAGTGGAAGCCGTGCTTGTGACCATCTCCTTGTCGGGGGATTCCTTCCGCGACCTTGAAACCCTTGGCCCCAGTGTGTGAGCCAAGAATTTTGCTTGAAGGCTCTTCCTCCCGCTCAATCGGCAACAGCCGCGGAGTGCCGTGGTTGCCTGGGTTTTTAGGGGCACTTCGGATTCAGGATTTAGGGTGACTGCCGTTTGAAGCCTGCAAAATGGCATTGATGGAGAATACTTAAAGGGTCATGGGACTTAGTAACTCTGGTAAAAATTAGGGTAACTATACTTATAATTACTTATAACCCCAATTAGGGGACTTATAACCCTACTTACTAAGCCCCATGATCCTCCAAGTATGCAGATCGATCAGGGTAGCTTCTTCAAGGGATTCGCGTTAAGGACCCACAGTCCCTGAACCCCTCAACTCTCAAACCTAAACCCTACCTGGACCCTAAGGAACCTACCTTTCTATGGTTCCATAATATATGATTTCTTCATATACGTCCTTAAAGAGGTAGGTTATTTGGGGTCAAGGTAAACCTTAAAGTCAAGGTTGATGCAGGGTCTCAGAAAAAAGTGGAGCCCTATGCCAGTCAGAGGGTTCCTTCGAGAGCTTTGGAGTTGAGGCAGGTTTCGGGTTTAGTGGGTTTGGGGGCTAGGATTTGGGGGGTTAGGCTAAACCCTTAACCCTAAACCGGTTTAGGGTTTATGGCTTTAGGGTCGAGGGGTTTATGGGCTTAGAGCATTTTCCCGAGGCTGGCTAGCAAAATTTGGCCCCAAAGCCCTGATCAGAACCCTTACAGACCGGTAAACCCTAAACCCTACTTAAAGGGTCATGGGACTTAGTAGCCACGGTTATAGTTAGGGATACTTATAGTTACTTATGTATAAGCCCAATTAGGGTACTTATAACCCTACTTACTAAGTCCCATGATCCTCCCAGTTGGCCCTAAACCCTAAACTAAACCCTAAAGATCCCTTTAAGGAACCCTATGGATCCCTTTAAGGAGCCCTTTTAAGGAACCCTTACTAAGTCCCATGATCCTGCAAGTAGTATAGGACCCTGATTAGGAAGCCTGGGGTCCTAATTAGGGTTCTATTTACGGGAAGTTTCCGAAAATTAGGGGCACCTTGTTTTGGGGTCCTTATATTAGGGATCCTACTATGTAGGCTACTATATTAGGGTCCCCCATTCTCGGAAACTCCCATATGGGTCCTCATATGTTGGGGTTACAGGGCCAGGGTTTCTTAATCAGGTTCCTACACTGAACCCTATCCCCAAGCTCAAGCCGCTGTATGACCTCACCTTGGTTGCTCTGATAATGCGACTTTCCTCTAACGCAACGAACAACAAGTGAAGCTGCGGGCATGATGGAATTCCACACCCCCCCTGCCCCACCCCTTCCCCCCAAACCCCTCGAAGTGCAATAACCCTGCGTCCTCCTCATGTACTCAAAGACTTCCGCGACCTGGTTTTTTCGAGGCGAAATACTCCTGCGTATTTCCTGACTTTTGCCACTGTCTCGATTTCTTCTTGTTCTAGCAGCGTACAAAGCGCAAGCTCCTCGAGTTTTCGACGCTTCCTGACAAAGTTCCGTCCATGAGCAGACTGACCAAAACACACTGTGTTGGCATCTTCGTGGCTGCAAAACACTCTTGCTAGCACGTGCAAAACAGCAATTTCTCGAGTTTTTGCGCATCATGTCCGTACCCAGAAAAATCAACAAACATGTTGTGTTTGTAGTGGTGTTTACAGCACAAAACGCTTGCCCGTTCTGCCGCATGCGCGTGAACAGGACGTCGGTGCGTTATACCTTTCGAATGTAAGATATCCCAACACACTATTCTCCGGTATTATCCCCCCAGCGACAACCATTCAGGAGCTGCTTCAGGGAAAAATTGAAGATCTCATGCCATAGACTCAAGCGGTTGACAATTCCCGTGTCTATGTAATTAAAGGTCTAAAGCTCTTAAACCCTAAACCCTAAAACCGTAAAGCAATTCCCCCCAGGCCCGAGCCAAAGGCAGAGGAGACCACGCAGGAAACCGAGCGGCCGGTCCCAGAACCGCAGTGGCCCGGCACGGCGGTTTGGGGCCCTTTTCTGTTCAGGGTCCTACTGTTGATGATCTAAATCTTGCATTACCTTAAGGACCCTAAGTATGGGAATTGTAGTCTATTCCTTATTTTGGGTAATGCAGGTTTTATATCATCAACCATAGGGTTTAGGCTTTTGGGCCAGTGACACAAAAACCTTTGAATGGAGGGACTGCTTCTATGATCCGAGGTAGATGGCTTATTTAAGAGGCGTTGCGTCGGTTTGGATTTTGGTTTTCGGGTTTCCCTAAGCGGTGGTTTGGGGTCTAGCAGAGTCTAGTGTTTCGGACTGAGTGTTTGGGGCTAGGAGGGACTTAGGATTCGGGTCGCAGGGGAGTATCATTTTGGGCTCGGGGGGGAGTGGGGGTAAACCCTAAACCCTGAAACCTTAAAATCCTAAACTCGAAAAGCCGGAATCCTAAACCCACCAACGCCTACTGGCGTTGTTCCATGACCCTGTGAGCTTGCTCAGATCCTACAGTAAACCCCAGGGTCTGATCCTCACGGTTTCAACATCAGACCCACCGCAGTAACTTTGGGGACCCAGTAGTAGCCATAAGTGCGATCATAGCAGGAAGACTGGAAAGGGTGGAGAACTATGACTTTTTTTTGGACCTCCCTTGTCCAAAATGAACATCACTTCGGCACAGAGCATGGTAGGACATGGTAGGACATTCCACTACCTAAACGCTAAGCCCTGAAGCCGTAAACCCTAAAGCCTAACGCTAAAGCCTAAAGCCCTAAGCCTTGAAGCCTAAACCCTAAAACCGAAAGCCTACAACCTAAGAAATCCCAACGCCTAAACCCAAGCAGACGCGCGTTCGTGTGCACTGACAGAAAGCCCAGCGATCTGGGAGGTCCGAATCACGGAAGTTAAACCTTCAACCCTAAACCTGTGGTTGTCGGGGTAAAGGGGTTTAGGGATTTAGGTAATTTAGGGGTTTAGGGGTTTAGGGGAACTGAGTAGGTAATGAATTTGTAAGTGCTCCAAAAGGGATCCTAATTGGGGCTATGATGCATATGGGAGTTTCCGAGACTTAGGGGTACCTTATTTGGGGGCCCTTATAATAAGGACCACACTATTTGGGGTACTATAGTAGGGTCCCCTATATTCGGAAACTCCCCCCATATAAGTCTAAGAAGCAACTACATACTAAGTCCCCCGACTTTTCAAGCAAACCCCAAAGCCTAAGCCGCCACCATACGGGTAGTTGTCAAAATTAAGGTCCCTTTTTGGGTACCTTAAATAATAGGTGCCATATTATAATAGGGACCCAAGAAGTCCGTTAATAATAATAATAATAATAATAACAAAAATAATATTAATAATAGGGACCCAAAAAGGGACCCTAATTTTGACAACCACCCATACAAGGCAAGGATGCCAAGGCAGCCTCCCAGTCGGACTTCCTGACCTACCCAGAGACTCCAAAACCCCTTAACTAAGGAAGATACCTTAAATTATAGTAGGGATCCTAATATGATTTAAGGTATATTCCTTAATTAAGGGGTTTTGGAGTCTCTGGGTATATGGGTGGTTGTCAGAATTATGGTCCTTTTCTTGGGTCCTGAATATCATACGGCAGCTACTACTTGGGGTACTCGAAAAGGAGCCATAATTCTGACAACGACCCATATACAAACCCCAAAGCGTAACACCCAAACCCTGAAAACCCGCAGTTTTTCGGCTCAGAGAGGCATCGCAAGACGCGGGCCCTGTCGGTTCTCCCTCGCCAGAAACTCCAAAATCCGTTAATGAAGGAAGATACCTTAGATCATATTGGGGTCCCTATCATGGTTTAAGGATTATACCTTAGATCATATTCGCATACTTGGGTCCCTTTTATAATTTAAGGCATATTCCTTAATTGAGGGATTTTGGAGTTTCTGGGATCCCTTGCCATGGCTTTTGAGGCCCTAGCTAAGCTGCCGGAGCCTCGCAAGCCTGAGAGGCTTGGCATGGACGCGCTTCAGAGCGTGTTGCTGGGCCCTTTCTTCAAGGAGGGCTTTAAGGATTTGGTTTAAGTTACCATCATAGGGATCTATAATTGATAGTATATAGGGTTTAGGGAAGTCTAGGAGGGTGTAGGGTTTAGGAAGTTGGGAGAAAGATAGGGGAGTCGAAGATCCAATGCTTTTGTCAGAAACACACGAACCCAGGTTAGCCGTCCAGCCCGAGGAGCATGCTCTGGACGAGGAGCCTGGCAATCCGGAGCCGGACTTTATCACGGCCGGTAAGAGGTTGCAGGTGGAGTCTTGCGCAAGTACTTGCCTACCACTGCCTCTCGAGGGAACGGTGGACTGTGACGATGGAGATGTCGGGACCGATTCACGTCACTCCTTCTTCTCACAGTCATGGGCAGATGGTGCAGACCACAATCGTCCACCAAATCGGCTTGCACATGACCACCACAACAGCCGGATGAAGGGCTTTTTGAAGGCCGCTTGGCAATGCATGCAAACGCCTGAAATTTATAGGGTGTGTCAGAGTTTTATAGATTTCCATATGAGTTCTACAAGGGTCTTATTACAAAAGATTGGGTAGGGCTATGTTATCTATGCATCCTATAGCAAGAGTCTTGCTATTCGAGTCTGGCGGACCCATCCTAAACCCCAAACCCCACTTAAGGGATCAGGGGACTTAGTAATTAGGGTTATGAACAAGGTAACTATAGTTATACCTACTTATAACCCTAATTAGGGTACTAATAACCCTACTTTCTAAGTCCCAGGATCCTCCAAGCAAACCCTAAATCCAAAACCCTAAACCCTGAACCCTTAACCCTAAACCCTCAACTTTCTGTGGGAATCTGCTGGGTTTCTGTGAGGCTCCCAGTTAGGGTTGTGGTGACTGACATCAGGCGCTGCTTCCGGATAAGCCCTACTTGGAGGGTCGGGGGACTTAGTAACTAGCTATTTTAGAGACTAATAAGTGCCATAACCCCAATTAGGTTTCCTTTTGGGCTACCTATAACTCTACTTATTAGCCACTTACTAAGTCCCCCGAGCCTCCAAGTACCTAACCTAACTTAGACGTAACTAAACCCTAAAACAACCTAAAAACCCTCAAGCGCTAAACTTAACCTTAACCTTAACTAAACCTCAACAACAACAAGAAGGCCTAAACGTGCGGGTTTAGGCATGGTGCAATGCTTGACGGGCGCTGCTTCCAGGCCGTATCACTTTAGTTTCTACTGTTCTGGGTTTAGTCTGCTGAAGCCATTCTTCATGGTAGTTCTAGCATGGTGAGAGCAGCCGGTAATCCTCCAGCCCTAAAGACCTAAAGCCTACGGTGGGAATAGGCCATGAGCATGATCCTAACAATTCAACGAGCCCTAAGAAGTACCAGCACTAACATTTCATAGCTATGTAGGTCCGTTAGGCAACGGTTCTAAACCCTCTGTCTCGGGATTTCAAAAGCTCCGAGGCGTTGTCCGCGTCATCCGCTGACCTGGAGCATAAGGTCCGACTCTTTCGAGGCTTTCGTGGGGTTGGGTTTTAAGTACGGTTTAGGGTTTGGGGTTTGGGGTTTAGGGAAGTTTAGAATTAAACATGGGACCCTAACTAAATAAGTGCAAATCGGTTCTAGGTTCATTACTGATAACCATAGTATGATATCCAGCAAAATCATTTTCTATCATTTTCTAATTATTAAGGCCCCTACAGGTACCGGGTTGGGGGCTTGGAGATTGGGAAGCTGAGGGGAAACAGTTGGTTTTCTTGAAGGTTTCCTTGGATGGCATATGGTTTTATGGCGTCGCGCAGTTAGTTTACATTTTTTGTAGTACCCCTTGAATTAAGCGTGTTAACAGGGTCTTTATAGGTTATCATGTTTTCATACTGTTTCTATCAGGATGCCATAGAGGCTCTAAGCAAACTTTGTGACGTGTCGAAAACGGTTGTAGAAGTGATCGCATTCAGAGATTGCATAGTAGTCAGGTTCGATGAGGGCAGTGCACAGGATATGCCACTGTACTGCAGTGCAGCGAAATTCTTTCCAGGTTTTGAAACAGCTTCTGTAAGGGGTCAGGGAGTTTAGGTTCCTTGTGATACAAACAAACAAAAACATAAGCGGATGAATCCAGAGATAGATAGATAGATGTATGTGTATATATACATAAACTATGATGTGTCCCTAAACCCTGTTCCAGAGTTTTAAGGCCCAGCATGTTAGGGCTTGTAGGCTCTCGGATTCTGCGGGGCTTAGGCTCGGGGCTTGTGGGGCTTACAGCCTTTTGGTTTTTTAGGGTTAGGGTTTGGGGTTTAGGATGGTTTCGGGTTTAGGAGTACTATACTATACTATACTGTACTACTATAGGGTTTAGGAGGGTTTAGGGGAGTCCCGTGCTGTGGGGTTTACGTACAGCCTTGAGGCTTTCCGAGGCTGAGGCTTTCTACGCAGATTTATCGCTCGGCTTCTGCCCGAAAATTTGGGTCCCTGTTAAGGACTTTAACTTAAGCTGCGCGTCTATAGTAAATAATCGAGTTTCCTTACTATGGTAACCTGAATACAATCCGTTAACAAGAGCCCAGTTGATTGGATGAAGGGCTTTGAGGTTTCCTCGGTACTTCATTACCAAGGCTTCGGTGGCGGTTGCTGACGCTGTTCCTGGCATAGTAGGTTTATTCTACAGCCTACCCCAAAACCCCATTCTAGTTGTTCAGGCCCGAGATTGCTTACAAGTAAGATGTGCAGTGAAGTAACTTAAGATTGCAACGCTGCTCTTTGGAAGTGTTCGGAGCCATCATTCTTCAGGAGCTTAGGGGGGTTCTCAAAGCTTGCAGTGTCTTAAACATGGTCGTTTCCGTATGGATCGTCGGTATTTTGCTAGGTATTTGGTGTTTATACTTCGGTCCCCGATTTGTCTTTTAATGCTTGGACTGGTTGATAGCGGACGGCGTACGGCGTACTTGTGGCTACAACCAGACATACTCAGACAATAGTTTGGCCAAAGTCATATTTGCAGTCGTAATTAATTACGCCCCGTAAATTCCAAAATCCTGAGCCTGAACCTGATCCCGACACGGTATGCTTGCGCCCAGAGACTCCAATAGCCCCTAATTAAGGAATATACTTCAAATTATATAAGGGATCCTACTATAAATTTGAGGTATATGTCTTAATTAAGGGATATTGGAGTCTTTGGGCGTAGCAGTTGGAGGTGGATCGGCCGATGCACGCGCGCAGACCCCGGCATCGAAGATGACGTGGCTCTGGCGCAGATGGTGACCCGGATGGGCTTTCAAAGTTTCAGTTGCGCCCCGTTAAGACGAATGGTGGGTGCATGCATGGGCGTCTGGTACTGCTACTTCAAACGTTAAACGATTTTCGTGGCATCAGAGCATCTGCGAGTTCAGGATCAAAGTTATCCAGGGTCTTGATACTGGCGCGAGACCCAATATTATGGTTCTCGTAACTAGAGAAATCTCCGGTAGGGGCCTTCAATTCAACGCAGTTCTTTGCAGAAGCTCTTTTGCCTACTTCACCACACAAAACCAACACCCCTGAGCCTAAGTTCAACGACCTCCAGCACACCCGCCCATGGATGCCTTTCAACAAAGCGAATAGAGTAGATGATTTTTTCTCAGAATGGAGTTGCTCAGAATCTAGGGACCACAGACATGATCCTGTTCTGAACCACCCTAAACCCTTTAGGTGTCTGGTTTGCAGGGCATTGTGGCCTTCAGGTCTGGGCCTTGGGGCTTAATTAGGATGACTCAAACCTTAATCCCTAAACCCTAAACCCTAAACCTTAAACCCTAAACCCTGAACCCTAAACCCTGAACCTGAACCCTAAACCCTGAACCCTGAACCTTAAACCGTATCCAAGAGCCAACGAGTCCCTTGATTCTGTGACACTCCCTGGACGGCACAGCACGCTCTCTGCTTTGGGGGAGCTGACAGCATCGTCATGCGAGAGCTAATGATAATCACTCTTTCTATAGGATCCGCAGTAATCACTCGTTCTACAGGATCCGCAGGAGCTTTGCAGTAGCAGCATTACATCGTAGTTCCAGCCTCGCTATGATGGTGCTGATGAGGCCGTCAGCTAATTCAATTGGCCGACATGTTGTTTTAGCGATTTGGCGGCCATCCTCGGATTCTTTCCCTCTCCCAGGTTGCCGACAGAAGGGTAGGTTTCCAAACGACCACGATTCAAAAAAGTGCACCCTTCTCCTTCAGAGCTGCCATGTGCCTCGCCTTTCCAGAAATACACCGCCATGAATCACCATCCAAATTCCGCCTGCGATTGTAGTTGACGCCTGAAAAAAGGGGCTAGAAGGAATTGAGGAGCAATAATGTCAGAAGAGGCATGGTAACAACGACTGGAAGGGAAAACAAAATCATCATCGACATGGTGAGCCTGGTGATCAACCCCTAAACCCTAAGCCCTAAAGCCTAATTGAGGAGCGGTTTCATGAGGAAGAGATAGAAAGCAGAGCAGCACGACACCACAACAACCACAACCGCAATCACAGTCGTCATCGCACGGGAAATGTCAACAGCAACACGAGGAGTGCTGCGCCCACAGCGTACAAGTGGGCAAGTTTGGATGGAGAGCTCTGGGGGTCGCTACGAATGCCCACTACAGCCAGGTTCTGCTAGGGTATTGGGTTTAGGGAAAATGTGAAAATTCGTTTCGGACTCGTTCCATGGACAGTGAATGCAAGAAGATTTCCCGACAATTTGCCGAAGCCTCCGACGATCTGGGACACCGACCGACAGACTTGAGCAAATTCGAGGCGAGCCACGTCCGTCGCGCTGGGTCTGCCCAAGATAGTCAGGTCGATGCCAGCCGCCTAACCCTAAACCCTAAACCCTAAACCCTAAACCCTAAACCCTAACCCCTAAACCCTAAACCCTAACCCCTAAACCCTAAACACTAAACCCTAAACCCGAGAGGCTGCAAGGTAACTTCCGGCTCTTCGTGAGTGCGTGGTTCGCGCGGTCCCCAAGCCTACACCTCAGGATAGAAGCTTGAAGGTCAATCATAGGAGGCCAGAAGGGGGTTTAGTAGGATCCAGGATTTAAGGTATATTCCTTAATTAAGGGATTTTGGAAGGTCTGGGTAGATCATAGGAGGCCAGAAGGGTTTTAGCCTATGGGGGTTTAGTAGGGACTAGGGTTCCCATAATACGGTTCATGTTAAGGAATCCCTACCCCAAGACTCTTAAACCCCTCCTTTTGGCCTCCCATCAGTCAAGCTTGGTTTGACCCTTCGTGTCTGCACGTTGTGTCATTTTCCCTGTAGCCCAGCTGGAGGAAGCAGCAAGGGCTTTCCAACAATCCTGGGCTGCAGATGTACAGATTCCTGTTCTTATCTGGACTGTTGGCGTTGTCGTGCGAGCACGACCATATCCGGAAGTTAGATCAGAAGTGGCGACAAACGGACACGTGTCTAGCAAGCATTTGTTCTGAATCAAGTCTAAACTTAACCCTAAACTCTAAACCATAGGCCCTGATGTGTGTCGACTCACATGTGCAGGCATAGCCCACACGAAGACGAAACCTAGCATGAACGTGGACCGCACAGCCTAGTGCAAGCTGTCTTTTCCTTTGTAGGACACCTCGTCTCCGACGATGCACCCAGCTTCGTTTTGGGTTTTTCTTGATCGCAGGGTTTAGGGGTGGTTAGGATTCAGATGTCATATCAAGACCCCTGTGGGAGTTTCCGAAATAGGGGACCCTAATATGGTACCCTACATAGTAGGATCCTTAATATAAGGGCCCCAAAATAGGTACCCCTAATTTTCGGAAACTCCCCTGTCGCTGTTGAGGCAAGTATCTCGTTCGGGCAAACTGCGAAGGGCCCAGGGCATGAATCTCGTCGTCATGTGGGGGTTTCCGAAAATAGGGGACCCTAATATAGGACCCTAAATAATAGGATCCTTATTATAAGGACCCCCCAAAATGGTACCCCTAATTTTCGGAAACTCTCATGTTCCTTGCATGTATATGCGCAAGTATGCGCAAGTACGACTATGGTACGATGCTGCAGAGGCTGATTGGTCGAAGCTGAAGCCTGACCGGTAATAGCAGAAGTATGAGTAGTGGTAGCGGTGATAGTAGTAGTTGTCGTAGTAGCAGCAGTAGTAGTAGTAGTAGTAGTAGTAGCAGGAGTAGTAGTAGTCGTCGTCGTCGTCGTCGTAGTCGCAGTCGCAGTCGCAGTCGGAGTAGGAGTAGGAGTAGGAGTAGGAGCAGGAGTAGGAGTAGGAGTAGGAGTAGTAGTAGTAGTAGTAGTAGTAGTAGTAGTAGTAGTAGTAGTCGTAGCAATACTTGTGGTAGTAATAAAAGGTAGTAGCAGCCGCAGCAGAAGTAGTCGTAGTCGTAGTCGTAGTCGTAGTCGTAGTCGTAGTCGTAGTCGTAGTCGTAGTAGTAGTAGTAGTACTAGTAGTAGCAGTAGCAGCAGCAGCTGTTGTTCCCCGTGCGCGGTGAGCCAAACATGTCTGCCTACTTGAGATCTGACTTTGCGGTATGAGGAAGATGGTGGCAGCAATTAGCAGCCATTCGCCGCTGAAAGCCTGAACATGTGCTTTCAATACCCGTCTGTGCTCTTCGCTATTCCCCGAGCAAAAAACGAGAAGGCACCAGTGCTTGTCCAGTCCTCCACTTGCCAGCACAATCAAATTTCCGAATCCTGCATTCTCTCCACCTGAACCCAACCGGGCATTCCCTTTGCCAA
The DNA here is from genome assembly GCA_905221615.1 of Symbiodinium sp. CCMP2592. Lineage (NCBI taxonomy): Eukaryota > Dinophyceae > Suessiales > Symbiodiniaceae > Symbiodinium > Symbiodinium sp. CCMP2592. The sequence goes on from CAJNDT010002890.1 coordinate 695,677, forward strand.
GTGCTTTCAACGACCCGGAAGCCAAAGCGGTGGACACTTAGATACTTACTAAGACCGTGCTTCTTTCAGGGTAGTTGCAAGTAGGGCTCTCGCTGCCTTCAGTGGGTCTGCCAGTACTTGCAACGATGCTTACCCAGCGTTTTTGCCATGCGCTACTTCTCAAGACCCGCATGTCTTACATCTTCAACACCCTCTGACCTGGACTGCGTAGACTTCAATCGCCAAATCGAGGATCGAAGTTTCTTGCGAGCTTTGCTGGGAAGACTTCGATGACGGCGATCATACTCCGCTGGTGTCCAAGTGTGGGCATACCTTCTGCAAGGCTTGCGTCGCTTCGCCGCATTTGGCACATGTGTTCGCGCAGGGCATGAGGGTCTTTCACGGCATGGCTGCTCAGAGCATCGGGTCTCCCTGAGCACGAAGCGCTAAATCCTACCTAAACCTACGTAAATCCTACCTAAACCCTAAACCCTAAACCGAAAGCCACCAACCTATAGCCTCTGGACACCCCCAAGCCCTCAAACTGAGTTGAAGCGGATCATTGGCGCCAACCAGCGCTACAGCTGCCCGACCTGCCGCAAGAGCTTCCGCCGCGACGAGTGTAGCAAGAACTACTGCCCCCTGCCTGAGATCGGCATTGCGTCGTTTAAACCCTAAACCCTAAACCCCTAAACCCTAAACCCCTAAACCCTAAACCCCTAAACCCCTAAACCCCTGAACCCTAACACCCAAAAGCTGAACCCACAAGCACCTTAAGCACTAAACCCCAGTTACAAAATTCAAAAGCCCAGACCCCAGACACGTCCCTCCAAACGTTACCTGAACCTCCGAGTCTTGCTACTTGAAGGTTCAAAGTTATGTTATAAGTAGGATAACTATAGTTATAACCCCTTGGAGGGTCGGGGGACTTAGTAACTAGTTATATTGGGGACTGATAAGTACCATAACCCCAATTAGAATCCCTTTTGGGGTACTTTATAACTCTACTTATTACCTACATACTAAGTCCCCCGACCCTCCAAGCCGTATCACGGGACTTATAATCCGCTTACAACTACCCATGAACCTCCAGCTCTTGCTACTCGTCATTATTGCAACAACCTGGAGCGTGGAAGCACAATCTCGGGTTCGGTTCTCGGGTGGCAGCATTTGCAGTACTAAAAGGGGGTCTTCGTAATTACCTATACTATTTTGGGAACCGGATTATGTTTATCGTATGGTTCTAACCATGAGAGGCCCCTGTAGTATTTGTGTGAAGGGCTGCGGATGTAGAATACTAAGCCCTAATTCGAGACCGTAACTCTAAACCCTGAACCCATACTTGGAGGGTCGGGGGACTTCGTAAGTAGGTAATAAGTAGAGTCATAAGTACCCTAAAAGGGATTCTAATTTGGGTTATGTACTTATCAGTCTCCAAAATGACTAGTTACTAAGTCCCCCGACCCTCCAAGTAAACCGTCAAGAGCCCAAGCGAACAAATCCCAAGACCCGAAATCCAGCAGCGCCCGAACCACGCAGTCGATGCCAGTCATATCATGCCTGCGTAGACTGAGCCACGAATAAAGCTTCGACACTTAACATGCGGGCTTTGGCTTTATGAGCTTTTTGGAGGTTTTCTTAGCGCTTTTGTAGGGTTTCTTGGGTTGCTCTCTTTTTTCAAAAAAGGGGTTTCTTCTGGGCACACAGTAAGCATGACGTGGCGAATCTGTCAAGGCCTTTGCGCCCTGGCATAGCTCGCTTTAGCAGTGCCGTCTAGTTTTGGAGTTTAGGGTTTAGGTGGGTTTAGGTGGGTTTAGGAGGGTTTAGGAGGTAGGGTTTCGGGTTTAGGAGGGAGGAGGTCCTAAACATAGGCTTCTAGTGCAAGCGGTTTCGGGTGTAGGGTTTAGTGCGCAGTACCGTGCACAAAGCATATCTGGTAGCGTCTCTGAGCTATGCCGAGCAGCTTAGCATCCTACGGATTTGAAAGGCCTTGCAAGACTAAGCCTCTGCCGCTCAGGGATTATTCGCAACCTGGATGCGCTGCACCGTGGTGCAAATTGAGACCTCACATTGTTGCTCGTGAAGGTCTGGGATGTAGGCTTTTTATTTGGAAGGGTTCCTCTCCAGGTGCCACGAGGGTCCTGTAAAGGGAACTCCAGAAAGTTGGAATATGGTTTCAGGGTAAGATACCCTATAATTTACCATAAAGGGTTTAGGATAATCATATTCCAACTTTCTGGCTTTTACTTTAAGGAGTTTAGGCTTTGGAGGTTCAGAGTCAGAGCTAAGTTTCCGAAGGGATGACGGAGGTTCAGGCGAATACTTTGGGGGCATAGTTTTCGCGGCCTAAACAACCAGGATGCCCAGTAGTGCCCTTATTCCCTTTTTGTAGTCCTAGGTTCCTTATAAAGTTACCCAATACCAAAAAGTGAGGCCTTTTTATTCTTAGGTTACTGGGTATCCTAGACAATAAACCCCCACGCAACCTTAAACCCAAAGACCTAAGCCCTAAACACTGGAACAGTAGGATTTGCTGGGTGCCCTTCGTTTCGCCAGGTGAATGAAAGCCTAGCAGCCAGAAGTGCTAATATAGACCCTTATAAAATCACCAACACAATTTCTCAGGGGTTCCTTATTTTAGAGTTCTGCAATATTCCTCAAAGCCCGATTCTCATTCTGAAGGCCCTTAAAACCCTAAACCCTAAACCCCTAAACCCTAAACCCTAAACCCTTACATTACTGGCTCCTTTTTGGGGTTCTGGCGACAAGTCGTGGACTCCTATCACCACGTCCTCGAGCCTTCCCCGAGATCCGGGTTCAGGGTTTAGGGTTTAGGGTTCAGGGTTTGGGGTTTCGGGTTTAAGTTTAGGGTTCAGGGTTTAGGGTTTAGGGTTCAGGGTTTAGGGTTTAGGGTGTCGGTTCAAAGTCTCGAGGTAAGTGCTCTCAGCGGCATGTATATTTGTATTCAATATGTTGCTAGCTTGCAAACGCTACCTACCTGTCTCCCCCGCGGAGCAAGAATTAGAAGAACCATCGTCAAAGCCCGCAAGACTTAGACCAAGCTTCCCCAAGCATGTTACACCTCGCATCCCTGACCTGAATGTCTGGAAACCTTGAAGTCCAAAGATTTAGGGCTTAGGGTTTAGGGTTTAGGGTTTAGGGAAACAGCTCCACACCCTAAGCCCTAAACCAGAAAGAAACCAAAAAAAAGCGGCCTAAATAATGGCGAATACTGTTTTGTGGGTTCCTGATTATAGTTTTGGTTACAATGGGGCCCCAAGACCCTATTCTAATCATGAAGGGTACCTTTAGATACCTCGAACCCAATGGGGGCTCCCCGGTTTCAGGGGTTTAGGAATCAGGGGGAGTTCAGGGTTGAGGGTGTAGGGTTTAGGGATTTAGGGCTTTAGGGCTCTAGGGCTTCAGGGCTTAGGGTTTAGGGTAGGTCGAGGGTTTAGGGTGTGGGGATGTAGGAGATGAAAGCTGGCCTGGGATTTTCGGGGTTCAGCAGAGGCTCCAGCGAGCGCGGCCGAATGCTCCGAAGAGGTGCGCCTTTTTTCGGGGGTGGTTGCAGTTTATCCAAGGGTAAAAGGAGGGACCCTTAATCAGGACGGCTAGGTATATATCCTTAATATAGCTATTATATACCCATTATATAGCCCATTATAGGGTAGAAGTCCCCATTAAGGCCCCAGGGTTCAGGAGTTATTTTGGCTTCGAGTTTGGGTTTCGAGGCGTGGCTTTTGAAGAGATGTTTTTGGCTCTAAACCCCTAAACATTAGGTACTGCCCCCATACAGTAAGAGTCATAATAGGGCCACTATTCAGGTCCTAATATATCTGTATTATGAACATTATTCAACTATTACTGAGTGGGGCCGTACCCAACCTAAACACCAATCCAGTCATGCTTGGGTCGTCTTGGGTTTTGGGATGCTGGGCTCTTGGAGTGTGGGCTTGGAGTTTGGGCTCATATGCTGGTTTAGGGTTTAGGATCATATACAGGAACAGATCACGTCTTTCTGTTATTCCTTTACACCTTCAGGGTCCGACTCCTGGGTGCAATTTTATCATCCACCACCCAAGCCGATTCTAATCATCAAGGCCCGTATAAGTGGTCTTGGAGTTTATATACCAGGTTTTTGAGGTTTCTGGCCTCAGAGTGTCCCAAAGGACTGCGGGAAGGGTTGCGATCAGGGTTGCTATAAGAGTTCCTCAAGGAGATTTTAAAGTTGCTAAAGGGTCTCTATAAGGGTTTTGATTTTGGGATTAAGGTAAAGTTTAAGCGTCGGCATGGAGTTTGGATATGAGCGTTGGCTAGACACGGGCTATAGAAACCCAATCTCTAAACCCTGAGCCGCAATCACACACAGCCACAGATTTCCGAACTCCGCACGCCTGAAATGCCAACATCTCCAGACACAACACACCAATAACTGCATAAATGGTTTACGCGTACTTCTGCACCAAACCTTGCATCTCAGTGTGAAATACTTGCAGCCGTACGCAAGAGTATCTACCCAGGATACATAGCTTGGAGGCCTCCTTGACACCCAGATTCGTTCGAACTTGTACCCTGAACCCTAAACCCTAAGCCCCTAAAGACCCTGAACCCCAACCCCCAGGAAAATTCGAGGGCACTGTGAAGATGGCTAGACATCTCGAAGCCCTTGCCCCTAACTTCCCACCCCGAAAGCCGTGGATACTTGGACATTGAAGCTTCGCAGAAGACCTGCCCTAAACCCTAAACCCCAAACTGAAAAGCCCTGAAACCTAAACTCAAAGCCCTAGACCCTAATCCTTAAACCCTAAAGCTCTCCTCCAATCCCAGGCGCAGACTCCGAAAGGCATCATGACATCCGTTCGCCAATCCCTGAAGCCTTCATCCCACCGACCTCGAACTCCGAGCCCCCCCTCAACCCGTATTTCCACCGCTCTAATATAGGGGCCTTAATATTTCCCTGTGCTATTGCGGGTGTTCCTTTAAAATTATAGTATGATGGGCCCCGTAACCCTATTCTAATTGTTAAGGCTCCCATAATATTTCCTAAACTAAATCCTAAACCCAGTTTACACCCTGGCAGCTAGATCCAGTAGCTTCCACAGCTCTACGTCCCAAACCCTGTCAGCTAAATCCTGATGCCTGCCCCCCTACCCAACCTTACATCCCGGCAACCTAACGACCAAAACCCTAAATCAAAAACCCTTGAAGCAGACCCTAAACTCTTAACAAAGCCCTAAACTCTGAAACATAACGCCCTAAACCCCAAACTTGTAGCTGCGCCGACGCGCCAGCCAGAATTACTCCGCTTTCTGCAATGTACAGTCGGGAGCGCATGGCAGCCTTAAAAAACAGCCAAAACTTACCCTAAGTCCCCCTTGAAGCGAGGCCAGCAGAGCGCAAAAGCACCGAGCGCACTTCCAAGCGCCGCCGCACAGAAGCTGCAGAGGCATCTTGACAGACCTTTCAAGAGGTTTGTAGTTTTCTTTTCTCAGGTTTCAAAAGAGGTTTCGAACAGTTTTGCTAGTTGGGTCTGATTATTCTGAAGTTTTCGGCTTTTACAGCATCGGTTGCACTCGGGGTTTTTGGGCTTTATAGTGCATAAGTCTTTTTGATATGGGTTCTATACATGGGCTGTTCGTAGGTTTTTCGACACGTCTTGAAAACGAAATCTTTACAAACGTTCTGTAAAGGCAACGAAGAGTTTGCCGACTATCTTTGGGTGGCAAAAGGGGGCTTTCACAAGGGGTTTACCCGGCCGCTCGGGAAAGTTGGGAACGATTTCTCCTGGGGTCCTTAAACTCTATAAAGCCCTCACTTTTCGGTTTAGGGTGCGGAGGTTCAGGTGTTTAGAGTCGACCTAGGGGGTGCAGGAGTAACCTGGGACTTGATTCCTGATCTAAAGCGGCGAAGCCTTGTGAGACTGGTTAGGGGCGCTTCTCAACAGGTCTTGAGTAGAGTTGCTTCGAGGGTCGGGGAACTTAGTAAGTAGGTAATAAGCAGAGTTATAAGTACCCTAAAAGGGATTCTAATTGGGGTTATGGTACTTATAAGTCTAAGTGGTAAAAATGACTTCTGAATACGGCAGGATGGAAAAGTCCCCAAACGACACTAAAGCTATTGAACAGAGCATCTGCAGCAGCTGCAAAACCACCAGTTTCCATCCCACGCAACAGTCCTTTCTGTCTGGGTAAGGCCGCCCTATAAGCTCAAGCAAATTGCAAAGCACAAGCCCGAGTTAGGTATTTACTGGCCCGAAGCCCAACATACCCTTCGCAACCTGAAGCGGTTTCATCAAGCCACCACTCCCCCAAACCGTGCTTCAGCCATGTGTAACTCTTGCACCTACATCCTAAACCCTAGCCCTAAACCCTAAACCCGGAGACTGCGCCGACCCGCTCGCCTGCTTTGTTCAAAAGACACGTTACCCTCGGATGTGCATGGCATACACAAAAAGATAACCCTAAACCCTAAACTCCTAAGCCCGACAGCCGACGACCTCGGAGCTTTAGGGGTTCAGGGTTTAGGGTTGAGGGTTTACGGTTCAGGGTTAAGGGTATACTCAAGATCCCCCAATTCGTGTTGCGGACTTTCTGAAAATCCCGCCCTGAATCCTCATAGATGATCCCGGTTCGGCCGGCCCCCCCCCTCCCCCCCCCCTCCACCCCCCCCCCCACCACGGTTCCTCCTCCCCCGCTTGTTGTGGTGTGGTGTGGTTGTGGTCGGTGTGCTTAGGCTGTTTACCCCACTCCCCCCTGTGGTGTGGTGGGGTTGGGTCTGCTTGGCGTGTGAGCCCTGTGTGGAAAAAGCTTTCACAGTCACACACAGATTCGGCTTGGGAGCGTGGTGCATGGGGGGGGGATACCATTTGGGGGGGGGCTTGGTGAACCGAGAACCGATCCCTTATGGGGCCATTTAGGGAGTCCTTTAAAGGAACCTTTAGCTTTGGGAATCCCTCACCGCAGGCGCCGGCAGCACCGGCGGCAACGCCGGATCGTCGCACACGCGAGTTGGCCTGGGCAGAGACGGAGGCAATTTCTTCTCCGAGCAGCAAACACCAAAAAGTTGGAAACCGGATGAAGGCCAAATAGTGTTGGGATTTTCCTATACATGACTTTTAAGGATTGAGGCTATTGGGTTTCCAACTTTTTGGCTTCTCCGAGGTTTAGGCTTTGGGGAAGCGGAGGACCCTTAATGGGGACCCCTACCCTATAATGGGCTATATAATGGGTATGTATTGGGTATATATAATAGCTATATTAAGGGTGTATCCCTAGGGGTCCTTATTAAGGGTCCCTCCTTTTACCCTTGGATTTAGGGTTTGGGGTTTAGGGTCTACGGAGTTTAGGGTTTAAGGATTTAGGGGTTTGGGGGATTTCGGGGTTTCGGGGATTAGGGGTTTAGGGTTTGGGGTTTCGGGTTTATGGGTTTACAGTAAGTCCCATAAAGTTGGAAACCCCATAGCCTGAATCCTTTAGAGTAATGTATAGGTAATCCCAGCGCTACTTGGCCTAGGTTTCCAACTTTATGGGGTTCACTATAGGGGTTGAGGTTTGGGGGATTAGGGGTTTAGGGGTTTAGGGTTTTTTGGAGTGGATGGTTGAGAGTTTAGGGTATCGGGAATGGTTTTGGGGGAGGAATTAGGAAATAGAACTTAGTTCACGGGTTTACTTGTTCAGGGCTTCGGGGCTGGGTTTTCCCCAGGGCTCATAGCCCTCGCTTTAAGACTTATTGCGGACCCCTTTCTAAAATCCACAGAGTGCCGGGCTCCCTATAGGGTCTCATCGGGTTCCTTCAGAGATTCCCTTACAAGGCTTTCTTTCGGGGATCGATGCTTTAGGATCTGGGCTTCAGAATTGAGGGTTTCGAGGTCTGTGGGAGGTACGGGATGTAGGAATGCAGCGGTTTGCCGCGGATCCCTAAAACCCGCAACCCTCAAGCCTCAAGCTGCAAAACCCCAAGCCCCAAGCCCTCAAGCCCCAAACCCAAAACCTTCAAGCCCCAAACCCAAAACCTTCAAGCCCCAAACCCTAAACCCTAAGCCCAAAACCCTAAACCCTAAACCCTAAACCCCTAACCCCTAAACCCTAAACCCTAAACCCTAAACCCTAAACCCTAACCCCTAAACCCTAAACCCTAAACCCTTACCCTAAACCCTAAACCCTAAGCCCACAACCCAAAACCCGGCTCCATGAGCCTGAACCCCCCCAAGGCCTAAAGCCTCGAACGCTTTTCGACTCGATGCGCCGAGACTTCCGCGGACAGCTTTCTGGACGAGCTTCACTCGAGCCTTTTAGACGAGCTGCTGTCCGGCTTCTTGATTCAGATTGGTTTAGGGTTCAGGGTTGAGGGTTTGCGGGTTTAGGGTTTGCGGGTTTAGGGTTGAGGGTTTAAGGTTTAGGGAGGAGAAAAAGATTTTTGAATCGGGTTTCTTGACAAGATTCCTTTTAAGGGTTCTATAACAATAAGGGTTACTATAAGGGGCCTTATGCGGGTTTAGGCCGTATAGGGGACTAAAACGTAAGGTTGTGGACTGTAGGCTTAGGGTTTAGTTGGAACAGTTGTGGGTGTTTTGACCAGCTCTGCTGGGGTCGCATCCAAGAGAGAAAGTTAGGTTTTAAATCGGGCGTGCGGCAGCTTAAAAAACGTCTGGGAGCATGTTGTAGCACCATGAGAAAGCCGCCAGCATCATGTGTACAGAAGTACTTGTTGTTCGAGCCACCCGTAGTAGCTCAGGATTCATTCGGGTATCACCGCGGAATCCCAGCTGTGTGCATAGCACAGTATGCTGTCTAAGGCCCTGGAATTCTTTAGAAGCTATAGGCACGGTTACAGGGAAGGTAGCTATTCTGCTGTCTCATCATACGTACTTCCTCGTAACCATAGGGACCCTTGGCGGGGTAGGGGAGGGGGGTACGGGACTATACTTCCTTAAACAGGCCTGATTAGGTCCTTATTATGGGCATCCTCAGACTGGCAAGACCGAACCCAGAGACTCCAATATCCTTTAGGTAAGGAATATACCTTAAATCATAACAGGGATCCTGTTATAATTTAAGGTATATTCCTTAATTAAGGGATGTCGGAGTCTCTAGGAATGTGCTTCTACGGCAACCAAGCCCTAAACCCTAAACCCTGAAGCTCTCAACCCTGAAGCGCGAAATCCTAAACCACAACTGCCACCCCCGAAGCCCCAAAGCAGAGCTTCCAGAGCCTTGGGTTGAAGGCTCACTCAACACTTAGGGGTACTTAGAAATGATTTTTAATTTTTGGTTATTATAATCCCTAAGAAACAGCTAAAATGATAATTTTTGCTAGGGTTCTAAGTTCAGTATAGAACATAGAAGCTCCTTTAAGGGTTTGGGGTTTGGGGTGATACGGTTGATGATATCAATCCCGCATCACCTCGAGGACCCGAAACTATGGGAAATATGGCAGGTTCCTTAATATGGGTAATGCAGGAATTGTATTATCAACCTTAGTCTTTAACTCTTGATTCAACTACGTTACACCTCGGCTCATAAATGGGAGTTTCCGAAATAGGGCACCCTAACATACTACCCGAAATAGTAGTTTCCTTATCATAAAGGACCCCCCCCAAATATGGTACCCCGATTTTCGGAAACTCCCAAATCTCTACTTGGAGGGTCGGGGGACTTAGTATTTACTTACTTTAGAGACTTATAAGTACCGTATTCCCTATTAGGATCCCGATTAGGATACTTATAACTCTACTTATTACCTACTTACTAAGTCCCCCGACCCTCCAAGTACTGATCTTCATCGGGAGCCTTAATATAGCTACTATATACCCATTCTATAGCCCATTTTAGGGTAGGGGTCCCCATTAAGGGTCCCTCCTTTTCCCCTCTGACTAAACCCAAACCCTAAACCCCAAACCCCTAAACCCTAAACCCCTATAGGGTAGGGGTCCCTCCTCATCGCCAGGATCCTCGGGTTCATATAATGGGTATATAATAGCGATATTAAGCGTATATACCTAGGGGTCCTTATTAAGGGTCCCTCCTTCTACCCTTGGAATCATAATGTAGGGGCTTTAATAATTGGAACAAGGTTTAGCGGGGTTCTTTTTTATTTATTCTACAAAAATACATACCCCCAAACCTGTTCTAATTTTTCAGGCCCTACATTAGAACCCCAATGCTTGAACCCGTACTCTAAAACTCCAAAAAATGATACCCTTTTTACGCCAACGATCTTTGAACCTTAAAAAGCCTGAGCTTTGGCAGCATGAAAATAGGAGCCTGAATGATTTTGGTAGGGTCTTAGGGTTCCTCAAGGTAAGTATAGTCCAACATACCTCCAAACCCTGCTCAAAGGATTAAGGCCTCTCTACATTGATATCCGTTTTTTGATTTGCTCCTGAGCCTGAGACAGGACCCCACTGGGCTCCGATGACGCCAGGCGCTGGTGAGCTGAGTGGCCTGGGTTGCACATTTCGGATCTCTGATGGCATATGGGGTACCTCCAGAAAGTCTAGGGTTGCATTTAGAGTTCAGGTTGCATACTTACGGTTGCGCTGACGTAAGGTTTTTGGTTCCAGGTTCAGTGTTTGCAGGTACCTCAAAGTTGAGTGAGGCTGCTGTTCCTGCTTCTGAGAGGCTTGTAAGACCCCCACTAGCAGCAGAACGATTTCGTTTCTGACGGTGCTAAGCCCTGAACCAAAGTCCTAAACCCGGATAAACCAAACACCTGCACTCGTTTGAACGAAAACGGGCGCAAAGCAATTACACAAGAAACTTTGGACCCTAAGCCCGAAACCCTAAACCCTACACCCGAAAACCGAAACAAGAACCTCCTTGTAAACCCTGAAAAGACCCTCCCGAAAAGCAGCCCGAGCACTCCGCCCTCTGATCAGGTAGTATCCCTGGGACGCCACCCCGTGCCGCTGCTGCAAGAGAATCCATGATTTGGAGTTTGTGACAACCGAAGCGGGGTTCTTATCAGTCGGATCTTATAGCGGTTTGACATGCTTTGTTCTGGTTTTATCACGGGTGTCTGGGACATTGGATGTTGAGGCATTTGCGCCACGGATCAGCCGTATCCCTGCTCCAGGTTACCCACTATCATGCCACACCCCTCATGCCATAATTTGATGAGTGTTTGCAGGGTGGAGCACAGAAGTTATATATATATATATATATATATATAAGTAATGTAGTATATACATATTGTATATATATATATATATGTATATATATATATATATATATATATATATATAGAGAAGGAAAGCCTGATCCCTCAGCTCTTGCATCTGAACCCGAAGCCGACGGCGTGGTGTGAACCGAGAGGGTCCTCCAAACGACCGTTTCCTGCTTGCGAGCAACTCGAATTCTGGGGATCCTTACACCCTAAGCCCTAAATCCTAAGCCCTAAACACCGAATTCTAAACCCCAAACCCTAAGCCCTAAAACCTAAACCCCTAAGCCCTAAATCCTAAGCCCTGAACCCTAAACCCGAAACCCAAAGCCCTTCATGCTAAAACCCTACGAGCTCCTGCGGCTTGTTTCGGCATAGACGACCCCACAGAAGACCGATGATTTCGGAGGTCAAAAAACGAAATGAGTTTTTAGGATTCAGGGTTTAGGATTTAGGGTTTAGGGCTTAGGGTTTAGGGTTCAGGGTTTAGGATTTAGGGTTTAGGGTTTAGGATTCAGGGTTTAGGGTTTGGGGTTTAGGGTTTAAGCGGAGATTTCTCGATGATGGCCTGAGCCGATCTGGAGCCTTCAGAGCCGTTGTCCTAGATGTTGTCAAGAATGTGTGAAATTCTCAGGGAAATGTTCTAGGATGCCCAGTAGTACCTTTATTCCCTTTTTGTAGTCCTAGGCTCCTTATAAAGTTACCCAATACCAAAAAGAGAGGCCTTTTTATTCTTAGGTTACTGGGTATCCTAGTGTAAGAATCCTGGGAAGTTCATGGGGGGCATAAGGCCACCATGAGCACACTCTACAGCGCCTGACCACCTAGGCTCCTTCTAGGTTCCAGAAGGCAGTTTCCTTAACCTTTAGTTTATTACTTCACTGCACCCTAACCCCAAAACCCTAAACCCTAAACCCTAAACCCTAAACCCTAAACCGTAAACCCTAAACCCTAAACCCTAAACCAACCTCAAACGGAACCCTCCAGAGGAACCTTTAAAGAAACCCTTGAAACAAAGACCACACCTAGGTCGTGGACGCCCGTCCTACCGATTCGCGGCTGGGAACGACTTCCGTGCCTTGCAGCAACTTAGGCGCAACCTTTCGGAAGGTGATTGCAGCCCGCCCCCAAGCCCAACAACCGGCGGGATTCTGTTCGGGTTTAGGGTTAATTCAGGGTTTGGGGTTGGGGTCAAGGGTTTAGGGTCTAGGGTATCCTGAGGTGCTGGGCCCAATCCAAACCGTCAACCTTAGATCCGACATCCTTCACCTCGAAACCCTAAACCCTGAACACTAAAACCTTACTCCCAAGCCGTAAACCCTGAACCCTGAATCGTTAAAACCTTACCCGTGAGCCGTAAAGCATGAACCCTGAACCCTAAAACCTTAATCCTAAGTCTTAAATCGTGAACCCTGAACCCTAAAACCTCAACCCTGAGCCGTAAACCCTGATTCCTGAACGAGCCCTGCGCCCTCCTCTGGATCCTACTTGAAGGGTCATGGGACTTAGTAACTAGGGTTATAATTAGTAAGTAGGGTAACTATACTTATAATTACTTATAACCCCAATTAGGGTACTTATAACCCTACTTACTAAGTCCCATGATCCTCCAAGTAGACCTTGCTACGGTTCAGGGATTAGGGCTCAGGGTTCGTATTTTCAAGAGTTTAGAAGGACTCGGCTTGGTTAAGATCAGTGTGTTTAGGTAACTTCTGTACGTTTCAAGAAGTACTCGCATGAAAAAATGAAAAAGGGTAGCGAACATCCAGGATTGTAGTATTGTGTTTGTGTTTGAGGTCATAAGCAATTGGAAGCACAGGCAGCTTCTCAGAACGCATAATCGTGCTTATGGCTGCCCATGAGACATAAGCTAAACCTTACACCCTGAACCCTAAACCCATCACGCTCGGAGCGACGGCGACTAGACAGTATGCAGGGCACATGCCAGAGACTGGCTGTGCAGACTAATTTCGTTCTTGGGGTTTGTCGCTCTAGGCCAAATGCCAAACCCCTAAACATAACACGCTTCATTGGTCCCTGTTTCCCTGGTCTCGCTTCCAATAACCCGGCCTGGTTTCGGCGCGAAGATTTCGGACAACACGAAAAGCTGCTGGTTTGATCTCGTCGCTCGCCAAGAAGTTTTGAGGCAGGCTAAACACCAGGCAAAGTCGTTTTCCTCATGATTTTCACTCACAGATAAAACATTGTGTCCATCATAAACCCATGACCTCCGCTGGTACAGCGTGCAACAGTACTTGGAGGGTCGGGGACTAGTGAGTAGACAATAAGTAGTCTTTTAGGTACCCCTGAAAGGGTTCTAGTTGAGATTATGATACCCATAAGTCTATAAAACAACTACTAACTAAGTCCCTCGGCCCTCCAAGTATCCCCGCCTTCTCTTCGCATCGGTCCGGTCTCCCGGCATTTGTGAGCTAAGGAAGGTGTTGCATGTTCTTAGGATAAGTCAGTAGCTTACGGAACATTGCAATGTAAGAAGGTCAAAAAAATCTTAAGAAGCTTCTGCAAAGCATTATGGAACCCTTAGGGTATGATTTTATGGATCCCTTTCAAAGAAGCCTTCTGATTCCTGGAAACTTTTCGGGAACATAGGACTGCCTCCGACGCCACCTCGTGCCGCTGCTGCAAGAGAACCCGTGCATGGACCTTATCCTTTTGTGGCTTGCGTACTTAAGGGATCAGGGGACTTAGTAATCCGGGTTATAAATAAGGTAACTACAGCTATATCTACTTATAACCCTAGTTAATGTACTTATAACCCTACTTACTAAGTCCCATGATCCTCCAAGTAATCCTACCATAACTGGGAAGGTGGAGCCTTTTTGGGGCCAGGGGACTCAGCCCTCTACGGTTGTGACGATTCGGGGCTACTCGAGCTTCTAGGCTGAGAAGGTTCAGGGTTTAGGGTTTAGGGTTTAAGGTTCAGGGTTTAGGGTTTAGGGTTGAGGGTTCAGGGTTTAGGGTTTAAGGCTGTAAAGCATGTGACACATTGGGCTGTTCGAGGGCAGATGGTTCCAAGTGACGCTGACATAGTGGAAGCAAGCACGGCCTGGCCTTAAACCCTAAACCACTGAATGCAGACGCTGAACCTTGCAGTTCGTAGACATCTGGATTGGTGTAGTGTGCCACTTGCCAGGGAGTGTGTTGTTTGTACAACAGCTGGATCTGGGCGAACCTAAACCCCTAAACCTCAACCCGTCACAAAATCGACAAGTAGAAGACGAGCCTACATTGGGAAGAGGAAAGCTCGACGGCTGTAAGCACGTGACACATTGAGCTGTGACTGTGCGCGGCTTTCGTGGCATTGGCTGCGTGTAACAGCATTGTACCAAAGATGAGATTGAAGCCGAAATCAGTTGTACCCTCAAGCCTAAGCCCTAGCTGTGCTGTGTGCCAACTCGAAAGATATTGCAGGTTGGTCTTCAAGAATCAAGGATGCCCTGGATGAAGCGATATAGGGGCCTTGATAATTTGGATAGGGTTTTGGGGCCCAGAATGCACTAACTATAATCGGGAACGCCCAAAACAGTATTGGTAATTATTTAGGCCCCTATATTATGTTTGAGCGAAAGCCAGCGCTGACGTTGGTCCCGCGCTGCCTTGCTTTCGTGGTAATATATATAGAAGCCTGAGTAGTCACCCATACTATTCCTTAGGGTTCCTGCTTGAAACTCTACTACCCTAAACTCTAAAACCCTAAACCCTAAACCCTAAACCAATAAACACCTAAACCTTAGAAGCTGCCCCCACCCTGTAATAGTGACTAAAAGGATTATATTAGGGCCCTAGTATATTCCTATTATACCACTATGACAGGGTGGGGGCCCCTTCTAAAATATACACCTAAACCCTAAACCCTAAACCTTAAACCCTAAACCTTAAACCCTAAACCCTGAACCCTAAACCCTGAACCCTAAACCCCCTAAACCCTAAACTGAACCCTAAACCAATATACGCCTAAACCAAAAAACACCGAAGCCCGATTGTGTCAGGCGCGGCGCCTCGGACGCCACGCGGGCTCTTCACTGTACCTGGATCGCCTCCACGTGCCGCTGCTGCAAAAGCGGCGGTTGATGATATAAATCCTGGGGTTCCTTTAAAGGGATCTATAAGGGTCCCTTTAAGGGATCTATAGGGTTAAGGGTTAAGGGTTGATGATGTAAATCCTGCAGTACCTCAAGGACCCTAACCTGTGGAAATTATGTTATATTCCTCCTCATTATGGGTAATGCAGGATTTATATCATCAACCGAATCATGCACTATGGATGTGGCCTACGACATCAGCAAGTACTTGCAGGATTCATCGGTAGTTATAAGTGGGGTAGTGATTCCCCTAATATGGGTCTTGATTTTTGTTATGCTACTAAAACCCCAACTTATGGCTACCCATGAACCTCGAAGTGGGAGAGAGCCTTCTGTGATGTCACGAGCTGTGAGTGTGTTGATGGTGTCAAGTGGCTCACATCGCAAGACGTCGAAGATGGTGAAGATGGGTCATGGAGTTGGGTGAGCCAGGGACGAACAGCTCTTGAAATGAGGCTCTAGAAATGAAGGCCCTTACCATGCTACTTTCACAGTCGACTTGCAACGAAATCCTAGATCCTAATCGCCTAAGCCCTGAACCCTAAATCCTTGATCCCTAGATCGCTAAACGCTGAAACATTGCAGTACATCGCTCAGGCGTTGCGCCTTTCAGCGAGTCCCCAGGTGCGAAGGGTTCTTGCAATGCGGCTTTGCTTTATTCAAAGCCATCTATGTTTGGAATTAGGTGTGTAGAGCGCAGAAGCTGGTCCTGTCCCCGTATCAACATAAGTATATGTATGCATGTTATATACATATACAAAGTGTATATATATATACATATATATAGTTAAATATATGCTTGTATGTATGTATGTGTATAGGAGCAAGAGCAGGAGCAGACAGGAGCAGGAGCAAGAGCAGGAGTAGCACCAGCAATAGCAGGAGGAGGAGGCGGTGAAGGAGGAGTAGTAGTAGTTGATGTTGTGGTTGTCGTCGTAGTCTTTCTCGATTGCGCTTTAGTGGCAACAGCAGTAGCTGTGGCAGTCGCCGTCGTGGCTGTCCTCGTCCTCATTCACTTTGTTGTGTTGATGATAGTAGTGCGGCGTGAGAGGGGCAGAGAGACCAGGACAGGAGCAGTAGCAGGAGGTAGGAGGATTAGGTAGTACGAGCGTGAGCAGCAATGGCAACATGCGCTCTGTAGTTCTTTCTTGACATGCATCTCTTGTTGCAGTGTCATGATGCTCGGAAACCAAAACGTCGCTGGATCAAATCAGAGAAGTGGAGTAAGACGGGTAGTAGACAGAGTTTCCGTGCGTTGTGCTGCAATGGCCATGGTGCCATGGGAGTCGAGCCTCAACTCTATGCTCCCACCTCAAAAGCCAAGGGAGGTTGATGGAGATCAGGAGTTGCCGCCGGCTTTCCCAATTGACGACCGCTTGAGGGATGGAGGCGAGCCCCTACTGCCTGATGAAGGCGAAATGTGCCCACGAGCTCGTATGGATACTGGTGAATCCCTGGAAACGCGACAATCCTACTTCTCCAACAACATGCCAACTAGGGTCAGTATCAATGCGCCGCCGAACCGGATCTTGCACAACCGCAACAATGTTCTTGTCGAAAACATGATGAAGGAGCTGCTACCCCTGCATTGTGGCATTTTAGCCTCGTAGTCGGAAGCGAAGCACGTCACAGCGCATGTGGTCTGAGTTCATGAGACTTGTGTTTGCCCCAAGAGCAGCATGTAGCTCGCAGTAGCCCTCACCCAAGCGTATAAAGGCTTCTTGGGTGTAGGCATACATAATGTATAGACTGTAGGCTTGTGTCCATGCATCTGAGTATATGTATATCTTCGTGTACGTATGCAAGTCTGCATGCAAGTATGTATGAACGTATGTGCGCACATACGTGTGCATGCACATATGCATATATGCATGCATGCAATGTATGTATGTATGTATGTATGTATATATGTATTTATGCTTAGCCATAAATAGACAGGCCAAGCGTTCTGCGTGGGCCAGCGAACTTAGCAAATCCGGGAGCCTAAGACGAAACCCTTTCACCTTAAACCCTAAACCCAAAACCCTAAAACCCTAAAGCCCTAAAGCCCTAAAGCCCTAAAGCCCTAAAACCCTAAAACCCTAAAACCCTGAAGCCCCAAAACCCTAGAACCCGAAGCCCTAAACTCCGAGTTCGATGTCAGGAGCTCTCTACGCTTCCAGGGAGGCGGCGGCTCGAGAAGGAGGTTGCTTCCCGAAGGCGGATTTCTTTAAGGGTTCCTTCAAAGGTTCTATTAGGGATCTTTAGGGGATTAGGATTCAGGGCTTGGGGTTTAGGGGTGTGTGGGTTTAGGGTTTTAGGGTTTTAGGGGTTTCGGGGTTTGGGGGTTTAGGGGTTTAGAGGTTTGGGGTTTGGGGGTTTGGGGTTTATTAGAGCTTGGGGTCACATTTTAGGAAGAAGGGTTCAGGATTTAACTCAGGCAGCCTGATCCGGATGAAGAACCCAAGAAGCCAGCATCGCCCCAAAAGCAAGGGTGGCCGCTGGGTCGCAGTAGGGAGCCATGTTCGGGTTGCATCTTTTGTAGTGTTGTTTTTTTCCTCATGCCTTAAGCTTAATAAAGTAGTCGAGTTGGAACAAGTTAACGAACAACTCAGCACCACACGCCTGTACATTAGATCTAGAAAGCGATGCTGATGACTTGCCCAGGAGCTTCGCAGGGCCGTGGTTCAGTCGGGCGACAGCCTAGGATCACGAAACCATGTGGAAGTCTACCGATGCATTTTGGACCTCAGCGCCTCTGTCAAGATCGGACCGTCCACTTGGCTCTCCTGTTGTGAATATATACCTTGTTTTCCAACAGCCCTGGCACGCACTGCAAACGCGTCAGGCTGCGCAGAGCATTGTTCACCCAAGCGAGACTTCTTCGCTTCTTCGTTGAATCTAGCACACATCAGGTCTTCTCGGAGGCCTCAACAGGTGGGATGAAGGTAGGTGGGATATTCCCAAATAAGAGTCCTTATATAAGAGATCCTTAATCCTACCTACCTTCATCCCACCTTTTGAGGCCTCCGATCTTCTGGGTCACCGTGTCATGAAGTAAGTCCCGCAGTTCGATAATGCAAAGCCCAAACTTCAAAACGACATCGGCCGGTTGTCTGTACCCAAGAGGGTGCTGCGACTGCCGATCGTCATTTTTGGCCGATCACATGGGTGCTGTGCACTGAGAAGTAATGTAGGAGCCTGATGAAGAAACCTTGGGCCTTTATTGGGCTCCCTTTAAGAATCCTGCTATTTTGGGGCTGTAGGCCCAGGGTTTCTTAATCAGGTTCCTACATTAGCGTGCATGGTTCGTTGCGGATGCACAGGACGAACCATGGCGGTATTAAGCCCCAGTTTTCTTGCAGCAGAATATAGACGCCTCAAGAACTGCCAGCACAATTCCTTCGGGATCCTTATCAAACTTGCTCGATGATATATATATATATACATATACATATATATATATATATATATATATATATCCCAAAACCCTGTTCTAATCATTGAGGCCCCTATATTGTCTTACGCTGCAGTGTTTTTATGATGCGCGAGGTGCCGGCTGTCAGGTCCTTCTACCTGTCTGACAACAGACCGCATGCAGGTAGGTACGAGTGACTGGGAGCAGCCAAGATCCCTGACCCGACCGTCGATGTGTCTACGAGATTAAAGAGGGTTTCGAGTTTAGGGTTCAGGGTAGTTGGAGTTCAAGGTTTTCATCGCAGTAAATCTACTAAGTCTGCTAGCGTTGCAAGCCACTCAAAGAACCTTAATCGAGAGACTCGAGAGACTTTACGGGCGTAGTCCGCAGCAGTAGTCCATTGTTTGGGTCTTGAAAGGCTATACGAGCATGAATTGGTGAGGGTTGAGGGTTTGTGAGGTTTAGTGGTTCGGGCTTGCAGGGTCTAGAGTTTTGGCAATTGGGCTTGAGTAGTGTTCCTTGGTTTGGTGTATTGTCCATTGCTACCTGAATGGAACTGGGCGACCTTACATAAACCCCTAAATACCTAAAGGTGACGTTCTGCAGGGTATGTGTGACCCTTCAAGTGCTGGATGTCCTGTTGGTGCTCGTGAGAAACCCGGTGGATGTGATGATTGCCGGAGTGAGGGTTAAGGGTTTCGGGTTTAGGGTTCACCTGAGTGGTTGTCCTGCAGGCCCGTGCGAGAGCAGTGAAGGAGAGCACAGTCCACCAAAACACAAAACCTGAACCCTAAACCCTACCTGTAGCCGGAAAGACCTACCTTTTTAGGGTGCCTTATTATGGTTTCTCTATATAGTTCCTTAAAATGGTAGGCCTTTTCGGTTACAGGTAAACCCTAAACCCTATACCCTACCTCTGTCTGGAGGGGAAGGGTACTGGTCCCAGATCATCGCGGCACCAGTGCTCCAATTGTTTTGAAACTTGTGTGAGGCCCCGCTGGGGGTTTTCTGCTATGACTATAGGGGCCAAGATAACTACCTATACTATGTTAGGGGTTCGCTATTATGATTCTAGCATAATGGGGCCCAAAACCCTATTCTGATCATTAAGGCCCCTTTTGTATGGCATTGTGGGATGTTTGAGACGGAAACTCCTGTCCTACACCCTGCGAAACGAAATTTTCGTCCCAGACACCGTTTGGGGGTATGGTGTGTATCAGAAGGACTGCCCATGTAAGTGGTGTTAAGACGCTGCTCGAGTCCGATGGCAGAAAATAGAGTGCAGGGCCTCAGCGTGAAGGGATCAGTTGTGGTTCTTGTCGGTAAAGGCTTTGGTCCGCATCCTGTGAAGATGTTGCAGTCGGGTTCCCTAAACCCTCAACCCGAAACCCTAAGCCTTCATTCGTCTGAAGATGAGGACTGAGCTGAGTCATGGAGTCGGATCAGCCAAGGGACGAACGACTCTTGAAGGGAGGCTCTTGAAATGAAGGCCCTGGCATGCTCCTTTCACGGTCCGACTTGCAACGAAACCCTAGATCCTACAGCCTAAACCCTAAATCCCTGAACCCTAAATCCTAAATCCCTAAATCGCTAAACCCTAAGCCACTGCCCTACATCGCTCATGCGGTGCGCCTTTCAGCGAGTCCCCAGATGGGAAGGGCTCTTGCAATGCGGCTCTGTTTTATAGTATGCTCAGTCAAAGCCGTCTATGGTGTGTAGAGTTCAAAAGCTGGTCCTATCCCCCTATTAACGTCTGTTTATGTATGCATGTTTTATACATAGGCCAATGTACATGTATATGTATATATATATATATATATGTACAGATATAAACATATAAGAGTATGTATGTATAGGAGCAAGCGCAGGAGCAGGCAGGAGCAGGAGCAGGAGTAGCACCAGCAACAGGAGGAGTAGTAGTTGATGTTGTGGTTGTCGTCGTCGTCTTCCTCGGTTTTAAAGCAGTAACAGTAACAGTGGCAGTCGCCGTCGTGAGTCGTGGCTGTCCTCGTCCTCGTGGTTGCAGGTCCCTTTCTGGTTCTTGGTTGGAAAGGCTGTCGTCGTTTTTTGTCCTCATCCTCTTCGTCGTGTTGATGACAGTAGTGCGGCGTGAGAGGGGTAGAGAAACAACGACAGGAGCAGTAGCAGCAGGAGAAAGAGGATTAGGTAGTACGAGCGGGAGCAGCAGCAATGGCAACATGAGCCGTTTTAGCCGCTTTGTAGTTCTTCCTTGACATGCATCTCTTGTTGCAGTGTCATGATGCTCGGCAACCAAAACGTCGCTGGATCAAATCAGAGAAGTGGAGTAAGACGGGTAGTAGACAGAGTTTCCGTGCGTTGTGCTGCAATGGCCATGGTGCTATGGGAGTCGAGCCTCAACTCTATGCTCCCGCCTCAAAAGCCAAGGGAGGTTGATGGAGATCAGGAGTTGCCGCCGGCTTTCCCAATTGACGACTGCTTGGACGATGGAGGCGAGCCCCTACTGCCTGATGAAGGCGAAATGTGCCGACGAGCTCGTACGGATACTGGTGAGTCGCTGGAAACGCGACAATCCTACTTCTCCAACAACATGCCAACTAGGGTCAGTATCAATGCGCCGCCGAACCGGATCTTGCACAACCGCAACAATGTTCTTGTCGAGAACTTGATGAAGGAGCTGCTGCCCCTGCATTGTGGCATTTTAGCCCCGTAGTCGGAAGCGAAGCGCGTCACAGCGCATGTGGTCTGAGTTCATGATAACTGCGTTTGCCCCAAGAGCAGCATGTAGCTCGCAGCAGCCGTCACCCAAGCGTATAAAGGCTTCTTGGGTGTAGGCTACATAATGTATAGACTGTAGGCTTGTGTCCATGCATCTGAGTATATGTATATCTTCGTGTAAGTATGCAAGTCTGCATGCAAGTATGTATGAACGTATGTGCGCACATACGTGTGCATGCACATATGCATATATGCATGCATGCAATGTATGTATGTATGTATGTATGTATATATGTATTTATGCTTAGCCATAAATAGACAGGCCAAGCGTTCTGCGTGGGCCAGCGAACTTAGCAAATCCGGGAGCCTAAGACGAAACCCTTTCACCTTAAACCCTAAACCCAAAACCCTAAAACCCTAAAGCCCTAAAGCCCTAAAGCCCTAAAACCCTAAAGCCCTAAAACCCTAAAACCCTGAAGCCCCAAAACCCTAGAACCCGAAGCCCTAAACTCCGAGTTCGATGTCAGGAGCTCTCTACGCTTCCAGGGAGGCGGCGGCTCGAGAAGGAGGTTGCTTCCCGAAGGCGGATTTCTTTAAGGGTTCCTTCAAAGGTTCTATTAGGGATCTTTAGGGGATTAGGATTCAGGGCTTGGGGTTTAGGGGTGTGTGGGTTTAGGGTTTTAGGGTTTTAGGGGTTTCGGGGTTTGGGGGTTTAGGGGTTTAGAGGTTTGGGGTTTGGGGGTTTGGGGTTTATTAGAGCTTGGGGTCACATTTTAGGAAGAAGGGTTCAGGATTTAACTCAGGCAGCCTGATCCGGATGAAGAACCCAAGAAGCCAGCATCGCCCCAAAAGCAAGGGTGGCCGCTGGGTCGCAGTAGGGAGCCATGTTCGAGCTGCATCTTTTGTAGTGTTGCTTTTTTCCCCATGCCTTAAGCTTAATAAAGTAGTCGAGTTGGAACAAGTTAACGAACAAATCAGCACCACACGCCTGTACATTAGATCTAGAAAGCGATGCTGATGACTTGCCCAGGAGCTTCGCAGGGCCGTGGTTCAGTCGGGCGACAGCCTAGGATCACGAAACCATGTGGATGGTTGTCAAAATTACGGTCCCTTTTGGGTCCCTATTGGCCCTATTATAATACGGCACCTAATATTTAGGGTACCCCAAAACAGGCCATGATTTTGACAACCACCCATGTGGAAGTCTACCGATGCATTTTGAACCTCAGCACCTCTGTCAAGATCGGACCGTCCACTTGGCTCTCCTGTTGTTAATGCCTTTTCTTCCAACAGCCCTGGCACGCACCGCAAGTGCAAAAGTGCCGCAGGGCCGCCGGGTTGCACAGAACATTGTTCACCCAAGCGGGACTTCTTCGCTTCTTCGGACGTTGAATCCAGCACACATCAGGTCTTCTGGGTCACGGTGTCATGAAGTAAGTCTCGCAGTCCGATAATGCAAAGCCCAAACTTCAAAACCACATCGGCCGGTTGCCGCAGTCCAAGCTGCACCTATGTGGGTGCTGCGACTGCCGCGCATCGTTTTGGCCGTTCACATGGGTGCTTTGCACTCAGAAAGGGCGGGCATGGTTCGTCGCAAACGCAAAGGACGAACCGTGGCGGTGTTGAGCCCCGGTTTTCTTGCAGCAGAGTATAGACGCCTCAAGAATTGCCAGCATTTTTCCCTCGGGATTCTTGTCATACTTACACACGATGATATATATATATATATATATATACATATATATATATATACAAACCCAAAACCCTATTGAAATCTTTAAGGCCCCTATATTGTCTTACGCTGCATTTTTTTTGATGCGCGAGGTGCCGGCCGTCAGGGCTTTCTATTGTCTGCCAACAGACCGCACGCAGGTAGGTACGAGTGACTGGGAGCAGCCAAGATCCCTGACCCGACCGTCGATGTGTCTACGAGATTAAAGAGGGTTTCGAGTTTAGGGTTTGAGGGTAGTTGGAGTTCAAGGTTTTCATCGCAGTAAATCTACTAAGTCTGCTAGCGTTGCAAGCCACTCAAAGAACCTTAATCGAGAGACTCGAGAGACTTTGCGGGCGTAGTCCGCAGCAGTAGTCCATTGTTTGGGTCTTGAAAGGCTATACGAGCATGAATTGGTGAGGGTTGAGGGTTTGTGAGGTTTAGTGGTTCGGGCTTGCAGGGTCTAGAGTTTTGGCAATTGGGCTTGAGTAGTGTTCCTTGGTTTGGTGTATTGTCCATTGCTACCTGAATGGAACTGGGCGACCTTACATAAACCCCTAAATACCTAAAGGTGACGTTCTGCAGGGTATGTGTGACCCTTCAAGTGCTGGATGTCCTGTTGGTGCTCGTGAGAAACCCGGTGGACGTGATGATTGCCGGAGTGAGGGTTAAGGGTTTAGGGTTTAGGTTTTAGGGTTCATCCGAGTGGTTGTCCTGCAGGCACGTGCGAGAGTAGTGAAGGAGATTTACCGTCCGTACAAAAAAACATGACCTGAACCCTAAACCCTAAACCCAAACTCTGTCTGGAGGGGAAGGGTGCTGGTCCCAGATCATCGCGGCACTAGTGCTCCAATTGCTTTGAAACTTGTTTCAGGCCCCGCTGGGGGTTTTCTGCCATGATTTTAACGGGCCTAGAAGATTACCTGTACTATTTTATGGGTTGTTTAGTATGATTCTAGTATAATGGGCCCCAAAACCCTAGTCTGATCATTAAGGCCCCTTTTGTATGGCATCGTGGGATGTTTTAGACGGAAACTCCTGTCCTACACCCTGCGAAACGAAATTTTCGTCCCAGACACCGTTTGGGGGTATGGGGCGTATCAGAAGGACTGCCCAGGAAAGTGGTGTTAAGACGCTGCTCGAGTCCGCTGGCAGAAAAGAGAGTGCAGGGCCTCAGCATGAAGGGATCAGTTGTGGTTCTTGTGGTTTTTGTGCGTAAAGGCCTTGGTCCACATCCTGTGAAGATGTTGCAGTCGGGCTCCCGAAACCCTAAACCCAACAGTCTTCTGAAGATGAGAACGGAGCTTGGCGTAATGCATCCAACACTACATCCCAGCAGCCGTAGCGCCCAAATCCTAGCAAACGGGCCTGAATAATTAGGATAGGGTTTTGGGGTATATTATACTATAATACAATAAGGAACCCCCAAAATAGTTATCTAGGCTCCTATAGTATGCCCTTGGCCAGGTTTCATACCTCGGACGCCTCCCGGAGACTCTGCTGCAAGAGCGACGGAGCAGAACCCTGGACCCGAAAGTCTAAACCTTTTTGGAGAGGGAGAGGGAGACGGAGAGGGAGACGGAGAGGGAGAGGGAGGGAGAGGTAGAGACAGATGGAGAGCGTTGCGCAGCGCAGCTTACAGCATGCTGCAGTACATGGAGGTGTCAGTGTCTTGGTGGTGTGCACTCTGGCATCTGATTCCGTTACAAACGCACCAGCAGCAAGATCATATTGCTCGATCCACCTGTTGCTTCGTTGCTATAGGTTTCATGTGTATGATATAGGTAGAGATATACAGTGAAGATAACAGTAGTAGCAACAGTGATAATAATATCAAGAATAATACCATAACGATAGGCAGATATTCAGAACTAGCGTAAAACTGATGTTATCACAGACTTGGCGACTTATATAGCGACTTAAGAAGTTTGTATGTCAGAGTCTCTCGGTTTCAGGCTTTCCAATCCCGGGCACTCCGACTGGATCATTCCTGCAAGTTGGTGCGCCTCCTGCGCTTAGCGTTGCGGCTCAGGCTTCAGGATCCAGGTCTTAAGCTGAATGGCAAGAGTTCAGGTTCAGGGTTCAAAGTTTAGGGTTTAGGGTTTAGGGTTTAGGGTCGGAGTCTGGTTTTCTAGAAAGTCAGGTGCCCCTTGCGTCGGTTCATGTTGTTCTTCATCAGCGGTTAGCTGCAGTCCGATGACTTATGGACGTTCAACTACGGTAGGGTGCTGGTGTCTTGAACATGAGAAGCTAGTAGCAACTGCCCTGCACTGGGCCCTAGGCTGGCAAGAGTGGGCGCAGTCTGAATGCTGCTTACAGTCCGGTACTGAAGGAGTACACCTTAAACCACCATCAGGGTCCCCGTGCATTTCAGGACATTCGTTAGCAAGGATCCTGCGTACTTTGAGGTAAATTCCTTAGTCACAGGGTTCTTGCAATCTCTGGAAACCCTTGCCGGAATCCTTCGAAATCTTCTAAACCAAAAGCCCGGAAACCTAAACCCTGAATCCTAAATCGTAAATCGTCAAGACCAGGATGAGTGGAAATTGTATACCATGACTCGGCAGCTTCTTCCTTGAGCTGCACTATGTTGCTTAAGCCAGCCAAAATGGCCCAGCCCAGCCCCAGCCCGTGAGAATAGCCCAGCACAGCCACCCCCAGCCCTGCTCGAAATCAAAAGCAAAGAAGAGAGTACTGTTCAGCACGTTTCGCTCGAAACTTTGCACCCAAAACCCTATACTACTGTTGATGATATAAATCCTGCATGACCCATAATAAGGAATATACCGTAATTCCCATAGTTTCGGGCCCTTAAGGTAATGCAGGATTTATATCATCAACCGTATTTCCACAAACCCCAAACCCAGAACCCTCAAACCCTAAACCCGACGTCTTCTATTTAGCCCGCTCTGAGTTTAGGGTTTAGGGTTTAGGGTTTAGGGTTTAGGGTTTAGGGTTTAGGGTTTAGGGTTTAGGGTTTAGGGTTTAGGGTCAGGTGGTGCCCCTCCCGCACTTAGCGTTCCCAGACCCCGCGGAGGATCTGGAAAGTAGATTCCGTAATTTGAGGCCCCATACTACTAAGGGGACTTTCATTAAGGGATCTACTTTTTGGATCCTCCGGGGGTCTGGGTTTCAGGGTTTGGGATTCAGGGTTTGGGGTTCGGAGTGGGGCTTATTACAACGTCAACGGCTATCACGTCGGCTACATTGGGGCCCTTCAATGCAGTGATGCACGTAAGGAAGCAGAAGTGAAGTATCAACTAGCATGTCGGGGTCTTGCTACGGTTGATGATATAAATCCTGCATTACCTTAAGCACCCTACACGATGGGAATTCTGGTATATTCCTTTGTATGGGTCATGCGGGATTTATATCATCAACCGTAGTAGTCTCGGCCAAGCCCCCTTCAACTCAACGGCTAAACCCTAGAGTGCTCAAGCCCCACGCCTTGCCGGCAACAGATGGCGTCCGAATGCCGCCTGCCATCGCAGAGACCCCAAAATTTATACTTAAGGAATATGCCGTACCTCATCATCAGGATCTTTCTGAAGATGGTTTTTCAATAGCCCCAACCAGCCCTCCAGAAATCCTCATCAAGATCCCTCATAAATTGAGAAGAGTTAGTTCCGGGAGTCTCTGGCAACTCCGTCTAAACCCCCAGCCCTAAACCCTAAAACCCTAGACCCTAAACCCTAAACCCCTACATAAACCCTATTAAACCCAAGCTCGCCCTCAGATTTGCAAATCCCTAGCACTCCGACGGGACCATTCCGACACGGTGCAGCGCGTCCCGCGCTGAGCGATGGGCTTTGACAGGGCTTAAGGTCTTCGGGGGGAAGTGCTTGGGGAGGGTTCCCAGAGCGTCTTTGGGTTTAGGGCTTTCGAGGGCTTAGGGTGCAGAGTTGCATAGGGTGCAGAGGTTAGAGGTTGAGAGTTTAGGGTTTAAGGTTAAGGGGTTTGTTTAGATTGGGAGTCGGGTGTAGAAGTGGGGCCTCTTCTGTCGCTAACGTTGCTTCTTCAAAAGCATCCAGAAGCAGGGAGAGACAGAGGGAGAGGGAGAGACATATTTGTATACATATATATATATACACACATGTATACATAGATATACGTACGTACATACATACATACGTACATGTGTATATATATGTATACACACATACATGTATATATATATATATATACACGCATATCTGTATATCTATATCTATATATATCTATATATATCTATATCTATATATATATATATATATGTATGAGATATGTATGTATTTACATACAAATAAATACACTCATGCACATACACGTACATTTGCATATATATATATATATATATATACACATACATACACGCCTACATAGACATAAAGATAGGTAGATGGATAGATAGACCGAGCGACAGATAGATAGGTGTATGTATGCCTAATGTAGTTGCAACCCCCCCAAACCTCCCCAGTCGCCAAACAACTGCACCCTAAACATCCGCAACACCCCTGAAACCCCCAGTTCAACCCGGAGCACATGGTCCTGGTTGTTGGCCCCTGGGATGTGGGTTTAGGCATTTGGGCCTGGTGAGCAGTAACTCAACGCGCACAGAAGCAGGAAGGCCTAAAGGTTAAGATCAAATCCTGAACTCCAGACCGTGAGCCCTAAAGCCAAAGCCCCGCACCCAAACCTGAGGCCCTGAATCGTGAGCACTGGACCCCGCCGGGTGGCAAGCCCACAAATTCCCAGATAACCCAAAACCATAAACCTTGCACCCCAAACCCCAAATCTCGACACCCGAAACCCGAAACAACCTCATAGAGTTGTTGTTGTTGGGCAGACTTGAAAAACTCTATGAGGCTTTCATAGAAAGCTCATCGATCCCCTATACGATCCTTATGGAGGCTGAAACGTCGAGGGCTCTTCAATACAACCTTAAACACCAAAAAGTCCTGAACGCAAGCCCTTAACCTTTATCACCCTAAACCCTAAAGCTACTTCGGCACCAGGCCGGGCGGGTCCTTCAGAGCCATTCACGCCAGGCGGATCATGGGCAGCTGAATGGGTGCTTTCTGGAAATTGTCTGAAAGTACCTTACCGTTTAGGGCCTCTGTAGGGGTTGGTGTGCCGGATGTGTGAGGAGATTTGGCAGTATAGTCAGTATAGTTTCAACCCAAGATCAGGTACTTCAACCGTACATAGCATACCACACGTACCTTCGAGTATAGGATACAGTAGTATAGGGTGAGGGTTTAGGATCACTCAAAGGAGGTTTACGAACGGCCTCTGCATGCACGATGGAGGTCTGAATCGCTAGTGATACTACTACCTTATGATCCCTATGCAATTGGGAACCCTAGCCTAAGCCTTAAACCCTAAACTCTAAACACTTCAAAACAAGCCTTACCTGTTTGCCAGTGTACCTATCCCTGAACCTCCAAAACCCCTTAATTAAGGAATATACCTTAAATTATAGTAGGGTCCCTTATATGATTTAAGGAATACACCTTAGTTGAGGGGTTTTGGAAGGTCTGGAATCGTGCCAAAAAAGAGGGTTCTGGAGGATCCAGGCAAGGGCCCAGGTTAAACAAAGAGCTTACACCCTCAATCCGGAAATCCTAAACTCTAAGTCCTAAGCCCTTCTTCAACCCTATACCTTAAGCTCAAACACTAACCAAACCCGGAAATCCTAAACTCTAAGTCCTAAACTATACCTGAAACATAAACCCTAAACCCTAAACCAGCCATGGTCAGGAAGTCGAGGGCAGCAGCCTCCCTAAACCCTAAACCCTAAAACTTAAAACCCTAAAAACCCTAAACCCTGAACCCTAAACCCTAAGCCAGCCGTGGTCAGGAAGTCAAGGGCAGCAGCCTCGTATCATGCGTTGGTTTAGGGGCTCCAACCCCGCGACCCTCAGCCACTACTGGGAGGATCGGGGGACTTAGAAAGTAGTTCATCTATAGGATTATAAATATCGTAACGTAGGCTCCCTTGTAGGGTGCTGATAATTCGATCTGCTACCTAAGTCCCCCGACCCTCCAAGTAAGCCTTAAATCAAACCTTAAATCCATAAACGCAAACCCTAAACCTAAACCCTAAAACCCTAAAACCCTAAAGCCCTAAAACCCTAAACCCTGAACCCTAAACCCTAAACCCTAAAATCAAAAGTCCTAAAAAACCCTCAGCCCCGAAACCCGGTCAAACTTCACCCTAAAGCAGAAGCTTTCTTCAGCCTTGAGGTTGTGTGAGGGTTTAGGGTTTAGGGGTTCTACAGAGGTCTTTAGGGTTTAAGGTTTAGGGTTTAGGGTTAAGGGGTTCTACACGGGTTTAGGGTTTAGGGTTTAAGGTTTAGGATTCAGTGTTTAAGGTTTAGGGTTTAGGGTTTAGGGTTTAAGGTTGAGGGTTTAAGGTTTAGGGTTTAGGGTTTTTAATTTAAGGTTTAGGGTTTAGGGTTTAGGGTCTAGGGTTAGAGGGTTTGCAGTAAAGGGCTCCTCCTCCAATTTGCGTGATCGTTGCCATGACCGGGATGTGCTGATGGACAAAGGCCGGCATGGTCTCCAGTACGGGGTATATGTTTTCATTCTGGATAGCGCAGCATGTGGGAGTTTCCGACAATAGGGGACCCCAATATAGAACCCTAAATTCTAGGATCCTTCTGATCCCTACTTTCATTGCAGATCTCTGTGAGGCCGGCGCGATAGATGGGCCATTCCGCAGACTCCGGGCGCAGCTTTCCAAGGAGGTGCGGATGGCCTTCGTACGTTGACATAAACCCTAAACCCCTAAACTCCTAAACCCCTAGGCCCTAAATCCCTAAACCCTAAACGCTAAACACTAAAAAGTGAAGTAGCTCCAAAGCAGGCTTGACTGGCACAGGCAACCCTGGCACTCCGACGTCGCCATTCTGGGGAGGTGCTTGAGCCGGGGTTTCTCTCGTCAGTTTTTTTGGCTTTACGGCTTTCAAATTGTGCTCGCTTGCCCTTGCCAGGCAGCCAGACCCCAAACTGAAGACCCCCCAAATCAACAGTGGTCCACAGGCACCTCCA
Organism: Symbiodinium sp. CCMP2592; assembly: GCA_905221615.1. Lineage (NCBI taxonomy): Eukaryota > Dinophyceae > Suessiales > Symbiodiniaceae > Symbiodinium > Symbiodinium sp. CCMP2592. The sequence continues at coordinate 725,759 of CAJNDT010002890.1, forward strand.
GTGGCTCCATTCCACAGACTCCGGCGGCAGCTTACCGGGGAGGTGCTGACGGCATCTGTATGCGGGGGATCAATTTCAAGCTCTGGAATGCTTTCGTGGGCGTAAGAACTCTGACCAAGCTTAAGCGATTAGACTTCTTGCGCACCCCAAGCCGCAAGCCCCCAAGGAGTGAACGAAGTTCACAGGCACAGCCGGCGTCTCCATTCCGCAGACTCCGGCGCCAGCTTTCCGGGGAGGTGCGTTTCAGAGCCGAATCCACTCCCAAAGCCACCTCGGGCGTAAAATATAGGCCAAAATACTTACGAATACGATTCTGGGGCTTCCTTATTTTAAGTACAGCAGAATTAAGGCCCCCTTGTTTTCGTTATATAGTTATTAGAGTCAAGGCACCTTTTTGGAACTCGTAAATGTTTTAAAAGGTCGTAGGATCCTAACTTGGACCTTACGCTGGACGGCTCCCTAAACCCTAAACCCTAAACCCTAAACCCGAAACCCTAAGAATTCCAACGGTACCCTGCCTCTCCCGGTAGCAATCAGGGCGCAGGGACTCCAAAACCCCTTAATTAAGGAAGATTCCTGAAATTATAGTAGGATCCCTGTTATCATTTAAAGTATATTCCTTAATTAAGGGGTTCTGGAGTCTCTGTAAACATGGATTTCTGGCGATTTTGTTTAGGTTTAGGGGTTTTAGGTTTTGGGTTTCGGGGCTTAGGGGGTTAGGGGCTTTTGGTTTGGGGTTTAGGGGTTTAGGGGTCTTTTACTTGCAGGCCTTGGAGGTTCATGGGCAGTTAGAGTTTGGGTTATTAGCAGGATAACTATAGTAATAACCCATATTAGGGGATATATAACCCCACTTATATCTACCCTAAACCCGAAATCCTAAACCCGAAACCGTAAACCCAACACCCTAAACCCTAAACCCTATACTTATAACTACCCATGAACCTCCAAGGCGTCCCCTCCATTCCGCAGACTCCGGCGGAAGCTTTCGGGCGAGTGACACCAGGTGCGGCTCCGCGTGTTGCTTGCGCCTTTGTCGATGGTACTGCGACGTTTGACACGTTTTGTGGTAATACAGGGGCCTTAATGATTAGAATAGGGTTTTGGGGCCCATTATACTATAGTTATAATAAGGAAAATAATACAGGTAATTATTCAGGCCCCTATAGTACCATGCTTTGCCTATTGCTGTAGTCCTTGCTTCGTATGCTGTGTTGGGCCAAGCCTTCCCTGTCATGACTATCAGGCAATATCAGGCAATGACATGCAATGTATCGGCCAGGATAATTTCTGATATCATTCCTTCGGGTTCCTCATTGTGAACATATTCTGTAATATCCCCCAAGACCCTGTTCCAATCCTTTGTAAGGCCCCTGTGTGAACGGAAGCTTGGCCCTAAACCCTAAACCGTGGTCACCCGCTTTACCTGATTTCCAGTTGGAGGGCCCATGTTCAGGGGCCTCAAAAGGTAGGATGAAGGTAGGTGGGATATTCCCAAATAAGAGTCCTTATATAAGGGATCCTTAATCCCACCTACCTTCATCCCACCTTGTGAGGCCTCCAACATGTGGAGCCGGTGTAAAGCTGCCTTAGAGAGTGGAGGCTCCGGCGAGCCAGGTTACCTACATAGGCCTACTCAACCCTACTTCTTTTGTAGGTTCATATTTTTAACCCAACCGGGGATTTCTAGGGACCCTACAAAAAGTAGGTTCTGGTAGGTTAAGGTATGTAGAAGGTTCCGCCGCTACATAGCTTATCGATGTTTATAGTCTAGTGGAGCGACGGTGCCTCACTCAGGCACTCAGAACTAGGAGGCACTTTAATCGGGATCCTAAGTGGGATTATGATACTACATAAGTCTATAGAAGATCTACGTACAGTCCCCCGACCCCCCAAGTATCCACTCGCTAAAGCACTCGCCTACCCACTCACTCACCCATTCACCATAAGCTTTAAACCCGGACGTCGCAGGCACCCCCGCCGCTCCGGTACAGCCGATGTGGCCCTGGGGAGGCGTGAAATCGGTGGCCCGGGTGAGTTGTTGCGTGTTCGAGCTGTGTGCAGTTCGGTTTTTTCAAGGTCCTATGGGGTAACATAAGGCCAACCATATAGATTCTATTGGTATCATGTTGAAAGATTGAGGAATTTTGACACACCTTCCACAGACCACAAGCCCCGAAGTCAGCGGCAAAGACGGTGACCCTGAGTTCGCAGTGTCCACAGGCACTTCCCATGCTGCCATTCCACAGACTCCGCAGCCTGTGGGGCCAGCCTTCTGGGGAGGTGCGAACTGTTTTGGTGTCATCGACCTTTGGTATTTCAGAGCCGAGACTATTCCGCAAGCCACATCAACCCGGCACACACACACACACTCTCCCTAGACCACCTCATCGTCAGCGTCAAAGACGGTGACCCTGAGTTCGCAGTTTCGCCAGGCACTCCCCATGGCGCCATTCCGCAGACGCCGCAGCCTGTGGGGCCAGCCTTCTGGGGAGGTGCGAACTGTTTTGGTATCTTTGACCTTTGGTATTTCAGAGCCGAGACTATTCCGCAAGCCACATCAAGCGTGAAGCCCTAAGCCCTAACCTTCTGCCACAGCCCTGAAGATTGAAGCCTGAATGCCTCAGGCACGCCCAGCAGCTCTTGAATGCTAGGGCTGCATCTAGGCTTGAGGAAGTTTAGTTGTCTTCGCCCGGCACACACACTCTCCCTAAACCACCCCGAATTCAGCAGCAAAGACGGTGACCCTGAGTTCGCAGTGTTGCCAGGCACTCCCCATGGCGCCATTCCGCAGACTCCGGCAGCCTTCTGGGGAGGTGCGAACGGGTCTTTGGTATTCGTCTCAGAGCCGCATCAACCATGAAACCCTAAGCTGGTTTTTGACCTACCTTAAACCCTACTGTGGGGGCCTTAAGAGTCAGAATAGGGTTTGGGGTATCTTATACCATATCTAGAATAAGGAACCCCCAAAACTACTAAAGGCCCCTCCACCCTCCACCCCTCCACCCCTCCACCCCTCCACCCCTCGTCCACCCTATGTCTCTAAATCCCTTGAAGCCCTTATAGAGCCCGTAGAGTACCCTTTAAAAGGAACCCGATTCTAATTCTTGATACCCTTATCCTAAACCGTCACTGACCCGAAAACCCCGTGATCGGAAACCATATCCCTGGACCTTTCTCGAGCCACCTTAGACCAACCACCCAAACCCGAACCTTAGGGTTTCCGGTTTAGGGTTTAGGGTATACCAACCACCCAGACTCGAACCTTAAACCTCGAGCCTTCAACCATAAACTCTAGATTCTGAATCCGGAAGCCTCAAGCCATACATTTTCTTAACCTTGCAGCTCTCCGTGCGCGCAGGCACCCCCAGTGGCGCCTTTCCGCAGACCCCAGCCATGCCTTTCTGGTGAAAGTGCACATTGCAACCCTGAGCCCGAAGCCTTGAAGCCCACTATGGGTAGTTGTCAAAATTAGGATCCCTTTTTGGGAACCCTAAGTATTAGGTGCCTTATTACAATAAGGGCCCAAAAGGGACCATAATTTTGACAACCATTCATAGGGGAATCGGAATAATGAATAAGAGTACCTTGCTTGGTGATTATGTCTGAGCAAGTTTCTATGTCTTGCCTGTTCCAACATAGATTATCTGCCCTAGAAGTCCCTGTGCGATACTCTCCGAGGGGCAGGAATATGCTGCCGCTGGTTGGCCAGGAGTCGCCGTAGTCAGTAGCGGGCTGTGTGCCCTGGTACTGCGACGTCTGACGTGTTTTGTCGTAACTTAGGGGCCTGAAAAGGGTAGAATAGGGTTTCGGGGTATATTATACCATAATTACAATCAGGAGCCCCCAAAATAGTATTGGTCATTATTTGGGCTTCTATAGTAGTTTTGCTGCTCGTTCTCCGACCTTCTTCGTCGCAGGCCCAAGCCGTAAACCCCGAGAAACTCTTATCCTTTCCACGTAGAAAGCTGCTGACGGGGGAAGGAACAAGAAAGCCAGGACAAAAACGCGAAGCGGCTTGTGGGTTATGGCGTCAGGTGGCTGAAGGTCAAGCAGTGAAGGTTTTTCTTGCTAGGAGAAAAGATCCTAGGGACCCTTATGGGGGGTAGGGGGGAGGGGGCTAGGGGACTACACTTCCTTGAATAAGCCTTTTTGAGTCCTTAAAATAGGTATCAACCCTAAACCCTAAACCCTACCCCCTAAGGGTCCTTATGAAAAAAGCATGGCACAGAGCTGTGAAGTTGTAGGACCCAAACTAGAGACCCAAGAAGGACATAAGCATAAGCGTTTTATAGGGATGTCCCTACCTTATTGAGCTTCATTGTAGAGGGTTACCTATCCTAATTTTTTCCTGTGTTTTTGCAGGGCCCTAGCTAAAAGGCTGCTACTCCCAGATCTTAGAGCTTCAGCCAAATGTCCTGAACTCCATCACAGCATCCGACAAAACTCTGGAGACAAAACACAGAGGCCACAAACCTAGGGTCTTGCTGCATTCCCGAAGTTTCATGGGCTGGAGTAGAAAGGGAAGAGCCTTAAGGGCTGTACTCGTCGAGATGTAAAGTTTAGGGCTTGGGGCTTAGGGTATAGGAATCCGGTCTTCCTAAACCCTGAAACCTAAACCCTCTTAGGATACACTATCTGGTTGAGGCAACTTCCCTATAAACATGCAAGTCGACGTCTCAGCCTCTGACCTGGAGCTCCAGCTTTGAACCCTTGGCACTCATTGGATCCTCGTGCTTTTGGTGCTTAAATGATGAGACCAAAGCACCAAAATCCTAAACCCTAAAGGATACCATAAACCCTAAACCCTAAAGAATACCCTAAACCCCAAACCCTAAACCCTAAGCCCTAAAGAATGCCCTAAACCCTAAACTCTAAACCCTAAACCCTAAAGAATGCCCTAAACACTAAACTCTAAACCCTAAACCCTAAAGAATACCCTGAACCCTAAACTCTAAAATCTAAACCCTAAACCCTAAAGGATGAGGATCCTACTTCGACAGCCCCGGGCTTGACTTAGGCCTTGCGCTTCGGGATGCGGGCTTTGTGTTAGGGTTTAGGGTTTGGGGTTCAGGGTATTCTTTAGGGTTTAGGGTTTGGGGTTTAGGAATCGCAAGGCCCCTTAATTCTGCACTGCGTTGCTTTTGGCTCTGCTCGCAAGCTCATTTTTCGGATTGCCCTCTTGAGCTTCAGCCCCAAGCATGGTTTGGGGTTGAGGGTTTCAGGGGAAGCCGTGCTATTGTTGATGGACAAAATCCTGCATGACCCTAAGGACTCTAAACTATGGGAACTATGGTATATTCCTTGTAATGGGTAATGCAGGATGTTGTCCATCAGCAGTATGCAGAGTTTCTGCATATTTCCTGGAAGGAGTTGTGGAACCCGAAACCTTGCATAGAGAAGCCCACGCCAGAAGACCTACTTGGAGGGTCGGGGGGGTTATAGGTACCTAAAAGGGTTATGGTACTTATATTATAAGCTCTAAAATGGCTAGTTACCAGGTCCCCCGACCCTCCAAGTAGGGTCCTAGCCAACAGCCCCCAAAGGCACAAGCCCCAAAGTCTGAATCCCAGACCCCCAAAATTGGAGTTTCCGAAAATAGAGGGCCCTAATATGGTACCCTAAATCGTAGGATCCTTATTATAAAGACCCCCAAAATAAGGTGCTCCTACTTTTCGGAAACTCCCAAATTTTGCAACCCGGAAACCTCGAGCCGGACTCCCCAACCTAGCAACCCTCACCTCCTACCAGAGCCCTGGACCTTGTGAGTTCAAGATGGGTAGTTTTCTAAATTAGGGTTCCTTTTGGGGTCCTTGTTATAAGGGTGTCGTACTATGTTGGGGGCCTAAATCTAAATAAAGAGGGACCCTAATTTAGAACGCTACCCGCTTCATAAGATTTTGGTTGTCCACTGGCTGTGTCAGCCATTGGATCCGGAGCCAGTGCCATTTCCGCCGCGGCCGACGTCGTCATGAACGGCGGCACTGCAGGCCGCGTGGCGGGGGGGAGGGCAGCAGAGGCTTCAGTCGTTCGTTTTGTGCTAAGGGCCTTAATAATGGGAATAGGGTTTGGGGTTTTCTTATGCTACAACTATAGTAAGGAAACCCCAAGACCCTCCTCTAATTCTTAAGGCCTCTACAGTAGGAGAAATTGTAGAAACAGGGGTCGATCACCGCTGTTCCTACAGTCTAAAGACTCGGATCCCGTATCCCCGCCGCCGAAATCCCAATCTCCCAGAGAGCCCAATACCCCTTAATTAAGGAATATAGTTTACATCATAATATGAAGCCCCTTATAGTTTAAGGTATATTCCTTAATTAAGGGGTATTGGGCTCTCCGGGCTCTCGACACCGGACCCCGAGTCCCAAACCCCAGCTGTAGGCTTGTGGCAGCATCTTTGTCATAGTTGGGAAACATTTTACATTTCTATGGGTACTTAACACCCAATAAGGAATAACCATGTAAATTTTTAATCCTATCCCAACCATGAACTAGGCAACAAACATAGCGGTTATGGTAGAAGTGGTAGTGCTGGCAAGAGTAGTGCCCATACTGGCAATAACAACAACGATTTCCCCGCAAAAAGCGCAATGCTACGACAATTTGGTGGCAGGAACAAAGTAGAGTAATTACGGGGACAGGGCAATCCTACTGTAACAGGCCGTCAGATACTCGCAAGCTGCCCTTGGCCTTGCACACCTACAGGCCGGGACAAGGTTTCAGGCCCGGGATTTTAGGGTTCAGGGTTGAGGGCTCAAAAGCCCAAGTATTGCGACCTTGCGGAACCATCGACGCTTGCAGCCCAGGCCCTCAATCCTTGTTGTCCCTAAGCCCGAAGATCTTCGGCCCCGCTTTTGGCGGTGGGTGAATCCCGAAATTTGGATAATCCGCCTGGCCACAAGGCCGCGCTGTGTCCGACGGAACCTTTCCATCGGGAGGCTTGAGATCCAGGCCCCAGGGTTTCGGAGTTTCGTGTTTTAGGGCTGTAAGGTTTAGGCTAGTAGTGTGGGTGCTCGTCGGTGCTAAAGGTTTGTGGCTGAGGGCTTCGGGTTGAGGAATCTTTCTGCATTGGAAGCAAATGCCGCCTTCTGGTGGCAAGAAGTAAAAGCTGCAATCTTCAAGAGGTGCATGTGAAGGAAGTGGTATACCTGGCATGCTTTGCTATGCAATCTATTGCAGCGTGGTTTGATGTTGAATCCTTTTTGTAGTCCATCGTGGCAGAAGACGAAATTGCCCCGTGCCGCTTCCGAGCAACAGCGTCTGAGTCATCATCATAACTCTCTGACGTCACTGATGAAAGGCTTTCTGCAAGTTGAAGCCACGAACGCATCTGAGACATGCAATTGCAGGTCGGAGCTGTTCATACTTAGGGTTCGAATAGTTGAACATCGGAAAAGCAACCTAAGAGTACAATGTGGAAATATGGGGACCGGAAGCGAGACCCCACTTGCAACGCCATACACTGTATTCTTACAGTGCTCTAATGGTCTTTGAGTCGCTGTTGTAGCATACTCATGAACTGCCGGCTTTCGTGAGCTGTGCGCAGTGATGACTTGAATGTGCAGACTTGTTTGAATAACAATCGTGTAGCAGAAAGCCTACTCCCGAACCCAAGAGGCTTAGTTCCCGGAACCCTCAAGGCAAGTCACCACAAACTTTGGTGCATTTGTATCGACTGCATGCGCTCACTGCATAGCTGCTGAAGACATCGAATGAACTATCTGCAGATGCTAAGCCCTGCAGCTCAGACAGCCCGCTCACACCTGCCGCTGGAACTGACAAAGGTTCGGTACACGTTTATACAAGTTGTGTGCAGCTTCATAGGGCTTATGTAGAAGGTATGATGTACCAATTCGCAGTGTTGGTTTTTCCCGGATGATGCTGGTAGAGCATACCTTTGTGCAGGCTTGCAGCGCGACGGGAGGAAGACAGTGAAAAGGCAGGGCCGGATCCCAGCAGTGCCAAAGTGTATGTTGACAGTGACCGAAGCACCACACCCCAGCTTGTGCTCTGCCATTCATAGCGGTACGATTTCGGAAACTGCTCGAATGCCTCTCTTGCGTTGTGAATCATGGTTTTTCTCAAGCCCCTTGATTCTCTGTGGCTCCTGTCGGTGCCTGGCCAAGCGGCATGTCGAATGAGACAGAGCTGGCCTTAGTGCCGTCAGAGGGGCAGGAGCATGACGCAGCACCTTCATCCGTAGACCCCTTGGAGTTCCTTGGGCAGACAGAAGAGGGGGCACGCTTCAGGCAAATCTTAGCAGAGAGGCCCGGTTGGGTGCAAAGGGTTATCGGCGATGCTCTCCGCCAGGAAGTTCAGCACTCGTTCGCGAGGATTGCTGAACAGGCTGAGGCGGCCAAGCGAGTTGTCAGCGAGCTGCGGGAGATGTGTGGGTCCGACGATGCTATTGCGGTTGCCGAGCTGGCCAAGGAGTTGCACGAGTCCAAACTTTCTGCTCTGAAACGGGAGGCTCAGAAAATGAAAGAGGAGCTTGATCATCTGAAGCGTGACCTTGCCGAAGGTAAATGGAGCATTGTGGAGAGTCGAGCGAGGCGTTTGGTAAATCAAGCCGAGCGCTTCAGAGACAGGTATGAGCAGTTGCACCCCAGGCTGCAGCGACTTCAGCAGAAGATGCTCGAGATTGCTGAAAAGTGCACAGCAAAGGCTCAAGAGTCGAACGAGCTGATTGCAGAGGCCCAGAGCCGACAACAGTGGTGGTCGAGGATGGTTTCTGGAACGTGTCTAGGCCTCGTCGTGATCGGTGGTCTGCTAACCCTCGGTGGTGCAGTTGGCACTGTTGTGGTGGGATCAAGTGTAGGGTGCCTTCCCGGGACGATTTGGGGAGTTGTAGCTTTATTGACAGCAGTGGGTCAGGTTGCCACAGCGATTCGGAACGCCTGTGGAGGCCCAGTAGCAGCGGTGTCAGCAACAACACTGGCAGCGGCCAACTTCGCTAGCTCCACTATCTTTGACACACTTTCCAAGGTTGTTGTCAATACCGTTGCTTGGACAAGCAGGGCAGCCATGATATTGCCAGTCTTTTGGATCGGATGTGCCCTGGTTTTGCTGGGACAGGCCGGGCGGGACCTTCTGATGAGCTTGCTGCAACGCACGTGGGACGCAGAAATCCGAGGACACGAAGATGCCAAGACATGGTTCGAGAAGATAGGCCAGGGAGCCAGGGAGGCTGCCGCCAAGTTGGAAGCTGCCTCTGAGAGCAGTGACACCTTGCGACAGTGTGCTGACATGGTGGCAGACGCCGCAGACGAGCTTGCTGGCACGGCGCAGGATGCTAAAGCGTTTGCCGAAGGTTCTGAGGAGCTGTTTGGTGAGATAGCAAAAATGAAAAGTCAGGTTCATAAACTTTGCGAGAGATATGAACAGCTCCCGGCAGCCATTGATGAGCTGCAGCGAGCCGTTGCAGACTTGGCTTCCAATGGTCACCTCTCGTTGGAAGCAGGCGATGGTCACGCAAGTTTGCAGGAGCCATATGGAGAGGACCGCGCGCTAGAAGAGGGCATTGGTCATGCCAGTTTGCGCGAGGCAGGTAGCGAGGATCACATCTCGCACGAGAGCCTCGCCATGTCAGCAACTGCCCCTGCAGAGTCAGCCGATGTTGTCGATGGATGGATTCTCGTGAAGTCCTCATCCGGAGATGATGGCGATTGCCTGCCCCTGAACACATACATTCTTGTGCCAGTGGAGATGGCCGCGAGACTCGGTGCGCTTCCTGCAGCTGGACCTGCAGGAAACCGCATCTGTGAGCTGCGGTCCCGGGGAATCTCCGAGCGGCTCATGTCCGTTGTGTCCGTGGGTGGAGCTCTGCATCGCATGACGGCAGGCCATCCCTTCAGAGTGCTTCGGTCCGGGTCATGGATCCACGAGGCGGCCTCCTCATTGAGCGAAGGAGATATCCTCACCACCCCAGTTGGAGGGACTGCCGTGGATGCAATGCCAAGTGTTTCGATGAACGCCGAAGAAGTCTTTGAGCTGCAGACCCAGGAGCAGGGAGAAGAGATCTACATCTTCACCAGCACTCCGGGCAGAGATGGTGCTCCGATGTCCCTGAGCGGTGTGGCCGTCTTGGGCAGTGCTGGACCCAAGACCAGGTGTGCCTCCGCTCCACCCCGTCTGTACCACTTGCCCTCACAGGGCTCCCGCCTCTGCAAAGGGGGAACCCGTTGCAGCAACGTCTGCCGAAATTTCATCAAAGGCCGCTGTCTGCGCGGCCAGGACTGCTCCTTTTGCCACCGCTCGCACCCGGAGGAGCCGAAACGGCCAGCACGCGGCAGAAGAGATGATGCGTGAAGCAGCCGCAGCGCCTGAGATTTAGGAGAGTTCACACCTGACATGTGTTCTCTATGTAGAGATGGACGGAGTCCTCCGCGACACTTGAACGAGCGCTGCTCGATGTGCCAATTCGCTGCTGTAGTTTCTGTGCGGTTCAATGCAAAGGCTGCCTGTGCAGTCCTAATTTGCGCGACGAGGGTTCCAGTTACGGCCCGGTCGTCTTCCCGAGCTGCCCAACCTACAGCAGTAAGAGCACCCCTTAAACAGCTCCTACATATGTTTTCGGCTAGACTAGAATGATTACGGGCCCCTGAAATAGTATTTTCGCTGAGGCTATTGTTCATAATTATTGCTTTATAGACCAGAATCGTTAAGGCCCTTGTAATAGCACTTCTACTATGGCTATTATCATCATTGCTGTAGGGGGCTCCCTGCCAAGTCAGCAAGACCGAGCGCTGCTCGAATGCTTTGGACAGGGAGCTCCGGGCAGCTCTCTGACTCGAGGCTTTCGGAGTTCCTGCCGCTTAGAAGGGGTTCAGGGGGGTTTAGGGTCTAGGGTTTACGGCTTACGGTCAGAGCTCGGTTAGAGGCTCCCGTCGGTTTAGGGGTTTAGGGTCTAGGGTTCAGGCGGGTTCAGGGGGTTTTGGGGGTTTAGGATCGGAGGATATCGGAGGTTTATGCGGTTTTAGTGGATTTGAGGGGTCTAGGTCTGGGTCAGGGTTTAGGGTCTGTGCGACACCGTTTACATCCTCTGCGGCCACAAGAAAGAGGATGGTGCGAAATGCAAGATGAGAGTAGAGGGCTTTGCTATGTGTCAGTGTGCAACATCCTCTGCTACATCCGCTGGATCCCAACATCCCCCGACGTGCCAGGTGCTTGCTGCTGGCGGCTACGGCTTGATGAGATGCTCTTTGTAAGCGGTGATCAAACAGTTCGGGGCCGGGGCGCGAGTCGCACGGAAGCTTCATCACGGTGTTGCCCTAGCGTCCATGCCATTTATCCTGGCAGGGCCGGCATGCTTTGGCAGATCGCTGCTGGTGCTGTCAGGTGTAAACGGTGTCGGTGCATGCAAGTCTTGTCTTGCATGTTTTTCTGTGTGATGGGGTTGCTTTTCTTCCTAGTCCGTTACATTTGTGGTGTTTTATGTTGTGTACGTATTCTGCGTTGTGTCCCAGAGCACTCTCGACAACATGACTGCTGCGCTCATGAACTTGGAGTTGTCGTGATGGCTTTTTTGTTCTCGGGTCCCGACGGTCCATCCCAAACAGCCAGTGATGATTCCTACACCCAGGAGCGCCTAGCTCCGAGCCGTTCGTTTCGCAAAGGACGATGATTGAGAACCCTAACAACCCGAGGCCCTAAAGCCCATCGGCTGAGCCTCTGCAGAAAAGGCCCATTGCACTTAACGAAAAGCCCTTAGGACCTAGACCGTCAGCCCTCTGCCCTGACGACCCTCAGCCCAAAGCCGGCGTGAAAGACTCCTTGAAAGGCCCTGAGCTCCTACACCCTGCTTTTAAAGGGTGACCCAACGTCCAACGTTACTGAAGCCACAATCCTCAAGAAGGGATCGTCGGAGCTTTACGCCCTGAGCTTCTGGTTAGTATTTGGGCTTTACTTGGAGGGTCCGGAGACTTTGTAGTAGTGAGTAGGTAATAAGTAGACGTATCAGGTACCCTAAATGGGATCCTAGTTGGGGTTATGATACGTATCAGTCTATCCTTTATCTGCTTACCAAGTCCCCCAGCCCGCCAAGGAAGGTTTTCTTGTGCCTCTGCCGTCCTCAAGGTTCAAGACTTGTAGATATTTTGTGGATTGGCGGCATTGAGCTGCTTGGGCTCTGCGTACAGTCTTTCCGCAGGCGCGGCGGGGCGGGGTGGGGTGCTTAGTGCAGAAGCCTGAGTAGCTCCCATACTATTCCTGGGGGTTCTAAATATGTTCAGAAAAATTAAGACTTTTATATACTCCAGAATTAGTACGTCCCCAAACCCTCATATGTTCTCCCCACCCAAAGGCTTCTCCGAGCCCCTAAACCTTCATCCGAAAAGCGTAAAGCCTTGGCCCTCAAACCCAAAATATACCTCAGCCCGAAACCCTAAAGCCCCCAAACCTCAACCCTAAACCCTAAACCTTAAAACCCAAAAAGGGAACTCTAGTCTGCATCCCGAATCTATCCACCAAACCGTGGCAACCCTAGTCCTGGGCCCTAAATCTTGGGGCGGGGGGAGGGGGTTGCAGTTTCTTTCCCGGTCGCTTGTTCGAGCTTGTGGGTTATGGCGTCTCTTTGGGGGGGGGCTCGGGGGCACTTGTAGCTCTATGTACGTACTGTCTACCAATTCGCCCGACCCTTTCACAAGTAGTAGGGATCTTGAGGTAGCTCTCGGGCAGAAGAAGGGTTTAGGGTCCAGTGTCCCGATCCTCAAAGCGCATGCTGATGTCCTCGACCCTGGCGACTACAGCCCAAGGCGTAGACCGTAAAGGACCAAGCCACACCTTGAACCTTAAATCCTGAACCCTAAACCCTGGAACCCTTCGTCCCGAAATCCTGAACCTTCTAGCCCTATGTCCCGATATCCTGAGCTCTTTGATGCTGTAGCCTTAAGCCCCTGCAGCCCCAAACCCGAGACTCCCGAATCCCGACTGAAGGGGACTGAAGGAACCCTTATACGGTTTCTGCAGGTCGGTGACTCTCCCTAGATTCGTTTTTTTTCTGTTTTCGGCTTTTGATTTAAGTTGTTATTGGTTTAGGGGTTGCCGCGATTTTGTTTGCCTGGTTTTGGTTTGGGATCGAGAGTTTAGGTTTCAGTGTTTCAAAGTGTAGGTTGAGTATCAACGCAGATGTACCTTGAGCCTGCGCCCCTTTGCCAACACCCAGAGACTCCAAAAGCCCCTCATTAAGGAATAGACCTTTAAATCATATTCCGGGTTCCTCTCATAATATACGGTATATTCCTTAACTAAGGGCTTTTTGGAGTCTCTGCCAACACCTGGCCAGGAACAATGGTACAGATCGAGGCTGGATTCTCTCCGTGTCGGAGCCGGGCTTCTGGAGTTTCAGGTGGCGGTCGGAATTTCATGTGAGCGTTTTTCCTTTTTTTGGGGGTTCTTGTGCCAATACTAGGAGGGCGATTAGCGAAAACTCGGTCGCTTAAATGGTGCACACCCTTTCGAGTGAGGGTCGTTCTACATTATGGGCCTTGTTGACGCTGTATGTTAGTGTATGTGCTACTGTATGAGCCCCAGACGGACTGTAATCTGGAAAAAAGGCTCGTGCCGCATGCACAAAGCAGTAAACCCTACACACTGAAATCTGGGCAGGTAGTTTTTGATGAGGGGTATCATACTCCAGCTAAAGTAAAAGTTGCGCAGCAATTCCTTGCCCACACAGACGGATGCAACTATATATTGCTTTGATCCAACAGGGCCAACGACACCTCAACTATGCAAGGGCTCTGAAAATCGGTGCCTGCCGTTGGGTTTACAGCCTACACCCTAAATCCTCTAAACTTCAAACTCAGCCCTAATCCTACTATTCTACAAGCCATAAGCCCTCAACTTGAACCAACTGCCCAGCCGTTGATGCATGTGCACGTGCCACATGGACAGACGCGCTCAAACCGGTTCTTTCTGACTTTGTCATTGTCGGTTGTGAACGGTACCGCAGTCGTCGGGCGAACGGTACGCACGCAAGAGAAGCCCAACAGAAGGGAGAACCTTGCACGGACCGTCAGGCAAGACCACCAGATTCTCGGGTAAATTGTGGGAAGATGCTGACGCTCTTTTCCAGGGCCTTGTTGGGAGACTTCCCGAGAGTGTGAAGACCGTTGCCGACAACAACGTCGCATGGCTTCCAACCTCCCAGGACGTGGTTGACGCCCTCTTGGAGGGTCGGAGGACTTAGTAACTAGTTATTTTAGAGACTTATAAGTACCATAACCCCAATTAGGATCCCTTTTTAGGGTACTTATAAGTCTACTTACTAACCACTTACTAAGTCCCCTAAAGACCCTCCAAGCTCGCTCCATACACAGCCCAGTGGGTCCCAAAAGTAGTGGCGGCTTGCCTGAGCAGTGGAGCACGCAGCCCCCCACTCTAAAAAGGCTGTGATTAACCGATGCCCATTCGTGGCGGATCTCGCGAGCCACTGGGCAGTTCACGCACTATTGCAGGCTGCACTCGTGGTGCCGTGTCATGCATGAAACTGTCGTCATGAGTCTTGCGCCTAAGGCGAGACTTGGGCTGTGCAGTAGCAGGCCTAGGACCTGCAATGGCAGCGCTGGGTGTAGCATCAGACGCTGATCGTGGTGCCGTATTGTGCAACTGTGCGCCATCATGAGCATCTTGCGGGGCTTTACGCCTAAAGCGTGCCCTGCTCTGAGCACTCGCGACAGATGAAACAACAGCTGCACCTGCACAGGGCGTGGCAGCATGTCGTGGTGCATTGGGGGGTGAATGGCCGGTGGACGGGGGGAGGGCGGATGTGTGGGGTTGGGGTCTTGCATCGGCAGGAGCAACAGGAGCAGATGATGCAGATGGATCTGGAGCCTCGCTGTCATAGCGTGCTCTCATGCCAGGTGTGACCCAGTCGGGAGCCTTCGGGACAGGAAGAACGGGCCGGCAGGTAGTCCTGGCAAAATTGGCATGACGGTGCTTCCAAGGCCAGGAACGCCCGCAAGCAAGACAGAAGATCAAACCATAAGTGGCCGTATTGGCAGCGTCTTTGCCGTTTTTGCGATTCCACACAATGTGATGATGGCCCGTGTTGAGCACATCCTGAAGGTTGGCCTGAAGATCATCGAGCCTAGACGTGGCCTGCATCCGGCCTGGGGCGGTGAGCCATCTGGCCTGGGGAAGGTCCTTGTTGCGACAGACCTTGTTCAATATCTTGGCGCGGAGGTGCTTGGTGTATTGTGTTTGCTTGCCGCACTTGACGCAGAAAAGACCGCCATCAGGGCGGGCTTGAATGACGTGTCCACGACGCTCAGCCGGCACAGCTTGTGCCTGCTGTACGGGTGGATCGGAAGGCGGCGGCCCAGGGGGTGGCGCTGGTGGTTGTACCGTCGCGCCCTGCGCATCATCAGTGAAAGACTGGATGTGCTCTTGCCAGATGTCGACCAACATGGTCTGGATGCGCTGGACGTTCTGAACGGACATGCGCATACGGGCATTGACAATGGCACATGCTTTAAAGCACACGGGAAAAGACGCGAAGGACCGTAGCAAAGACCGCAGTGGTGCTCTGTGATGCTGGTAGAGAGGGCAGCGCCAAGAAATGTGGAAGAGGTCGGGGGAACCGCCACACCTGCACTTGATGGTACCCTGGTGTCGTCTGTGGCGGTGGTTGCGTTCTGGGTTCATTAAACCTCCAATCAAGAGTAGCCGAAGCACCTTCAACCGAGCCCGCGGGTCCGCAGACGCAGGGGGAGGGACAGCTAGGTCAAGATCTAGGAGATACTGAAGCCTATCGGCTTGCTCAGCCCACATGTTTAGCAGTGAACACGTGACGTCACGGTTGACACCATGTTGAACCCCGGCAAAATGCTGAGAGCGATCTCTTGCTAACCGCTTCCAAGCCTGAACCCGAAACAACTCTCGGACATCGTGCTTCCACGAGTGGGGGAGGACTCGGCCAGCCACCATGTCAGTGATGACCTGTCCAAAGACGGGAGAGTCACGAAGTTGTCTCACGCGTGCGGTGGGACCCTCGCGGATTGGTGGGCGAACCGCAAGATCAGCGGCCAACTGCCTCCGGAGAGCCGCGGTGCGATAGGCGCGCAACACAAGGTTAAGGGCTGCAGATTGCAGTGCAAACTCGGGTTCCAAAGACGGGGGCGCGAGTAAAGCAAACAAAGCCCAGGGCGAGGCACTGTAATTGTCAGTATTAAGCAACGCACAAACACAGTTGAACCGAAGGTGGCGGAGGGTCTCCCAGGTCGCTGAGAGACGGTGGGTTCCTTGGGCCCAAGTTAACTGTGGCATGACTTGCCTGATCTTATGGACCTTAGCGAACCATCCGAAGGGGAGCTTGCGAATGCCGCTGAGGGTGGAAGTCCATTTGTCAGCGCGAGCTTGCTCAAGGTCTGTCCATTTATGGACGTCTGACAACTTGACACACCCACCTGTGAGCTTGAACTCAACCTCATGTTTGTTTAAACCGGGGATCTTTCCCTTAAGGAAGGCGGGGCCAAACGAAAAGGACTTATCCCTACTAATGCATTGGCCCGTGAGGCGTGCAAATTCTTCTGTTTCATGATGCGCGGTGACCAACTGCCGAACGAGAGCGGCCTTGTGCCGTGAGGTGGACGTTGCGGAGATGTCGTCCGCGTAGCTCTTCGTGCGGAGCTGAGGGTGCAGCGCATGGGCACGTTCGTGCCACGCTTGGATGACGCTTCCTAAAAGCAACCCTGACAGCGAACAACCCTGAACGATACCGTTGAGGGCTGTGTACGGATCAGAAACCTGTCCGTCAAGCTTAAAGATTTTGCGATGGGCTGCATAGAAGCCGTCCAAAGCAGAACACACTCCATGATCGCAGCCACGAAACCGAAGAATATGGACGACAAGCTTGCACGGGACTCTGTCAAAACATTTGGCGAAATCGTAAGAAATGCCACCTGCATGCAGGCCTGTGTGTTTGGCCTGGGCAAGTTCGCAACAAGTTTGGTGGACAAGTACATCCGCGGACTGTGTGCCCTTGAGCCCAAAAGCCCTGTCAGTAACCCATCTAGGCATCCATTCCTTAGCAAGTTGTTGGTGGCGGGCGGCCGACCAGAGACGATAGACAGTCGACAGAACTGTAATAGGCCTGTGGTCAAGCGGAGCAGGGTTGTCATCTTTGGTTTCCTTGGGGAGGAACGAAACCGTTCCAAGCAGCAGTGGGTCAGGCCATTTGCCCAAGGCCTCTACGCAGTTGAGCAACGCCGCCAGGTGGTCGAACAAGCAGGGAGCCCACGCAGCCAGGGAAAACAACTCACGGAAGGACCAATGGTCCGGACCAGGGCTGGTGAACTTGGAGCGCGAAACTTGTGCACGAAGGGTGTCCCCATTGAGCTTAGGAAGCTGACAGAGCGACCGCTGGAGGGTAGGACCAAAAACATCCATGAACCGACGGAGTTCAGGCTCCCCATTTTTGTGCGCTTTAAAAATGCTATCCCACGCCTCACGGATGAGGGCAAGGCGCTGCCCGTTGGAGGCAGTTGCTTGATTGCCTGTGCAAGTAATGTGTACCATGGGCTTAGCTGTGCGTTGTGACAACCAATGCTGGGCCTCGGTTGGGGAGGAGCGGAGACGCCTTTTCCAGGCTTGAACCCGCTGCGCTCGATTAGCCTGGTCCATCACTTCGAGGGCAGACTTGAGAACCTGCAGCGCTTGCTGAGCCGCGTCCGCACTGCAGCGTCGGAGCAGGACAGGTTGGAGACGTTGTTGGTGCGATTGAGGCACATACTGGAGGACTTCAGGCATAAGGTCCCAAGTCCTGTCACGACGATGGCCGGGGGCCGCACGGAGAACTTCCTGTGCACGGTTGATGGCTTTGAGCACCTTACGATCAGCCATCGTGCTGGCTTGAGAGTTGAAAACTTTGGGAAAAGCACGAACTTCCTGATACTTGACTTCACCACGTCGAGTAGTGGAGCGGTCTACGTGGTGACCTTGTTTTTGGGCAACTTCGAACAAAGTGTCTTCAGCAAGGCGGGTCCAAACCTTGAAAGCCGTGGTGAGGTCACCTGTCTGCAAAGCCTGAGTGAAAGTAGCAGGCATGCGGGGCACCATCAGGGTGTCTGTTGACGCAGGTGGGACAAGGGGAGGTAGAGCCGCCACGGGCCGAAGGGTACGTCGAACCTGACAGGGGGTGGGAAGAGACAAGGCGATGCGAACGGCAGAGTGCGTAGGGAAGTTGGTGAGTCGTTGCACTTGAAACCCTCGGGCTAAGTCAAAAGCGCACGGTGACGCAAAGACATAATCAATGCACGAACCTGCGCCTTGGTGGCATGTAACCGCCTGGGCCATGTCCGGGTTTGCAGTGCAGCGTGTGTCGACCCACGGGCCGTCTCGTTTCCATTGGCGGAGGTGGGAGTCTTCATCAGTGGGCATGTTCAAATCTCCCATGAGGAGTGCTACTATAGAACCACGCTGGATCATATCCAGCTGGACGGCATCCAGGAGTTTGTGTAGATACTCCCGTTTGTCCCGCTCCCAGCGACTGCCGCTGGGAGCGTAAACCCCGTAAACCAAGATAGGTACGCTACCATCTGCCGCAAAGAGTTGCGTTGCAATCAAACGATTATCGTCATAGAACTTTCTGCACGGATGGCCTACGGGCCATGTGACTGCGCGTGCAGCCCAGAACTGACTACGCTTGGCAAGAATTGTGACCCCGGTGTAATGCTTATTGTCTCGGCCGACACTGTGGAAACAGTAATAATGCTTGAACTGAAGATCAATGGTGCGATGAAGGTGGGATTGAAGTTGCGTCTCGGTGAGGACTAAGACGTCAAAAGTGGTTTGGAGTAACGTGTGCCACTTAACAGCGTTGTGAAAACCACCGACGTTGAGCGTGGCAAAGGAAACGTCCCTGCGCTTAGCAGGAGCGTTCCCATGCAGGGCATGTTGCAGCGCATTACGCGCGCGACGCGACATGAACCACACGAGAATGGCATGTGAAGCATGTGAAACAAACTGTGTGGCGTAGTGGCAAAAGGAGTGAAACCGAGACTGTACCGACTCAGGACTGATTGGTCCGAGCCTTCTGCTGCTCGGGCGTGAGGCCGGTATGACCGTCACTGGTGCGCTTATTGGTGGGAGTGAGCTCCGTGAGGGTATTCGGAGCAACAGAGTTGATCCACGCCCTACGCTGACTCCTGTGAGCATCCGGCGCGTTGGTGGCGATCGCTGCATTGCTGGAAGTCCCGGCCTTAGCTTGTTCATTGCGTGCGGCCTGATTGAGCGCCTTGATGCGAAGTTGCTGTTTGTGTCCACCCTCAAGTTGGAAATGCATGTCCTTGGTATCGCCTTTGCCTTCCGCGAGAAAAACAACATGTGTGTCCCCGACATACAGGATTTCATAGACCTTCCACTTGCGTGAATGCAACAAAGCAGCAGCACCGACACTACCGGTGGACATGGGTAAACCCGTGAGGCGCCAACGTCCAAGACCCGACAGATCCTCGAAACCGTGTTTTGCAGCAAAGGCCTGAAGGGCAGAGGTATCGGCGAAGCGGACAGCGAGTCGGGGTGTCTGTTTGGTGTTTTTAGCTGCCAAGCCGTAGGCACAGGGGTCCTTGGCGAGCTGAAGCGCAGTTTCGAGACCAATGTCGGGCGGCAACCATAACAATTCAAGCTCAGCCATGAAAGTGCTAGCGGGATGCAGCTTGCAAAACACGGCCTGTGTGCCGCTGGCTTTCAGGAGTGCAGGGACTGCGCTTTCATGAGCGAGAAAGGTAGCAGATTGGCTCATGCGGCATTGGATCTCCTCAATGGCTGGCGCCGGCACATGCTTAGTGATCAAGTGCGTGATGTTGGTGCCTGTCAAGGCTTCCTCGTCCCACCCAAAAGCCTTGGGAAGTTTCAAAGTCATGCGGTGCATTGTCACTGGGACTGAAACGGGATCGCCGACTACTGCCCTGGAAACCTGGCCTCCAAATCCTAGTTGAATGAGATAACGTGTCACATACACTGCCGTCGTGCTGCCCCCATCCTCGATAACATTCAAAGTGCACTGGACTTGGGTGGCTCGATAACCTCTCAAACCTATTTGTGCCGGCATCTGTACCGTGATGATGGCAGTGGGTGCTACGGTGTAGCCAACAGCTCGAAGCACCTGTGGCAGGTATTCCTTATGCACCACCGCCACCCCTCCTGCGGAATCCAACTCTGTGAAACGTTTGACGGGAGCATCCCACTCTTCTTGCACAAGTGTGGGTACGAGTCTCTCTTTTGCAGCCTGTGGAAGTGCATTGCGGACTTCGGAAAGAAAAGTCACCTCCGGATCTTCACCCTTGCCTTTGGAGGCGTAGGATTTGCCCTTAGCAGAACCCTTACCATTGCCAACAAGGGCGTGCATGATGCGGTTAAACAGCTTAGATGACAACCCCCAAAGATAGGGAGTGTGAGTTAAGTGGTTTACACATGGCGTATGCTGACTCACCACTGCGGCCGTGCTCACCTCCGGAACATACGCCAAGGCCCGCAGTGTAGGTGCCGGAGAGCCCAGTGGGTCCCAAAATCCACAGTAATGTAGGAACCTGATTAAGAAACCCTGGGCGTATGACCCCAAAATAGTAGGATTTATATAAGGAACCCTAATAAGGACCGAGGGTTTCTTAATCAGGTTCCTACATTATCTGACGAGGTGCAACAGCCGAGAAACGAAGAATAGCGGCGTTTTCTCAGGGATCATTGCCCCCTTGCTCGAGCTTTTTTACATGTTAGGGCGGGCCTAAACCCATTTGAGCCCTGAACGTCTGAATTCTCGCAACACCCCAAAATCGTAAACCCCCTGAACCCGAAGTGCACAACCCAGAGCCTCTAAGCTTCAAATCACCCCAACCCCGCAACCCGCACAACCCAACACCCCCAAAGCCCCAAAACCCTCAATCCCTGACGTCCTCTGCTAAGCCCCCCCGACCCCAAAATACTAAATCTTCTATCGTCCGACAGCCCCAAGCCCATGAATCTCACAGCCCTCAGCCATAAACCCGCGGAAGCCTAGCCACCAAAACTAGCCCGTAAAATGAGGGGTCCGAATAATCAGTAAGGATATCAATGTTCCTACACTCTTCAGGGTCCCCGAAAGGACACCCCTTAACCCGAACTAGGGTACTTATAACCCTACTTACTAAGTCCAATGATCCTCCAAGTAAGGTTCCTACACTCTTCAGGGTCCCCGGAAGGACACCCCCCAGACTCCAATATCCCTTAAATAAGGAATATGCCTTAAATTATAGTAGGTCCCGAATATGATTTAAGGTATATTCCTCAATTAAAGGATATTGGAGTCTCTGGGACCCCTTCCCACCCAGGGCAACGATTTTCTGGTGGTGTCTCGACCGGTGACGAATGCCAAGGTGCTTCTCTCAGGTCTGAGTCACTTTGTTGGGGGTAGCTTTTCTTTTAGTCTATTTTTTGGGGTGGCTATTTTTCAGTCTTTTTTGGAGTATGGGCAAATGTGTTCGATAGCTACGGTTTCGTCTTTCTTTGATGATTGGGCTGGCGCGGGGTGTGGGGCCGAGGTTGATGTAGTTGATGTGTTTGGTTTGTGCTCTTCCGCGCAAGTGGCAGTTTAGAGTCCCCAAAACACAGGGTTTGGGGGTTTCAAGGTTTTTGGGTTTAGGGTGTGAGGTTGGGTGAAGGGAGGATTCAGGAGGTGCGGGTGTGGAATGTATGTAGCGCTTGGGAGTTAGGACAAGGGATGAGGCCACGTGCTCAAGGCTTCTGAGCCCAAGCCCTCAATGCCCAAAATTTCTATGCCCAAACCCGAATCATGATCAATAACTGCAAGATGTTCTCAGCTCCAGCTTATCTGAAGCCAACCTAGCATTGTGGCTTTCAGGGCTTCGGCTTGAGGATTGCGCAACCTAAAAAAGGGACTTATATACGGCGTTTTATAAGGGGCTGAGGCTTCCAAGCCTTGCTTGGTCGGGGGACTCAGGAAGTAGCTATGTTTATCGACTTACAGGTATCATCGACCCAATTAGACTCCCGTTTAGGGGACTTCTAAGCATCATAACCCCAATTAGGATCCCTTCTAGGGTACTTGGAAGTCTACGTACTAAGTCCCCCGAGCCTCCAAGTAGCACCTGATAGCCTAAACCCTGAAGTGATAGCCAGTCCTCAGATGGTCACAGAGCCACTCGTTAATGGTACCATGCGGTTGACGACATAAATCCTGCATTGCCTTAAGGCCCCACACTATGGGAATTCTTCTATATTCCGTATCATGGGTAATGCAGGATTTATATCATCAACCGTAGTACCACATCACCAATTCTAATTTTGAAGGCCCCTATATCCCTAATCCCTTTTTGAGCCCTGTTTCTAGCAACCCTTACAGGACCCCTTGAAAGAAACCCTAAACCCTGAAGCCTAAACCCTAAACCCTAAACCCTAAACCCTTATTTTAATTGTGAACGCCCCCTATATCATATGAACATCCCACGAAGCCTGGTCTCCTCTTTCAAAGGGGAAAAGGAGGGACCCTTCATGGGGACCCCTTCCCTATAATGGGCTATATATAATGGGTATATGGGAGTTTCCGAAAATAGGGGGTACCTTTTTTGGGGGTCCTTATAATAAGGATCCTACTATTTGGGGTACTAGATTAGGTTCCCTATTTTCTGAATCTCCCATATATTGGCTATATGAAGGGTATGTACCTAGGGGTCCTTATTAGGGGTCCCTCCTTTTACCCTTGGACTCTTTAATTTTCGATGGCACTGAGATTCGGCTGGTCTGCTTCCCGCACAGCGGTGGCGGTCCCTCTGCATTTGCAGCCTGGGCAGACATCTTGGAGGAGATGTCGGCTTAAAAAACTAAGCCCAGATATCGGGGCCTTAAGAATTAGAGTATAGGGTTTAGGGGGTATACTATACTATACTATGCTGTACTATGCTATACTATACTAAACCCAATTATCGGGGCCTGAGGGTCTGCAGCGTCTGTGGTGTAGGGTTTAGGACGCAAGGCAGGTTTGTACAGTTTAACCCTAAACCCTAAACCCTAAACCTTTCGGGTTCTCAAGCCGGCTCAGAGACACGGTCTCAAAGGTACCAAGTGCCTAGCCTCGGCGCGAAGCTGCTAGCTTCCCAGCCCCAGCCGGAAGCTTCTTAACTTACTGGTACCTTTGGTTAGTAGGGAATGGAGGAATGGGGTAGAATTATAACTACTATTACTACAATTCTTCCATTCCCTACTAACCAAGGGCAAGTTAAGAGGCCCTTGATGGAAGTCCAAGCTCCAAGCCCCGAGCTCCAGGAGTCTTTTGTGGAGGTAGTGGTGATCTCGGCGCCAGGCCCTACCGCAGATTTCCCAAAGATTGGACCTCTCACTGTGGTTATTTATGAGGGTTTATGAAGGGTTGCACAGGCTTCACAGGGATTTGCAAGGCTGGCGAATTTCTGATTGATGATGCTCCGCTCGGGAGCTGCAAGGTGAAGAGGTTTAGACCTCGGGAAGCTTGACTTTGAGTTTGGCAGACTAGGACTAGGACTGGCGGGATGGTGAGGATGCAGTCGGTGATGAGGATCCTGAGGATAAGCAGGACTGACGACCCTCATGGCGATGATGGTAGTGGTCATCACTTTGATGAGCCCTAAGCCGACTATCGTACAGCCCGTGCACGACATCCTTGCTCTGCGGGGCTCCAGCCACTAACGGATCGTGCCGTAGATTGCCCGGCCGTATTCTACACCCTGAACCCCAAAAGCGACGAAGCACATCTTCCAAACCCGAAACCCTACACCCGAAACCTTGAACCCTAGCCTAAACTCTAAAAATCCATAGACCCTAAACCCTACAAGCCCTAAGCCCTAAACCCGAAAGCTTGAACCCTAAACCCTAAAACACCCTAAACAACCTTATGGTAGCTTCGTCCCCACTTGGAGGGTCAGGGGAGTTAGTTCACAGACTTAGAAGTACCACAACCCCTAACCCCAAGTAGGATCCCGTTTAAGACACTTGTAAAGTTTACTTATTACCTACTTACTAAGTCCCCCGACCCTCCAAGCAGCAGACCCCTCGATGAAGAGGCCGGGAACGAAGAGTGGAGCTTCCGAGCATCACGGACAGCTCAGGGGAGGTTTCGGGGCGTTTGGGGGCGGTTTGCAGGGGTTTTTTAGGGGGTTTTAGGGCGTTTAGGGGTTTGGGGGGTCTTAGGGGTTTAGGGGGTGTAGGGTGTAGGGGGTTTGAGGGTTTAGGGTTTAGGGCTTTTAGGGGTTTGGGGGCTCCGGGGGTCTTGGGGGTTTTGGGGGTGTGGGGTTGAGGGTTTAGGGGTTTAAGAGTTTAGGCTTTGCGGTTTTAGGCTTTAGTTAGGGTGTATGGGGTTTTGTGGGTTTGGGAGTTCAGGGTGGAGAGGCTTAGGCTTTAGGCGTTTGGGGGCGGTTTTTGGCACTCTGCCGGTGCTCCGATCTGAGGGCGCTGGGGGGGAGTGGAGGCCCTAAACCCTAAACCCGCCCTAAACCCTAAACCCTAAGCCCTAAGCCCTAAACCCTAAACCCTAAACCCGTCGCCTCCTCGCTCGGCAAGACCATATTACTGAGATACAATATTGGCTACAGAGGGCGCTTCAAAGAGTCCTTCGCACTTGTCCTCCTGGAGACAGCTTGGTGGATTGGCCTCTAGCTCGTGAACTGGAGGGCAACATATGGTCTGCCATTCTGGGTGATCGAGCAGATGAGCCTATGGTGGATGCTTTACGTGAAAGACTGGCTCGTCGTCTTCGTGAACGGGATGAACAAATGGCAACGCCAAGAGCCTCTTGTCCTATGAGGAGCCACCCATATTCATCGTCATCTGGCGATAGGTCCTCTCGTACATCCCGGCCGAACCATGCACTCGGGAGAGCTCGTGAACCCGCTCCCCTACATCCTGGTGCTGGTGAACCTGTACTACATGGTCCGACAGACAATTCTCTGGACAGTGGGACAGTGCGGAACTTGGGCGACCTTTCGGAAGACCCTCCTGGAGCTGATGAGCCTGCGTCGTTCTCCTCTGGCAGTGCTGCCCTTCCTCGACCATCTCGCCTTGCTCAAGAGGCTGGTCTGGGCACACTTCTGGCGCCTATCGCAGCTCCTGGACTACATCGTGGACCCGCCCGTAGCGACGATCGTGGGGTACATGACTCAGGAGTTCTACATGTGCCTAGTGCTGGACGTCCCGCAGTACATGAACCTGGAGATCGACCACGACCGACGATGGCTCTACACCTTCGACCTCGTGCAACCCCTGATGGTGATGTTTCTGTACTACGTGCACGTAACCATCGGCACAGTGATGACCTCGTGGACTCAGACGATGAAGACGATGAAGTGGAAGATGACGCGTGACGTGATCGTCGTTGGCGGTGGAGCTAGGTGACTTGGGCGACCTTACTTTGACCTTGAGGGTGTTGGGGCTTTCCTGCTGGACTTTGTGTACGTCTTCGGTAGTGTTTCACTTCAGTGTACGCTCGTATGAGCAGGAAGCCGTCAGGTAACCATTACACTTTAAAAAAAAAAAACCCTAAACCCTAAGCCCTAAACCCTAAACCCTAAACCCTGAGGGTTCAGAGGCATTGAGGGGTTTACGGCTTTGGACTTATCAGGCTTCTGGGGAGGGACTCAGGGTTCAGGGTTGTGGGATGTAGGGTTTATGCCGGAGGGGCCCCAAAAAATTACCAACACTATTTTGGGGGGGTTCCTTATTACAATGATAGCATAATGGGCCCCAACACCCTGGTCTAATTTTAAAGGCCGCTCTAGTAGGGTTTAGGATGTAGGGGTTTCGGGTGTCGGGTTTGAACTTTGAGTCCCCCCGCGCCGCCAGCCCATGGGCGCGAAGCGGTGCCCGCAAATGGTAAGAACCGCTTCGTTCTCGAACCCCGACCTTGTTGTGTCCATTCTCGCACCCTAAGCCCTAAACCTCTAAACCCGCTAAGCCCTACTGTAGTATTGACCTTGCAATGACTCTCGTGTGGCCATGCCTTGGAAGTTTAATACTATGAGCCTTAACCTTAAACCCCTAAATCCTAAACCAAACCTCAAACCCCTAAACCATAAATCTCAAACCCCCACACCCTAAGACCTAAACCCGACACAAACCTCAAACCCCTGAACCCTAAACCAAACCTCAAACCCCTAAACCCTAAACCCTCCACCCTGAACCCTAAACCCTAAATCCTAAACCCTACCTCAAACCCCTAAACCATAAACAATGGCCGAGAGATCGCTAGCGGCTGCAGAAAGCTCCCTCTTCTTTTGTGTACACCGCAGGAGCACTCGGCATGCAACGGTGTCACGTGTGTTGGTCTTAGGGGGTTTAGGATTTTGAGGTCGGTTTTGTGGTTGAGGCTTGGGGTTCTAACTCGTCACATCAGACATCAGGACAGTGGAGGAGAGACTTTGATCACCAATGGACTGTGTGGATTGGGACGCTTTGCACTGAGATGACATCTCCTTTGGACAGGCAGTTTCTAAGATGGCAGCAGCAACCGAATTGTTTTCGTTGGCGCCGCCGCTGACGCTGCTGGGACACGTGAACTTCGCGGCTTTCTAGCGAAATCCGAAAGATCATTGACTGAAAGACCTTGCAGCTCCAGGTCTTTCAGAGACGCGCGCATGCTTGCGGCTTCGGAAAGCCGGAAACTTGGTATGGCTCCACTGACCTTGGAGCCAGCACCAACAGTGCAGCCAGCTTTAAATGGTGGCCACTTGCCAGAAGAAGGCCAGGTGACAGGACTGCCAACAGTGGCATCGGCGGCCACTTGGTCCTTCGCTGCACGGGGTGTCCCAACAGCCAGGTCTTCGTCCACAGGCTCTGCAATTTGATCCACTGCAGCCAATGCGGCCAGCACTGGCTCCAGTCTTTGAAGCCCTAAACCCTAAACCCTTAAGTAGTTTCTTCGGAGGGCTCATGGTGTGGGCGTCGTTCACCAGCCTCGAAACAAACCCACGTCCCTTTTAGTACCCGTACCCTTATAGTATCCCTTAAAGGAGCCCTCCAAAGGAACCCTAAACCATATTCCGTACCCTTATAGTATCCCTTAAAGGAACGGTCCTTGGCCGCATGTCCTCGTCCACCAGGCATCAGAGTTAAGGCCCCAAGCCTCAGGACTTCTTGCCCTGCTTGGAGCATTAAGATGTTGATGTTAGGGTTAAGGGTTTCGGGGTTTGACTAGGGTCATAAGCGACTAGGGTTTAAACAAGACAATCCCAAGGAGGGTATCCCTTATGCCAAATACAACCTACCTACTTGGTACCATGCTTGTTCAAGCAGTCCATAAACCCTGCAGTTTAGGGCCTAGACTGACCCCAAACCCCAAACCCTAAACCCTAAACCCTAAGCCTTAGACCCTAAACCCTAAAGAAGCTTCCCCCATTGGAGGACATGGACTCGATGGTCAGCAACATCTGTACAGCTTTGCAGGCAGCAAAGGGCCGGGCTGAACCGCTTGGGCTGAGGGTTTAGGATTTAGGGGTTCTACTGCAGGTCCCTAAAGTTCTTATGCAGGGCCCCAAAGAGCCCAAGAAGCAAAGAAAGAAGATTCCTCACGTTGTAGAGGTGACTGAGCTGGGTCTCTTGCCTATGACAGAAGTTGATGCCGCTTTCAATGCCCCAAGCTCTAAGCCCAAAGCGCCAACCCTAAGCCGATTTTAACCATCCGGCCATGTATCTCGGCGAGAATACTTTGCTTCCGATTCAACTATACTTACAGGGTCATGGGACTTAGTAAGTAGGGTTATAATAAGGGTAACTATACTTAAAATTACTTACAACCCCAATCAGGGTACTTATCGCCCTACTTACTAAGTCCCATGATCCTCCAAGTACTAAAGGGGCCCAGATCGTTGCAATGGGGAAGCAGAAGTGAGAAGCTGTGTCATTGTCATGGTCGCAGTCATCGTTTTCGCCGTACTCGTCGGTCGTCTCGTAACAGCAATGGAGCTGGAGGAGCAAGGGGACGGTAACATAATATGCTTGAAAGCCATTCCAAGAATCCCAAAACACTTTTGTTGATGCCTGAAAACATCTTTGCAAAACCCTTTGTAAGATCTTCACAAGGGACATGGGCTCTTGTAACCGCTTGTGATACGGATGCAACAACGCTCGAAACCCAAAATTCGCAAATCCAAAGCCAGCCGCCCGTACCATCTTAATGCATCAGCTGGCAAGCCCGCACATAGGCCTCATCTTCCAGGATGGCGAGCAGTACCCTTATTCCCTTTTTGTAGTCTTAGGTTCCTTATAAGGTTATCCAATACCAAAAAGGGAGCCCTTTTTATTCCTAGATTACTGGGCATCCTAGTCTTGAGACTTACAGAAACCCGAGCGAGCCATAAGCAAAACCCATCCTTAAACCCTTAGCTCTATTGCTTGGACGGTCGGGGGACTTAGTAAGTAGGGAATAAGTAGACTTTATGAGTACACGAAAAAGGATCCTCATTGAGGTTTTGATACTTAGAGTTCTATAAAATAATTACAAGTAGTTGCTATGTTCCCCGACCCACTAAGTGGTGGTGCTGCAGGGGTCCGATTTATTGATCACTTTAATGTATCACTTACTCAAGTTCGAACGTAGCCCGAAGCCCTGAGACTTCGAACCGCGGCTACACCAACCCTAACACGTTAGGTCGTTAGGTTTTAGAGTTTAGGGTTTAGAACTTAGAGTTTAAAGTTTAGAGTTTAGGGTTTATGGTTTTGGGGCCGTGACGATTTGAATAGGGTGTCAGGGCATGGGGTTTCCGAGCGTAGTATGCTGTACTTACAACAAGGAACCCTACGGAATACTGCCGGTAAAACACTGCGGGCTGTGTTACCATGCCCCCTAGGTTGGAACCCCAAAAAGGTGAACACACGAGGTCGCCACCGAATCGACCAGTTTAGGATATAGTCAGATGCCTTAAACCTCAAAGATGCTCAGGTGTTGGGTCTAAGTCGCCAGCAACACCCTCTCACAATGGCAGGATTGAGGGTTTCATTTGTTGTCGCCTATACTAAGCCATTAATTGTACGAACCCTCATAAGAACCGTTAAAGGAACCCTTAAAACGGAACCCTTTCAAGGAATCCTCTAAAGGAGCCCGTTAAGGGAGCCCTTTAAAGGAACTTGTTAAAAGAACCCTTGGAAGGAACCCTTGAAAGGAACCTTTAAAAGGAATCCTGAAAAGCAGCCTTTACGTGGAAGGAACCCTTAGTTCGACCCTACTAGGGTTATATTTGGGGTAACTATACTTATAACTACTTATATCCCCATACTTATAACCCTACTTACTAAGTCCCATGATCCTCCTAAACCCTAAACCCTAAACCCTAAACACCAAAAGCGGAACCCTTAAAGAGACCCTACTCTGGTTATGCTGCCTCGGTGGATGATATAAATCCTGCATTACCTTAAGGACCCTAAACTATGGGAATTATGGTATATTCCTTATTATGGGTAATGCAGGATTTATATCATCCACCGTTCCAGACCTCGGGATTGGTCGACGGCCTCCCGTACGCCTTCTTCGGCCATTCCCTCGGCGCTCTCGTAGCCTACGAGACAGCCAGGCCTTTGGGCTTTGGGGGTTTAGGGTTTGGGGTTTAGGGTTTGGGGTCTGGGGTTTGGGGTTTAGGGTTTAGGGAAAAGGGCTTAGGGGTTTAGGGTTTTGGGTTTGGGGTTTAGGGTTTGGGGTTTAGGGTGCGAGGTAGTCCTTGCATGCATGGCCCCTGCGCCACGATGACACATTTGAGGGTGCACAAATCAAGAAGTGTACCAAGCCAAACGGCCCAGGTGCAGCGGATCATTCGCACTATCCATCACGGCAATGGCTCAAGGCGTCTGTTGACTTATGCAGTCCTTAGAGCTTTCAAACTCTCTCAGATTGCAGCTGCTCTTTCCAGCCGCCACTGGCAACTCTCAGAGTTTACACTGGTTTCCGCATCCCTGATTGGCGGACTGCTCTCCAGGTGGGCCGGATTGTGGGAAACCACTTCAGGGCTCACCCTCCTCCTCACACAGGTTTTGGCCTCAGACTGCCCTGGGGCACTGGGGACCCAAATCTGTGCCTCTATTTGAGGATCCTGCTGGATCAAGGGTCTGAGCCGAGGATCGGCGTTTTGTGGCCCAACTTGACCCCCGACGAGAGGGTCATTCTGTCACAGCTTTATCGCTGTGACAAATTCGGGGAAAATCTCCCCTTGATCCTCTCCTTCTTCTGGGCTGACACGTCCAAGGTGAGGGCACGAAGCCAAAGGCTCATCATTGAAGTCAGCTGCCCTAGCTGGCTCATCTTCCAAGAGCACTTCTTGCTCGTTGAGGCCTACTTGGCCAGGTGCAGCGCGGTCGCATCTGGGTTGACCTCTGAAGCCAGGATGGGCGCATTCTTTGGTGCCTTAGCCGAGGCAGCAGAAGACGGGGGATTCAGCCTACCGGCTGGGTTCCTGTACACGGGAGGAAACCCGTTGTCAGTCAGGGAGTACCTCAGGTCGATTCTGGATGGACCAAATGATGCAAGGGCCAAAGAGGTATTGCTGGTGGCCGTTGCTGTCAATTTCTTTGGTTTAGGGTTTAGGGTTTGGGGTTTAGGGTTTGGGGTTTAGGGTTTAGGGTTTGGGATTTGGGGTTTAGTTCTTTGTTTTTTTTTTCCAGGGTTGAGGGCTTGGGGCTGAGGGGCGGGGGGTGGGCGGGGTTCTAAAAAAAGTTCTACATAAGTTTCAGGCTCCTGCAGTTGGCCAGCGTCGGCGCCATTCTATCAAGAGGATGGCTTCAAAGGTGTAGCTATGAGTCGTCAAACTGAGAAGCACTTTTTGGGACCTGTTCCATAGTTCCACAAGGTTGAGCGGCCTTGGAGTGTCAAGTTTCGCATAGAGGCTCAGATAGATGAAAGCTATTGCGCCAGGTTTCACCTCACGTACTTATGCTGGGTTGTCCTTTGAAACATTTTTTAATTTCCCCGACTATTTTGTAGAGAATCATATTAGTAATTTCAGAGGGCTTAACGGGCAACTCAGTATAGTGATATGCCACCCGGACCAGGTCGAATTGTCCAGGCCTCTATAGCATGGCTTTTTGAGTTTAGTCTTAGAAGTTTTGAGGAATGAGTGGTTTGGGCTGTGGAGGTTCCAGGATTTGAGGTTTGTTTTGGGTTTCGGTTTGCAGGCATTTTGGGGACAAAAACTTCAAAGCATCAGAGCTTTTAGGCTTTGGCGTCTACTGGAGTTTGTTTGAGACGAGGGTTTAATGTCGGAGCTGTACGGTATTCTTTCATGTGATCAAATGACAAGGCCGAGAAAGTCGACCTGAAGCTTTATGTTCAGGGTTTTGGTTTAGGGTTCTATCACCCTACCCTAAGCCGGAACCCGTGTTTTTTTTTTGCTGTCGTTGCCTTTATGTTTTTTTGTTCTCGTTGCGCGGACCCAGGAAGCCGGTGAGTGAGTGAACCCCGGTGCCCGCACCGACAGCAAAAAACAAAACGCGCCCCCGCGCCGACAGCAAAAAAAAAACGCGCCCCGCAGGGACGACAGCAAAAAAAAAACGCGCCCCCGCACAGCAAAAAAAAAAACCGCACAGCAAAAAAAAAACGCGCCCCCGCAACGACAGCAAAAAAAAAAACGCGCCCCCGCAACGACAGCAAAAAAAAAACGCGCCCCCGGGGACGACCGCCCTCGCAAACAACAGTATCGGGAACGACACAATATCTGGGCGTTTAAGTTGCTCATTTAAGGTTTCTATCAAGTGGTGGTAGTAGTAGTAGTAGTAGTAGTAGTAGTAGTAGTAGTAGTAGTAGTAGTAGTAGTAGTAGTAGTAGTAGTAGTAGTAGTAGTAGTAGTAGTAGTAGTAGTAGTAGTAGTAGTAGTAGTAGTAGTAGTAGTAGTAGTAGTAGTAGTAGTAGTAGCCGCCACAAGTGCTCAAGCGGCCGCGCTGAATGAGAGGTTTCGAACAGGCTTGGGGCGCAACTGCCGTGCTAGAGGTTCCTACCGGGCCCTTTTCTGAACAGTAAAGGTTTGTGCCTCCTTCCACGCCATGGTCCTCTCCCTTTTCATACAGGAGCTGCTTTGAGCCGCCAGGTCCCAATTCCTGGGCCCAGACACTGTTTAAAACATTGCAAAACTGGGCAGGCGGTAGGGTTTCCACTTCCGCGCAGTGGAGGGAGTCATTAGGCTTCGGTCTCTTGACGAAAGTAGCGGATGGCGCAATTGCCAGTGCACTCACAAAACTTTGCATCTCTTCGTAAGAATTCGTTCAAGACAGCATGTAGAAGGACAGTCCGTAGTGACGGGCCCGTACCATACCGAGGGCAGGTTCTGACACCTACCCTGGTTGACCGTCTGGGGGTACGCCCCCCACCCACTCGAAGAGAGCTTCAGTCACAGACTGCTGACTCCCCTGCATATGGCACAGCCTCCCGCAGGGCAGGCCGGTTGGAAAGATCCATCCGAGTTATTTCGTGGAACGCGGGACACCTAGGTCAACAGCAATGGGGCGAACTCAAAACGTGGCTAGCAGCTGAAGCCTCTCATCACTGTGACGTCCTCATATTACAGGAAACGCACTGGACTGAGACCAGTGAATTCAGCGTTTCTGGGTGGTACTGTATCTCCTCAGCCTCGGAGTCTACCAAACCACATACCCGGCCTAAACAAGCTGCGAAGCGTAAAACTCGGCAAGAACCGCGAGCTCCATCCACGACTCGCGCTGATGGAGTCATGATCCTATTCTCGCCCAAGTTCGCCCCCAAGAGCTTACGCTGGAAGGAGTGGAGCCCGGGTAGGGTCTTAGAAGCTCGTGCAGACATTGCAGGTACTCGGCTGGTTGTTGTCGCGGTGTACCAACACGCTTGGTCTTCTGCCAAGACCATCCAGTCCAATAAGGATGACCGTGCTAAGGTACTATCCGTCATGTCCAAGGTGATCAAGCAGGTGCCTAAGAGGGACTCCCTTATTGTAGCAGGTGATTTTAACACTTCCCTGCGTCCGAGCCCTCCATTGGTGGGAACGCACGTGAAGCCGCCCACTGAGGACCGCCCTGACGAATCCAACTTGTTTAACCTGCTGCTCAGGTTGCGTTTGGTTGCCCTTAACACCTGGCAATGTGACCATATAGCCACCTTCTCACAAGGAGGAGTGGAGTCGCAAATTGACTTCATTTTAACCAAAGAATCTACGGCGGGAGGCAAAGCAAAAAGGTCAGCCCCCTGGGTGGACTGCCCGTTGGGAAGCTGGAAGAAAGGAGGGCATTACCCGCTTAAAGCTGACGTACCCCTCCAACATCACTGGCTGCTCCCATCCCATAAGCTCAGCACGCGCCGTTACGATTCACTAGCTCTACAGGCCTCGGTCAGAGAGGAGGATGAGACGGCAAAGGCACTGCACAGCTGGATAGCTTCCAGAATTGACACCTGCCAGGACCCCAAGGCATGGAATGCGTTGCTTTTGGAAGGTGCAGAACGCTTTTTTCCAAAAATTCCCAAACGAAGACCGTTCCCGTTGGAGTCAGAAACCCGACGCATGTGGCGGGCCCGTACCCATGACAGGGTTGCGAACACAACTCCCTCAGCACAGCTGATCGAGTCACCTAACGTAATGGCACAGCCTCCTAATCAGCACACGCCACGTCCGCCAGACACTGAAGCTGAACTGGCGCAAGTAGCACATCGCCAGGCTGTGAAACAAGCAAAGAAAGATAGGATCGCGAGTTTCATATCGGAGGTGGACGCGAGTCTGGCTGAAGGCGACCAACACATCTCCTTTCAAACCCTCAAAAAACTGCAGCCTTGGCAGCCTGCGCGCAGAGCTCAGCTCAAGGACAACACAGGACACTTGCTGGGTCCAGCGCAGGAGCTAGCAGCCCTCAGGGAATATGCAAATCAGGTCTTTGCGGCCCACCCTCCGTTACGGACACTGCATGGAGCTTTCCCTGTTTTGGCGCCGCCCAAACTAGCAGCTCACATTCACTCTATCAAGCCTAATAAAGCTGTTCCTGACGGAGCCGCACCCGCGGCTGTGTGGAGACTGTGTAGCGACATCGTTGCACCGATCCTCTCAAAACATGTAGCATCCAAGCAGGCCGAGGACAGCCTCGAATCCGACCTCGTAGACGCTGATCTCTGCTTAATTCCCAAGCCGGGCAAACCCTCTGACAAACCAGCGAACTTGAGACCCTTGGGTATCCTTAGACCTGACGCTAAGGGACTGGCGGGAGCAGCCAGAGAAGCGCTTCAGCCACTGACCCTCTCGTTCCTCAAGCACATGCCACAGTTCGCTTATCTACCAGGTCGGGGGCTGTCAGACGCGCTAGAACGCGTGGTGCATCACTTGCGTGAGGCTCGATCCCTGTTAGAACAGGCCCACCCCACGAGACATGCCTTGCAACAAGGCACTCAGGCCCCAGGCTTAGTTGGCGGCCTCACCTTTGCTCTTGACCTAAGCCAAGCGTTTGACACAGTCTCTCGCCAAGAGATCATCGACCTTCTTCAGAGAGAAGGGGCCGATCAGGACACAGTCCACCTCGTTCAGGCTCTGCATGACGGGTCTCGTTATGTCCTTCACGCGCAGGGAGATTCCACCTCTGTCGAAACCACAGCAGGCATAAAACAAGGATGTAAGCTCGCCCCCACACTCTTCTCGTTCCTTACAGGTGACCTTTTCCGCTCTCTGGTTGACCTATTCGGTGCTGAGCAGGTCTTGAAATTTCTGACAGGATACGCCGATGATCTCACGCTCCATCGGACTATCCGCTCCGACAAGGACCTCAAGGCCATTCATGCGATCATCGCAGCGTTACTTGAGGAGGTCCGCAAACACCGCCTCCGAGTCAACATTAGCAAGTGCGTCATCTTGGTGAAGTTAGCGGGTAGAGAATCCCAAAACGTGATGAACAAACACGGCTGCTGGATCACAAACTCCAAGGGCGAGCAGGTTCGAGGATGGCGCATCGGGCCCAATAAATCGTTCCCCGCCTTCCAGTGGGTTTCCTGTAGCAAGTACCTGGGGGTTATGATCTCCTACAACCACTTCGAGCTGCAGACATTGCATTACCGCATAGGGGAGGCAAAGCAAAAGCTGCATCAAGTCCGCCAATTTGTCTACAATCGTAGGTATGCGAGCACCATGTCGCGACTCAAGGTTTGGCAAAGCACAGTCCTGAGCACACTGACGACAGGCCTATCAGACGTCGGACTAAGTGAGGAGTCGGCAAAGCAGCTACGTAGTTGGCATGCTTACAAGGTGCGATCAGTGCTGAACTTGCCAGCACATACCAGCCGCATCACCACTAAGGATCTTTTCCAGCTTTACAGTATTCAGGATCCGGTTCAAGCGATGCAGATCAAGCTAAGGAAGAGACTCCGCAAACTTGAGCGACGCGCAGCCAGAAGCCCAGACATCACAACCGAGCACTCGGTTTTGCAAGTCATCCGGGACAAGCTGTCCTTCCTATCACAACTCCCCGAAGCAGCTGAAAACCCTGTAGCCCTACATGCGTGCACACTCTGCGATGCCTCCTTCGAGACAGCAAATGGACTACATTTACACAAGTCGCGCGTACATCCAGCCAGCATTGACCGATTTGTACCCTCAAGCTTCGATCGACAACTCCACGCGGTGGATGGGATGCCGCAATGCGCCGCTTGCATGCGCAAATTTCATCAATGGAAAGGTCTTCGTGACCACCTGTTGTCAGGAGCATGCCCGGAACCCCAGAAGCTTCGATCTCTGAATGCGACGGACAAACTCTCAAGTCATCCTGAGGTAAGGATCCTTTCTCAGCTGCGACAGGACATTGCTCAGCTCCCACAACATCGAATAGCGGTGCTCTCAAAGACAGCGGAGGCCCGGGTCCTGATTCATCGGTGCCTCACGTGTGACTTCTGGACTTTCGATCACACCAAAGTTAAGTCACACTTCCGTCAGGCGCATCCTAAGGACTGGTCAAGGCTACACAAGCGTGCAGTCTCTATATGCCAGGGCTTCTCGCCCCACCTTGCCAAGGGACACCCGTGCTCCTTCTGCGGTTACAAGGTTTACGATCGCAGACTGCACCCGGAGCAATGCCCCGTGCTTTATCAGGTTAGCACGCAGTGGCTGCGAGGGCAACCGGAGGTGGAGGAAGCTGTTACTGCTCCCCCCTCCAAGCCCCAAGAGAAGTCACTAGCCCACTTCTTTAGGTCACGGTCGAATGGCACAGCCTCCAATCAGTCGAGCACAGCTCGTCAACCCCCGACAGACAAGCAGGAGTCCATTTCGCAGTCCTCTGGACATGCGGTAATGCGACCAGAAGGAGTGCACAAGCGCGCTCTGACTAACACGTCAAACTCGTGTTACGCTAATGCCCTGTTCCAGGCTCTGCATCAGATCTCGAGTTTTGGGTATGATCTAGGTGCTTTCCAGTCCGTCCTGTCCCATCTAGGAGACGAGAGAGCCCCCAGATTACTGAACCTGTTCGGCCTGTTTGAATTTCGCCATGCCATTTCATGGATGGCAGACAGCACGACGTTTCAGAGCTGCTTCTACATATGCAGTCCAAGCCTTTAGGCTCCCTTCAACAAACACAGTGGCAGGGTCGTACAGATGGCGAGGTTGAGGATTCAGACGTGGGAGTCAGCCCTCTCCTCCTTCCCCTCCCGTCTGGCCCATTGACATTATCGACTTGCTTACGGTTGTGGGAATCCCAGACCTTTACCCGAGCGCTTGTCTGGTCACCTGAACTCCTAGCGATCGTGATTTGCCGCTGGCAGGATGGAGTCAAGAACACTCAGCCATGTCTTTGGACAGGCCGCGCCACGGTGCCCGTATGGACCTCAAGCGAAGATCGAACCCAGCGACTCTATCAGGTCATAGCAGGCGTTGCCCATTTTGGGGACTCCCTTGCTTCTGGGCACTACCGCGCTTTTTGGCCGGAGGACCCTGCGGATGCAAACTCTCAGGTTTGGATCTCTGACGACTACAGGCTCCCGGAAAAGGCCTCAGCGGCCTTGAATCTGTCCATCTCCAGGAATGTCTACATGCTTTTCTTGCAACGAATTCGCTAGCATCATCGTTAGGTGATGCATTCCGGCCCAGCTTCGTCCTTGGGGGCAACGCAGGGCGCCCGTGCGTGAGAAGCCTATAGTCAATTGGAAGTTGACATAGGCCGCCTCACGTCAAGGCCAAGTGTGTCATGAGCGCACGCGGACATGCACACACCGTAATTTCTTTTCCTCTCAATCAGCTCGCCCTCTTTTTGTATAGCTTCCTATCCGACTACTAGGCCGGCATGACCGCTTCCCCTGTCGCAGTCAAGAGTCCGGAGCACAAACGCTCCCGAAATGGCACGGACTTTGATGACGCTTCGGGAATGGAAGTTTCAGAAGAACCTCCTCTCGAGTCTCTCTCGCCTGCGGCCAAGGCCGCTGCCCTGCCGAGGCAACTGGACCAGCCGCGCCGCAAATCTATCCCGAGACAGAAAGGACCTGGGGCGGTCCAAGCGCTCGGGCAAGGCACCCAGCCTCGAGCACAATCAGGTGCCATTCAGGCGCTGAGCCCGGAAGAGCTTACCAAAGCATTCCTTGTGCACGACGACCAAATGAGTCTACTGCAACACCAGCTGTCATTGGTGTATAAACTTCCCCAAGACCACCAACTTTCGAAGGCACTAGTTGCGTCCGTGAAATCCTGGCAGGGAGGATTGAAGAAGCTGCGCCAAGGAGAACCTCACCCCGAGGGTTCGTGCTCAAATGCAGTCTCCCTAGTTCTTCTCCACGAACTTACCAAGGGCAATCCCCCAGAACACGTGGACAAGACGGAGTACGGCAAGTTACTGAAGGTGGTTGACTCCATGATCAACATCACCACAGACAAGACCAAGCTGGCACAGGACATAGTGCACTGCTCAGCTAAGCCAAACAAGCTCAAAACGCACGTTATCCTTGATTTCAGGGTGGCCATCTACTCAGACCTTCTGCCATACCTCTCCCTTCTCGCCTCCCTCTTTGACTTCCACGACGGCTTTGAGCGCCTGGGAAGAAAGGCGCCGGGAGGACTGGCTCGCAAGGCTCGAGGCCGACCCTGAGTTTGGCCTAGTTGAAGCACACAGTGCACTAACTCCCTCAGCACAGCTGATGACCTGGTCAGTCTTGCACATCTGACACTTTCGTACAGGGTGCCTAGCATCGCCATGCTGATTCTTTCAACAAAGTTCCAGCTGCGCATCAAAACGCAGGGGGACCTTAGAGAGCAGCTCATACCGATTTACTCAACTTCCTGAGCGCGCCAGCCTGGCTCGAGCCTCTAGCATCATGGATCTCACACTTTTTGCGGACCTACCGGGTCCTGATCAAGTCCCACACTTTCTGAATCTGGTACATCAGCTGGACGAGATTCTCAAGCGTAAGGCCTCGCAACTATACACAGACCCTGGCTCGGCGTCTTCTACCAGCTCTCAGTCTGCTGAACGATGCACTCTGCCCTCGGGCAAGGCTCGTCCTCCTACACCGCCAGCTCCCAAACATCGACGAACGAGGCTCCGGAACAGGACACTAGGAAAGCATCTTCAGAGAACTAGGCACTGCCGGTGGAGCCAGCTACCAGAGAGCAAAACTAATTGCCATGCGTTTTCCTGCAACTGCACTCAGCTGCTCTGTAACCAGGTCACAGGGCTCAAGCTACCAGTGGCAGGTAGCACACAGTGCAGCACGGATTCGTCACAGACGATATCTCCCACTCACGCTGGGATGTATCGTGCTCCCTATCCTGATGGAGTGCATGAGGCTCTTGGTCGGAGCCATATGCCTGGACTTCGACGACCAGTCGACCCCCAAGTGACGGCCGCCATCTCGCCAGAGCTTTCAGGCGAGAGCATCGCTACGGGATACGCCAGCGCGGTCTTCAATTCCAGTGCTGCAAACTTTGTGCTCAAGAAAGTCACGCGGCCGCAGGAAGAGTACATGGCCAGACGAGAGTTTAGCAGATTATCGCGCCTCCCGCCGATCAACCATCATCGAGGCTTTCTGGCAGCAAGGCCCAACACTGTTACTGCCACGACTGTTCCCTGCCCATATCCCCTCCATGACAACTGACCATGTCGTCAACCTCGTGGCTGACATCCGGGCTGCCCTCAATGCAGTGCATTCCAGCCAATTGGTCCACGCGGACATCCACATGGGCAACATCATGGTTCGCTTTGACCCCCCCACCTATGTCTTGATCGATTTTGGAGGTACGGCGGGGGAAAGTGTCTATCCTCTTAGCTTGGGCTACGGTGCCCTAGGCCAGGGAGGAGCGCTTCATCGTCCTCCTCACGAGCTCATGGAGCGTCCCACCAGGACCGTCAGAGGCGACTACTACCGGCTCAGCAAGACGATCTCCGTCGAAGTCGTGGGCAACAAGTGCTGGCGCAACACTGCGTCGGGCTTCCCGATGCCCCCGAAGCTCCCCAAACACCTGCGCGTCGAGCTGGCAGAATGGGAGAATCTCGCTGGCCTCACTCCACCCAAATGGCCAGAATCTGCCTTTCCCGGAGGAAGCTGGTACGAGACTGCCATAGATCCCTCGATCACAGTGCAAGCCGGCTTGTACGAAGAGACCGGCAATATTCGACTGGCCACTGCCGTTTTCTCCTACCCCAGGCAGCAAAAATCCAACGCATCCGGGCTTTTTGGGCCAGAAGATCCAACTCGGGCTCCACTTGACTC
Source organism: Symbiodinium sp. CCMP2592 (assembly GCA_905221615.1). NCBI lineage: Eukaryota > Dinophyceae > Suessiales > Symbiodiniaceae > Symbiodinium > Symbiodinium sp. CCMP2592. Next base: position 765,384 of record CAJNDT010002890.1, read on the forward strand.
CGGTAGCTGGGAGGAATCTGCTGCTTACGCTCGGTTCTTCCTAGCTTGCAGGCTCCGGACCATGGGCAGCCACGTCAGGACTATGTACACAGAGGTACTGCCGTACCAAAAGTACAGCAACCAGGATGGCTACCTCATGCCGGAGAATCCCCTCGAGCATTCTCCGCCTCCACCACCTCCCCCGGCTGCCAGCTCGAACGAGCCAGCGCCCTCGACACCGGCTACTGAGCTGCAGGGCATTTGGGCGGAAATGGACTAGGCTTCAATCGAAGGACACAGTCCACCCTAGCGGCATATGGCACAGCCTCCGCCACGCGGCTACTGTAACCATTTCGTCGCGGAATAGGACACAGTCCAAAGCTACCTGAGTCACAGACTCCGTCCCAATGCCTACAGCGCTGGCCTTAGCCCGAGAAAAACCTGAGCATATGTCTTGAGCGCAGTTGTCAGCACTATCCAGCTACCGTTTGCTTGAGCTCGGCTTAGAATCGGTTACCGGCTCACCACTTGCGCTAGTGCCAATGGTTGGCGAGGATGATGGCCCAATCCGGGCCATTTCCTTTCCCGCTGCGATCTTCGCAGATTACATGGAGGACTACCTCACTCTTTCGGCGCTGAAGTTGTACTGTGAGGAGGCCCAAGTGTCCCTGCCGCCGGCAGCGGGAACATGGCCCTCCAATGACATCACGGCATGGGCACACACAGCTCTCCCACCCCTGCAGTGGCAGCAATTCGAGAAATATCTCGATTCAATGACTACCATGACCTGCTCCGAGGCAGAGGAAGGCTGCTTGGTCAATCCCATCCCACACGGAGGATTGCCACACATGGTACCCAAGGCAGAGCAGATAGCCAGCAGCTGCATCACTTCTCGCTGTCTTTCCATCTGGTCATCGGTCCGTCAGGTTCTGCAGTACCTACCTTTCGAAGCCCACGACAGATGGGAGTGCACTCCCCGTGCGGCCGGCTCTTCATGTGGCCAGCGATTTCGGGTAGGGGCCTTCTGCCGAGTTCTTCCTGGCCTGCTTAAGGAGACGGTTTCCCATCCCAACGTCACTCGACTCTTCAACGCCTTCGTGTACTCATGCTATCCAGAACACCAGTGGACTTCGCTCGAGGTCTTGGTAGATGTGCACTCCCCACCGCATAAAGATGCTCGCAATGCAGCCTTGGGTACATTGCTCATCCCGATTTCCATTTGCGACCAGGGCGGCATATGGATCGAAGACCCTGAAGGCTGCGACTACCAGGAGATCCCGAACCAGCAGGGGATGATCCGGGGAAGCTGCTTTGACCTTCGTGGCCTCAGCCTCTTCTTCCGGGCGGATGCGCTGTGGCATGCAACTCTACCATGGGAAACCTTTACTCGAGTCGTTTTGGCGGCCTACACGGTAAGAGGAGCCTCTCGTTTCTCACCAACGCTGCAACAGCGCCTGACTGAGCTAGGTTTTCGCCTTCCACTAGGTACCACAGATGACTAGTTAGCACGAATGGCACAGCCTCTCGAGCTGAGACACAGTCTCTGACCATCTCTGCTCGTATTTTGAGGTCAAAGCAGGTACGCAAGCACATGTCGTATCTGCACCGCTGTGACAACGTCACTGCAATTCTTCAGTCTTTCTTGGCTCTAAAGTTCGGCTTTGCCCTCCATACACTAGACTGTGCTGATGGAAGACGCCTTCGTTCAGCGAATCTTTCACTTCCTGACGCCGATGCTCCTCAGCCTCGACTTCTACTTGCAGCTGACGGACCTGGACAGAACAGCCATCGATGACTCGAGCAGCCAGTCCAGCCTTACAGGACCAGGCCTCACCACCAGGGATGGCCTGACAGCAGCCAGAACGGGCCTCCTGAAACTTCTTCAAGAGTGCTTCAATCACTGGCCGGCCCTCTCCATCACCTACATCCCCCCAACTGCGCCAGACACACTGGACCCGAAGGACATGCATCTTGTCTACGAGGTCACGCAGCCGCGTCTAATTCAAGTCCGACGACTTGCCACTGTTAATCGAGTCTGGCATGACCTCATATCAGACATGATATCTGGTCAAGCCCGCATCAATACAGTGGAACTTCTGGTGGCGATGTCACGTTTGCGCAAGTCAGGCTCAGTGTCGGTTCGCGAAGGCCAGGACATCTTCTACCTTCCGGTCTCGATGGCGTTCAGATTGCCGGTCGAGAAACTCACTTCACCTCTGGCTCGCACTGCTCCCGCCGCTGCTTACCGCGCCTCGGGCTTCAACGCATGGCATGCGCTCCTCTTTGACAGCTATGATGCCCTGCAGAATGAGACCGAGCAACAGGACTAAACGTGCCATTAAGGAGTCTAACTTTTTGCAGCCAGCAACAGTGCTCTCGGCTTGAAAACTGGGCATCCTCCGTACAAGTAGTAGTTCGTAGGGCGTGCGCTTTGAGATGCGTTCACTTCTCGGCACGCCCCTTGCCTGCCAGTTTTCTGTCAGCTGGCTCTAAGAGACTCGCTAACTGCCATGGATGGGCTCTCCCTGCGCCACGCTATGATACATCTTCTACCAGGGGTACTCACTCTTGACTCTTATGACGCCTCGCCCTACCCCACCTCCTACTGGAACGATCTGGACCTGCTTCATGATGAAGCTCGTGCAACTCGTGATCGTCTACAGGATCTACTTCTACTTGGGCTAGAACGGGCCCCTTCTCGCAGTACTCCATTATCGGCGACACACTCAGGATCGACCACAATGGAGTGCATGCTCAGCTCGGCATTGTCAATCTGAATCTGCTACAGGCTATACCGCTTGCGGCGGTCAGCCGTGCGTGGTACTCCGAAATCGCTCGTCTCCTAGACGGCAAACCCTGGATAGGGGTGTGGAGAGCTTACATCCATCTGCGAAAGCAAGGAGCAGGAGTGTTCATTGAAGTTCTGCCGGATCAAGCTGGAACCCTTTCGAGAGAGGCCATCAGCGTCCACTATGAGCAGGTGAACTTCATTCCGACCTCTGTCTTGCGTCGCCCTCTTTAGGTCAGATGGCACAGCCTCCAGCCACTTGGTCACAGACCATGAGACGCGCCGATTTTCTCCTTCAAAAGGCAAATCCGATCAGCGTTGCGGCTCACCGGTCCGTGCTCAAGGTAGGATTCTCCGCAGTCATTTCTCGGCTTGCTCTCAGCTGTCCAGCCATAACCATAGCGAATGTCATCCTCGCTCTGCACCGAATCATGTCGCCGTGCTCTCTCCTTCATCATTCCCGGAGCGGTCACTGTGGACTTCTACTCGGACTCCGGTCTGGACAGGGATATGCTGGAAACTGAAATCGCTGCATATAGGCCCCCCAGCACTCTTATTCCCATACTGCGGCTCAGGGACGAGATCCAGGAGCAAGCACGCCTCTGGGCCTCCCGCCGCCCATATGATGGCCTAGCTGTCTTCGTGCAACGGTACGTTGACATGGACTACGACCGGCAGGGCGTTCATGTCAGACTGGCGATACTGCAACCAGACTTGCTGACGGCCATTTCAATGGCGTCGGTTAGCAGAACCTGGTGCGCAGCAGTGCTCCCCCTGGTTCAGCACAAGCTCTTTGTAAGTCCTTACCGCACGGCCAGGGCAGCAATGTCTCTTGACCTACGCGTCATGGTCCAGTCCTTTGACACGCCCCAGTGGCACCTCGCGTCTGAAGAGCTCACCATCCACATTCAGCACAGCAAGCACGTCGTGGTGCAGAAGTTCCTGAACCCCCTCAACCAAGACGGACAAGCAGCAACAATCAGCAGAGGCGAAGAGGTTCACAGTGTTCTCTATGACCACTACTACAGTCTCCTTTGAGAACTTGTGAGCCACAGGGATGTCATCGACTCATGCTAGGAATATGGCACAGCCTCCGCTTAGGTGTGGCACAGCCACCCAACTAGTCACAGTCCGAGATGTGTTGCCCACCTGCCCTGAGAAATTGATCTTGCAGCATGCCTGAACCCAGCTACTGCTGCATCATCGATTGCTCTATCCTGCAATCCGAGGCCCCAGCTACCACATGGCACCAGCAGTCCTTGCTCGCGTGCCCTCCGCTGATGTTCTTTGTCTCCAGTCGTCCTGCGTTGCCCTGAGCTTCGTGCTTGGCCATAAGACTCTGTAATGCTGTGCATGCATACCGCAGCTGTCAGTTCGAACTGTCGATACAGTAGGCAGCAGCAGAAGTACAGCAGCTTGCTCTAAAGACATGCCTTGCAGAAGCTAAGACTTCAGAACAAACTGCGACTCCGCGAAGAGCACAGCTCACCTCTTGGCCGCGTGTCACAGACTCTGGCCCATCAGCTACAGCTGAGACCATGGACACCCCTCCAAGTTTGGGACCCTTTCTGGTGCTCAGCGATAGCACCTTGCAGCACATGCTGCGGGGACATACGTACGGAGTGTTCCCATTGCTGACGGGACAGGTCTTAAGCTGTCCAGGCGCCGCCCTCAACATTTCTGCTAGCAGCGTCCCCTCCATCATGGAGCTCCTCCACTGGCAATTTGGCCTCTTTGGGCCGCACAAATTCAAGGCGGCGGTTCAGAGTCAGCCGGTGGCCTCCATTTTGGAGAGCCACCTTGATGGACAAATCAACGTTCGCTTCATTCCGCTGTCAAGAAGCTTGCGCCCGGAGAAGCAAGTCAATTATGACTACCTGATAGACGGCAGGGTCCAATATGGTTTTGCGGACAAAAACCTGCCCAATCAGGAAATCATGGATTTGGCACAGATACCTGGTGTAGGAGGGGTAGAATGGCTCTACAACTCCAAGAATCTCCACTTCCGCCCCGATGTTGCGGACATCGTCATCCCGGCACTTGTCACAAGAGCCATTGAGGAAATGCGCAACACCCCAGGACTGCCTGTCCTCGTGGTTGCTGGCTGGAATGCTCGCCAGCAGGACATGCATGTCGAAATGCTTGCAGCCCAGGCTCTGTCACAATGCCGAACTGTCCGAGATCTTTCGGAGGTTGCCATGCAGTACGGACATGGCCCCTGGGGTATGCGCTTCATGCATCTCCCAGAATGGGAGGCCGCCCCCGTCCCGGCCCTCCTCTTCCAGACCTATGTCCACGACGACAAGCCGGAGCCCGCCCAAGTTGCGGTCAAAATGTTTGCAGGCTTCACCCGCAAATTCTGTGACGATGGTATCCTTCGGGCTACCCTGCGGCAACTTGCCGGAAAGTACGGCTCCAATCTGCTGGACCGCCTCAGTCAACCTGCTCATAGAGCGACGTGTTCCGCTACGTCTACCACTACCAGCACGGCGGCCTCTATGTCGATATCAAATGTGGCTTTGTGGTACCCTGGGAACAGGTACTGAAGCTCCTGGCAGCAGATTGGAGCACAGCTCACTCAACGAAGGCAGGTGAAGTGGGTCACAGACCCTCCCCACCTGGCCAACTCCCAAAGGAGTTCATGGTCATGGCCATTGGAGTCAAAGGAGATCACATCTTTCAAGGCATCATCTATGGCAAGCCCAGGCACCCTTTGATGAGGGAGGCCATACAGCACGCCTTCAGCCGTCAGGTTATGACAGCGAAGGCGAACCTGGAATACATGATCTTCTGCAAATTTCTCTGGCAGATCTTGAGTCGAGACCTTGGTCATTCCCCTCAAGCGGGCTGGAATGTTTCCGCCAAGTTTGGCCCCATCTACCTGTTCTCGGAGCGTTGGGACAAGCGCGTGAAGAACAAAAAGTATGACAACGATGGCCACTACTTTGTGACAGCCAACAACACGACAGTCGCCTACACCAGGTGCTGGAAGTGGATGAAGGGCTTTCAGGGAGACCCCACCACCAAAGAACGAACCGATCGCATGCTGCAGAGCCAGCTACCCGACATCTCCCTGGAAATCCAGTCCGATCGACCTGAAGAGCACAGCTCACCTCAGCCACTTAGGTCACAGACCACGGCAACCGCCACATCAGCTCCTCCTCCTCCTACTCAGGAGGATATTGAAACCTATGTGGCAGACAGCATCCAGCACAACTCCTTTGCGGCGCTCATGGCCACAGTCCGTGTGACCCATCACTATAACCAAGATCTTACAGAGCAGGATGTGCTGGAGCTCATCCCTCGCGGCTTGGGACAAATGGAAGTATCAGGATCCATGTGGCTGTGCTGCCTCCACTGCCGGAAGCATAACCGACAGATCCAGTTCAGTACTGGCCACGGCCTCAAAAACCACTTTGTCACGCAGAAGCATGACCCGGTGTCACAACCTGCGGCACCAAGCGACTTGTCGGCATCCCTCGCACCCCTTCCTCCCCCTCCCCCAAAGCACCCACAGGAGATTCCTCTTCCCCCCAGCAGTACCAGGACCAAAGGAACAGACAAAGCAGCCGGCTTTGAGCCGCCGCCTTCCCCCCCGTGCCCTTTCACTTCCTCAGCGGCTGAAAAGGCGGCTTTCAAGGCAAGCCAGGCGGAAGCACCGAAGGCGGCCCCAGCGCTTCCGGCTAAGGCCCCACCGTCCATGGTGCCCACCCCATGCCCCCAGCCTCCGGAGAATTCCTCCTCGGCAGCACTTGCTCCCCCACCGGCTATCCCTGCCCTCCGCACCCTCCCAAGTCCGCCTCTTCCCCTGCCCCTGTCCCTCAGGCCGCTGCGCGCTCCCACACGCCCCCTCCTCCTTCCCCCCGTCCCCCGTCAGCATATGAGCCTCCGGAAACCAATGCGGCACCCGTTGGCTATGTTGCACAGCCGGCTCCACAACAGACAGTACGATACACGCGGCAGGAGCTGGCTCAACTGCTGAGCTCCCAGTCCCACCAGGACTGGATACGGGCCTTGGCTTCCATTAATATCCTGGTGGCTCCAGTCATTCTCGGCGGCCTCACCAACCATGAGCAACAGACCCTCTGGTCTACCAGGATGGACGCACTCCGCGAGGTTCCCCCGCTGTTCTCTGCCATCAAGTCAGTAAGGACACAAACAGGCCTCACATGGGACATCGCCATGTCGGTGAGGCGGGTCCTCACCAGCGATGGGAAGGTCACTATAGCCACAGGCGCGGGAGGAGCCTATCGTGAGCTGGATGCCCCCACAAAGGTGCATGGCCTTATCCATGCCTGCTTCAACAAGATGTGGGACGAGAAGGATTTTCAGCAGCACTTCCCCTCGTGGGTCGAGTTCAACATGATCGCCACTACCATCGTGGCAGTCTACAATGAGACGGCCAAATCAGCCGGACTCCCAGCTCGTGTCTTCAGGGTCAAACCCAACAAAGATGCCTACTCCATCATGAAGATGCGGATTCAGCATGACGGAAGACAAGCGCATGGCCAAACTGGCTGCTGCTGCCCCTAACAAGCGCCCACAGATGCAAGAGGCTGACACAGAGGGCAAGCGACAGCGCGATGCCCCCTCCTCTTCATCCTCGACCCAGTGGGCCAGGCAGGCACGCTCCTCTCAAGAAGACGACTGGGACTGGTGGCAGCAGTGGTCCTGGCACAGTTACTCCCAGCAGTGGCCGAAAGGTCATGACCAGTGAGGGTAGAGATATGTCACAGACTCTTTGATCCCTTATGTCACAGACTCTGGGAATTCGGAACTCTTCCGACGCTTAGCAAATCTCTTCGGTAGCCTGTGAACCGCGAGCTAACCTTGCTTAAAACAGCACATCGCTGCATCAGAGAGCTGCCCACGTCCAAGCTGCCAACAGCCTCACTCCATCGGAGATGCTTTCAGGTACATGCGGTCATGGGCATATGACCCTTACGGCCTTCTGTCCTCAACATGAGTAATCCGTGTGGGGCGCCACGAGACGGATACTCCAGGTGTCGGCTTCGTCTGAGGTACGGCCTAATTGTTGTGACAGGTGCACAGATGGACGCGTCTGTTCACTCCAAGGTGTCGGAGGAGGAAGCTTTTGTAGCTGTAGTTTTTCAAGTTTGAGCTGATTCGAGAGGTATGAGCGATGCATGCTAGAAGCAGTTTCACGAGTGCACGAGACCAAAGGCGCCCGCAAAGCGCAGAGCACGCTCGCGCAGCGTTCAATTGAAAAAATAGTAGTAGTAGTAGTAGTAGTACTAGTAGTACTAGTAGTACTAGTAGTACTAGTAGTACTAGTAGTACTAGTAGTACTAGTAGTAGGGAGGGCGTACCCCCAACCCCCCCGCTGTTTTAAGCCGTCTGCAAGCTTGCGTGATCTTGCGTGACAGCATAGAGGTCGTTTCGGGGAACCCGCCCTGCATAATATGATATGTGCGTTTTGGAAACAACGCCATTCACCCTGCGAAAAAATTGTTTGCAAATGGGAAGCCTGTCCCGCACGTGCGAGAGTGCCAAGCTTGCTTGACAGCATATATATGCATTTTATTTAAAACCAACCATGCGAGCATCCTGACTGGCTGCCCCCCTTTAACCCCGGCCCTCCCCCCGCCCCGCCGCCCATATGATTTTGTTGTAAACCAGCCATGCGAGCATCGTGATTGCGAATGGGCGGGGCTGCGCCCCCCCCAACCCCCCCGCTGTTTTCAGCCGTGTGCAAGGTTACATGACGGCGTAGAAGTCGTTCTTGAAACCCGCGATTCCTGAGATGTGTCTTTTAACCCAATACCATTTTTGACCTTGTGACAAGGGTGTTTGCAATCGGGGAGCCTGCGCCGGGCATGCGAGAGTGGCACTTGGTTGACAGCACATATGCGTTTTTTGTTTCATCCGTCCACGCGACCATCATAGAATCGCAAATGTGGGGGGCTGCGCCCCCCTCCAACGCCCCCGCTGTTTAAACCAGCCATCGTGATTGAAAATGGGGGGGGGCTGGGCCCCCCCCAACCCCCCCGCTGTTTTAAGCCTTGCGCAAGGTTGCATGACAGCCTGGGAGTCGTTCTTGAAACCCGCGATGCCTGAGATGAGTCGTTTAGAGACAAAACACCATTCACCTTGTGACAAGGGTGCTTGCAATTGGGAACCTGCGCCGGGCATGCGAGAGTGCGCACTTGCTTGACAGCACTGTTTCTTTTTTTGCTTTAACCGACCACGAGACCATCATAATTGCAAGTGTGGGCGGGGGGGGCTGCCTCCCCAACCCCACCGCTGTTTCAAGCCGTCTGCAAGCTTGCGTGACAGCATAGGGGTCGTTGCTGAAACACACCCTGCATAATATGTGCGTTCTTGAAACAACGCCATTCACCTTGCGAAATATGTGTTTGCAAATGGGAAGCCTGTCCCGCGCGTGCGAGAGTGCCAAGCTTGCATGGCAGCATATATGCGTTTTGTTTAAAACCAAGCATGCGAGCATCCTGACTGGCTGCCCCCCTTTAACCCCGGCCCTCCCCCCGCCCCGTCGCCCATATGATTTTGTTGTAAACCAGCCATGCGAGCATCGTGATTGCGAATGGGGCCCGCTGTTTTAAGCCGCGCGCAAGGTTGCATGACAGCCTATATAGGAGTCGTTCTTGAAACCCGCGATGCCTGAGATGAGTCTTTTAGAAACAAAACACCATTCAGACATCGAAATCAAATCAGCCAAAATTGTGCACGGCACCACATGGGGCGACACATTCAGCCGACATCCTGTGTAAATAATAGGACGTGGGGGCCCAAATAAGAACAAAAAGAACCAAAAACAACAAAAACGGACCGAAGTAAAACTCCACCCGTACTATAGTAGTAGTAGTAGTAGTAGTAGCAGCAGGAGTAGTAGTGTAGTATAGGTAGGGCGATGTGGAGGTGAGCTGAGAAGACGTATCTTTCCTAGAAGGAATATATGGGTGGAATATGCCTTGATTCTGTCATACAGACATGTTTCCGACCGAATGCTTGTCTGTAGTATACGTATTCCGTCATCACTATTACGGAAGACATGCGTTTGAGGGGTGTGTAGTACGTGCGAAGCAAGAAACCCCGGCACGCGCAACAACACAACGGCGAAACAAAAGCAGTAGTTTTGCTTCGCATCGCTGTAAGGTCCAACCTTTCGATACTCAACTGTCACCTGCTATGCAGTCAGTCGACGCGCCATGCAGAAGCCAAACAAGTAGTAGTAGTAGTAGTAGTAGTAGTAGTAGTAGTAGTAGTAGTAGTAGTAGTAGTAGTAGTAGTAGTAGTAGTAGTAGTAGTAGTAGTAGTAGTAGTAGTAGTAGTAGTAGTAGTAGTAGTAGTGAGTAGTAGTAGTAGTAGTAGTAGTAGTAGTAGTAGTAGTAGTAGTAGTAGTAATAGTAGTAATAGTAGTAGTAGTAGTAGTAGTAGTACCAGTAGTAGTAGTAGTAGTAGTAGTAGTAGTAGTAGTAGTAGTAGTAGTAGTAGTAGAGTAGTAGTTATAGTCAGTAAGTAGCAGTTGTAGTAGTACTAGTAGTGGTAGCAGTAGTAGTAGTAGTAGTAGTAGTAGTAGTTAGTAGTAGTAATTAAGTAATGAAAAAAATAATAATAGTAGTACTACTACTACTACTACTAATAGTAGTAGTATCAGTGGAAATAGATAATAGTAGTAGATTATTATAAAGTAGTAGTAGTAGTAGCAGTAGTAGTCGTAGTAGTAGTAGTAGTTAGTAGTAGTAGAAGTAGCAGTAGTAGTAATATTAGTAGTAGTCGTAGTAGTAGTAGTAGTAGTAGTAGTAGTAGTAGTAGTAGGAGTAGGGGTAATAGTAAACTACGAAGAGATACAGCAGTGCTGGATGTATTAGACTAACTTCTGTAGCTAAGCAACAGCAGCTTCTCAGAACACAATACAGCATTATGAGAGGAAGCGTCTGGGTCTCTGCAGTGAAGTGGTCCATGTGCGACGAAGAATGAAGTACTTATAATATTTATCAGTGAGTAGTCTACATTTCCTGAATGAAAAACAGTTGGTAAGACTGAATAGTCGACTCCATCTCCGATTCAGGAGTAAAACGCCCGCCGCCAGCCCGCTGATGACTCCTGCCCGCTGCTGAGCCAGGCCGGAGATATTGACTCGACAATACTATTTGTCATCCGACTCGAGTCCGGTACGTTCAACCTCAGCTTAAACAGCCATCTGGTCATTATCATTGTCATTAACATAGTGACGTGAAGTGATTCTATGACTGCAGTTTTAATTTGTGAGTCAGATAATAATGAAAAGAATTTGAGTGACATGACATAGACTGCACGACATTGTTATTATTTATTACAAATACACTGTATAAGTATAACCTGGCATGAAGACAAATCAAATCAGTCATGATAATCACAGGGGCCACGCGCAGGAGTCGCTGCAGAAGCTAGAGTGCCTGGACTCATTTCGTTGTCGTAATTTTAATAGCCAATCATACAAGTGATGCGGGTTTATTGTTTCACAAAACAAAAAGTAACAGAAGTGGCAACCTGAGTTTGAATTCGATTCTCTAATGCTTACTTAGGTAGATAATTACATTCCTTTTCCTAATAAATATAAAGTAATTACTTACAAGTCACAGTGAATGAATTGCAGAATCACCATATGCAGTATCATGGGGCCAATCAAGCAGTGAAGGTACTGACTATAGCTCGTGTCAATTCATTGAAACTTGAATTGCAGGATCACCAATGGGGCCAATCAATCAGTGAAGGTACAGACTATAGCTTGTGTAACTTGAATTTAAGAGAAAGAAAGTTCTTCTCTGGGTTAAGTTAAGCGGTGCAATAGTTATGTGTAACTTGTCTTAGTCAGAATCAGCACAGACGGCAATCCGGACGAAGACATTAAATTGTTGATTACATAGTCTGAAGATCCAGCGACAGTGAGCCTCTAAAGAGCAGTCACAAGGAATTTCGGAATGATTGATCCCAGGCTGTGCAGCACAGTTGTCACACAATGGACAATTGATGGGGACAAATTCAAGTGCCTGACTGTAGGACAGGCATGAGCAGATCCAATTGCATTGCAGGAGTCATGCACCATTTGCCTTGGCATCTGCAGCCCACTGCTGCTGGTGGAGCAGGACTGTGTCCCGAGATACTTAGTAGCAAGACTAAAGTAAAACTAAGGTCCGGGGCAGCCCAATTTACGACATGATTATCTGATTGGTGAAGGCTAGCTTCTGATTCTGTAGTCCAAACTCAAGGGTGCACTGATACATTGTGTCACTCGTCTTAAGTTTAAGCCTTAAGCTTCAAGCAGGACTGACTGAGTAGTAAGTAACATACTAACTAGAAAATCGGCGCTGGAGAATGGCGGCTACTGTATCCCCCGCTGGCACTCTTTCGAGTGTCAGTGTGTCCACCGTAGTCAGGAAGGTGGGGCCATTTGATGAAGGCGTCGTCGGGTGCCAGCCGCGCCCGTGGGGAGGGGTTAACAGCCCTTTTCCGAGCTCCGAGTTCCTCCATCAGTGAAGCCGATCCGGGGACAGGTATCCGATGGTTCCGATGATCCGGAGGAGCGGAGATGGAGGAATTTTGGGCAGGTGAGGTGTCCCCCACACCTGGTCCCAGTACTCTGGGACAAAAGTCTCGGGCGGAGGGCCAGCGTGTCCGAGGAAGCCCGAGTCAGGGTAGGCTAGGACCCACCCTGAAGTCAACCTGGTAGCCTTAGTGACATTATAAATGTCTGTGTGTTTGTTTGAGTTTGTCTCTGGCTGTTTAGTCAGTATTAGTATGCAGATGTCTACAACCGCAGAGATTTTAACCCTAAGTCGATTTATACTATACTCAAAGTAATTACGTAATCAGAAAAGTTTTGACTGGGTGTTCAGAACAATAAGAATCGAATGGGGCTCCCTCACTGTCACCCACTGAATAAACGGACCTCCGGAAGCTACTTCTCAGACAGACACGTGATTCAGACACAGAGATTGATCAATGATTTATTTGAACAAGGGGATTTTACAACTACTAAAGCCTCTTTCTTGACTTCATGCCCGGCCGCTACTGTCACGGTTCCAGCGCATGAGTCCACAGTCACCAGCACTGAGGACAGAAAGCTTTCAATCAGCAAGCAGCACTCTGCACGATTCTGACATTCCAGGACATGTCAAACATCATGTTAAGTAATTGATTAGTACATTCATCATTGAGGACCTCTGTCTATCTGTGATAGTATGGAATTCGGAATCAACTAATATTGAATATGTAAATTAAATGAACAGTTTTGACTCTTATTCTTCTAGCAACTGCAGTCGGGAAGCAGTGAAGTGAACAAAATTTTGGGGTCCTTCGGTCAAGGCATTAGAGTCATTAATAATGCCCTAGGCCAGGGGGCTTCTTGACCAGCACTGGTGAGGCAGTGTAAGTCTTGGACTAGCTCGAATTAATATACTAATGATGCCCAAAGGAACAGCCTTAAGACTAGTAAGGCGTTAGGGCATCGGCAATGGTTTGCCTTGCGATCGTGCTGGTTCTGGGGTGGGGGGCCCTTGCTGGGCCTCCCGGTGGCAAGGGACCCGGCGGCGGCAAGGGCCCCGGTGGCGGCAAGGGCCCCCCACCCCCCGGGGGCAAAGGCGACGCATGGCAGGAGTACGCAGACTGGGCGCGATGGGCTGACTGGTCGGAGTGGAACGCAGACCAGCTGCAGCAGGGGGCAGTTGGACCCCAGGGGCCAGTCGGACCCAGGATGCGCAGCTCGCCAGCAAAGTGTTTCATTAATTAAGTCTAGACAGCACAGCGCCAGCAGTAGCAGCTATGCACCAGACTCTCACTCGATCGTGCACAATTGCATTATCATGATTGAAGTAGTTAATCATCTTGCAGCATCATTTCATTACATTGTCAGGCCTCAGGCACCAGTCCCTATTGTCAATTCATATTTTTTTCTGATGAACTAATAATTAATGGTTGATTCTAGCTCAGGCTCAAGTGAGTGAATAAGTTGCTGAGTGAGGCGTGGAGAAGATCCTGGGAAGCACAATTTAAGTTAATCTTTCACTGAATGATAACCTGTAATGCTCAGCGGGGACTTAACTTAAGTTACTTAGGAATGCTTCATAGAAGTTTCGTTCATCCTGGTGGCCGACATCATCTCGGACCCAGTGATAGATTTCGAGATAGTCAGTTCAAAGAAATTTAAATAAATGACACACTAGCATGTAAGTCTGTAGCTCAGGCACAAAGTACAAGGGAACATTCATTATGGACAATATTATTTATCATCCATGCATTCCCGTGCCAGTCAGTCAGTATGCCGTGAGCAGAGAACAAAGTCCAGAGTCTGAACTGCCTCAGATGCCCTGCAGTGATTTTACCAGTTTACCGAATACGTGTAAGTTGACTTTAAGTATTCAATACGATTCAGTTCAGTCAGCATTGCTCAGCCGAGGTGAAATGCTGGGCAAAGGGAGCTGGTGGCCCCGGGAGGAGTGCAGCTGGGAAGGCTGGCGCACTGGCTGGGGGGATGGTTATTCCCAAGGGTGGAGGGCCGCTTGTCTTCATCTGAACAGCAACATAACTAACTGTTTTAACTTAACTAACTAGTAACTAACTAACAATAATGATAACATAAGTCTTTACAACCCCGACGTTGTTAATTAATACAGTTATTATTCCAGACAGAGCCAGGCCTTCGGTTGAGTTGGGAGACTCGTTCTGATCAGCTCATAAATAACGACCAAGTATCAACAATAATATTAATAACTATTATTATTATTAGTAATAATAAGAAGAATACGAATAATGTCTCAATACTGAGAACAATAAGTTGGATTGCAGAGGGACGAGTGTTACGACATCTAAAGTTACTTAAAATTTACTTACGTTCGTATATAATATAAGGTCAGTGTGACACAGACAGATTGTCTTTGTCGGTGTGCTAATGCCACTCGTTTGTTATTATCAGAATGAGGACCAGGACAACGACAAGAACTAAGTACTACTGACACATAGTCGCAGTAACGTATCACAAGTCGATACGTTACAGTAATGTCGAATTGGAGGAGCATGTGTTATAGTATAGATGCTAACCTGATAGAGCAGCACTCGCTGAAGTATCATCAGCTTAAGTTTCATGAGTTACTAATGCACGAACATAAGTAGGAGTCGCTAGTATAAGTGTTTCAAAGATGTCGGGGAGTTGTTGCGAAGCTTAACATGCTTAGGAAGTGTTAGTAACTTGTGTGCAGTCGACCAGTGTCGCTGTCTCTATGTGTTAGCGATTAGCATTAATTATTATTCAAATTAGGAAGATTAGCACCAAGATTAAAGCAGAGTTAGTTAGTTGTACTTCTTCACTGGAAAAGTAGAGTTCCAATTTACTAACTGTTGTACTACCATTAGAAACTCGTGTTTTCTATCCTTAGTTAATTGCATTACGACTTTCGGTTTGTTTTTGTCATGAAAGTTATTGTTTCTTGGTCAAAGTCGTAGATCTTCTTAGGCTTGTATCATTGTTATTGTTATTATTATTAGTACTCTGAGTATTAGTAGCAGTAGTCGTAATCGTAGTGTTAGTTGTAGTTACTAGTAGCAGCAGTACTACTGCTATTCTATCAATTAATGTAAATAGTATGCGTTAAAATTCACTAGTTGCAGTGGTAGTACATAGTATAAGTAATCAGTAGCAGCTGCTAGTAGCAGTCGTCGTCCTAGTAGTCCTAGTACCAGTAATCCTAGCAAGTAGTACTTGTCACGCTAATGGTACTAGGAAGCGTAGTACTAGAAGTGGTGGTTCTTCTAGTTGTCACCTAAACTAGTAAGTAGCAGTCGAGTGAGTAGAAGTAGTAGTTAGTATATCAGTAGAAGTGCTCAGAGTAGTTCTAGTAACACCAATACTTTGCTAGTGCCCACTCAGTGAGGTACTAGTAGTAGCATAGCACAGTTGGTAGTAGTAGTCGTCCTAGTAGTAGTACCAGTAGTTAGTAGTACTAGCAGTCGTAGTATCGTAGTTATAGTAGTATTGCCGCTGCTAGTAGTGAGTAGTATTAGTAGTAGTCGTAGTAGTAGACTGTACTAGTAGCAGTAGCAGTAGTAGTAGTAGTAGTATTAGTAGTAGTACTAGTAGTAGTAGTAGTAGTAGTAGTAGTAGTAGTAGTAGTAGTAGTAGTAGTAGTAGTAGTAGTAGTACTAGTAGTAGGAGTAGTAGTAGTAGTAGTAGTAGTAGTAGTAGTAGTAGTAGTAGTAGTAGTAGTAGTAGTAGTTAGTAGTTATTAGTATGAGTAGGACAGCAGTAGCAGCAGTAGTCGTGGTGGTAGCAGTGCTACAAACTCGTACTAGCAGTGCTGGCAGTAGTCGTATACGAGTACTACCAGGTAAATAAGGTAGTAGTGGTAGTAGGAGTAGTAGTAGTAGTAGTAGTATCAGCAGTAGTAGTAGTCGTAGTAGTGGTAAGTACTTACTTGTAGTGCTACTGGTAATTCTAGTCATAGCAATCGTAGTATCAATATCAACCGTCATCATGCGTCTTGGTGCGGTGAGTGTAACCTCAGGAGCCGGACCGGGAGAGAAATCCCCGGTGGTTCATCTCACCGGTGGTTCGAAGTTGGTGTCTCGAGCAACTGTGCGACCGTCCTACGTCTAGTAAACTTACTGTTACTGTAGTTGGATAGCACGACAATCATAAGTTGTAAGTATATTGTCTATTAATTAATTCAACCCAACTATTTCGAAGCTTTGTAGTACTTATAGTCTGAAATACTTAACTTACTTGCATGATAGTAATAGGGATCTGTCTCACCACAACATTATTGGACTTGCTGTCAGTGAGTCAGTGTGTTCCTTACTTAAATCAAGACTTATATTGCAGTAACTAGCTAAGTCGAAAGTTACAGTCATCGTTCTCTGAGACTTGACTTGCGTCATTCCTGGCGTCTCGTCATTCGAAATATTGCTTCGGATCCTGTAATATTTAATTCAGAAGTTGCAACTTTTTCTGTATTACATAACATAAAAGTTTCATTAGTAAGTTCTTGCCATTGACACTGAGGCCGCCCAGAGCCAGGGGTTTCCTAGCGGAGGCTACTTCCCCTACTGGCATGAGGCCCACGTGGATCCTACTGCCGGGGGAAGTGTTCCCCCGCCTCCGCCGTTCCCGACTGCTGGATGTGGGAGCAGTGCTCCCAACGACAGCTGCTCTGGAGCTGGGCAGCCGCAGGTACCTGGGCCTTCGTGTGGGAGCAGTGCTCAAGCTGCAGCTGGGAGCAGTGCTCCCCAGCAGGGAGCTGGGCCTTCGTCTGGGAGCAGTGCTCAAGCTGCAGATGATGGGAGCAGTGCGCCCCAGCAGCGATGGAGCTGGCGTGGCTGGGGCAGGGGCCCCGGGGGCGGCGGAGGCGGCTCCGTCCGCCGCACCCGGATCGAGAGAAGGACACAGGACTGGAGCGACTGGATGGCCCAGAACAAGGGAGACTGGGCCCCTGGTGCCTTGACGGACTTCTGCAACATTAAGGATTTTATGGCTTATGAATTATTTTCAATTCAGTAATAATAATACTTAGAAGCAATAGTCACAAAGAATCGTATGTTTTGACAATCCCAAACTAAGGTGGCAGGACGAGGCCGTCCAACACCACCGGTGGGCCCGGGAGCAGTGCTCCCACTGCTCCTGGCACGGGCGATGGGCCTGGGAGCAGCGCTCCCACTGCAGCCACTGGGAGCAGTGCTCCGGAGGAGGCTCCCACTGCCACCACAGCGTCGGGAAGCGGTGCTCCCACTGCCACCACAGCCGCTGGGACCGGGAGCAGTGCTCCCACTGCCACCACAGCTGCTGCAAAGCCAGCTGACAGTGGGGGCAAGGCTCCCAAGGTCAAGAAGAAGAACAAGATCGACCTCATGGAGCTGGCCAGGACCCTCGCTTCCGCGCTGAGTGCCAGCACCTTGGTTGATTATACGAGTTCATCTAATAATTAATAATTAATAAACTTCGTTTGATTCATTCAATAAGTTATAAGTCTATGGTGTATCAGATTTGAAGTGCTGCCTTTTCATTTACCTAACAAAAGTAAGTCAATATTGTTGCCCTGCCAGGTCATTCATACTAAGTTAATTATTATTTAATAGTAGTAATTAACTTATTGTCAGTGGAAGGAGAAACCTCAACATTAGTTCACATTAAAATAAAATTGGATGTTCAATGGGATAATCACGAGTCAGGTGAGGCGTGAGTGCAGTGTGTCTTACATGATGACATAGTCCAGCATCTAATCTAGCTGGTCTGGATGAAGTCCTAGATATCAGAGCAACCTCAATCGCCACTGGTCAAACATAAGTAAGTTTTGATTCATTAATAATAAAGTGTGAGGGACACATCATGCTACAAGGTTCCTGAATGAATGGATCATTCATTATCTTGCTGCTTACTCAGGCTCAGATTAATTATAGAAGTGCGGCTGATTCATCAAACATCTGAAGACTGAGAACTATTAGATGAGTAAAACTCCACAGCTTAAGAGTTTATTTGGGTGCATGAACCATCAGTAAGTAAACTTGACTATTTATCAAAGGCTCAGTCACATGTTTAGCTTAGATTGTTGTGAACCTGCAACTAAATGTATCTTAACTAATAACTTACAACTAAACTAACTAAAGCTAGCAGCTATGTAAATAACTATTTCTTGCTCATCTATTTATTCACAGACAACTTCAGTCAGTTCAAGCCTGGGCAGAATTTCAATTGATCAGCTGCAAATATAAGATGCAAGAAGAGGACTAAGTGACAGAGACGATTCCTAAGTAACATTTATGTGCTTGTCCCATTGTTCTTCGTCTCGTGCATGAACTCAAAGTCAGTCAATGCACAAAGCAAAATAAGTTATGCTGTGATTCCTGCACTGTTTCGGTT